>CM040629.1:64876118-65002825 GCA_022817965.1 Solanum lycopersicoides | reverse complement strand
AATTTCAAAATTCAAGTTGATTATAAATCACAATGAAAAATATAGTATCTCAATATATGCCCGAAATCCCAAAGACACACTTATACTATACTAAGGTCTTATTACCCCTGAACTTATTTATAAATAATTTTCAAGGGGTAAAAAATTATTTATAAAATAAGTTTCAGGAGGGTAATAGGACCTTAGTATAGTATAAGTTGTCTCTAAATTTCGGTATAGGTTGAGGGGCACTTGTGCATTTTTCCTAAATCTAAAAATAAAAGTAAATATTACAAGCATAACTTTTCAAATATAATAAATAATAATAATAGTATTAGTAGTTGTAATTATAATTATCTATCTATGTATCATAGAAGAGGTAAAAATTGTCATGTGTCAGCATGATAAATATTCAAGAATTTTAATTGTTTAAAATATTTTTAAATTTAAAAAACAGAAATTTTAATCTAACTATTTCAATTATAAAAAATTATCATGTTTTTTATTAAAAAAAAACTGTAACGGAAAAAATGAAGGATTTTAAAATATTTCAAATCACAATTTTAAAGGGTGTAAGTGAAAACTGGAAATTGAATTATTTATTTCAAAGAAACTGTAATGGCTATTTATAATTAGAATATTTTTAGAGGTTTAAGGAAATACTTTAAAAAATGTAATTTAGAAATATTATAATTGATTGTTTTTATTATATTAAATAATAAAATACAATTTTAAAAAACAGAAATTTAAAGTAGTTGTCATAATAAAGCAGTTTTTAAAAAAAAAAAAAAAAAACTGTACACGTGTACAGTTTAGAAAAAGTGGAAATAAGTTTTTAAAAAATAAATAAATTGACACCGTAATATTAAAAAAATTATATGTTTGTTTACAGAAACCGAATGTTCATAGGTTACAACATCAAGCGTCCAAATTTCTCTCTATTACTTCACAATTTAAATTTTGAGTTCTTCTTGATTTGTTTATTTTTTTTAATTTATTATGCTTTATAGTGTATGTTGTTTGTATGTCAATGTCAATCAAAAGATTTATTAGCCTAATAATTATAGGTATCTCTTGGTGAATTTTATGATTCTTCTTCTATTCGATGGATATGCTGAAGATTTTCGATGGCCTGCAAAGATATGTTCTCAATGATGCGAGTATATACATACGTGAAAAGGAAAAAAGAAATTTTATCACGAAAACAAAAAATGTTAGTGTTTTTATGGAATTTGTAACTACTTTTCCCTTTATTTGTGGAGGTAGAAGAACAAAACCAAAGAGGCTCAAATGCAGGCAACCATTGAAAAATTATTTTTCCTTTTTTTTCTCTTTATTTGGGAGTTCAATGAATTTCGAAATATTTTAACTGATTTAAACATTCATGCTCAATTAGATTCATGTTTGAAATGCATTTTTTTTTTTGCTGCCTTCACCGGCTAATTGATGTGAAAATTTTGTGATGATTATCTTCTTAGTTTTAATAAATGCTAAACTTTAATATGATATTAAGAGGAAAAAAAATCATATGCCATATATTATTTTAATAGGAGATGATTATGACATCATGAAATGTAGCATATGATGAATTATGGGTGAACCAACAATACAATATTTGTATTGACGAAGATTTAGCATTTGGTTACTTGTTTAAAACATTTTTAAAATACTCTAACAATATAATTTTAAAAAAACAGAAATTTTAATCTAACTATTTCAATTAGAAAAAATTATTATGTTTTTTTTAATAATAAAAAACTGTAACGGAAAAAATAAAGGATTTAAAAATATTTCAAATCCCAATTTTAAAGGGAAAAAAAATGAAAACTGGATATTGAATTATTTTTTTCAAAGAAACTGTAATGGCTATTTATATTTAGAATATTTTTAGAGGTTAAGGAAATGCTTTAAGAATGTAATTTAGAAATATTAAAATTAATTATTTTTATTATATTAAATAATAAAATACAATTCAAAAAACAAAAATAGAAATTTAAAGTAGTTTTCATAATAAAGCAGTTTTTAAAAATAAAAAAAACTGTACACATGTATAGTTTAGAAAAAGTAGAAATAATTTATTTTTTAAAAAAAAAGATTGACACCGTAATATTAAAAAAATTATATGTTTGTTTACAGAAACCGAATGTTCATAGGTTACAACATCAAGCGTCCAAATTTCTCTCTATTACTTCACAATTTAAATTTTGAGTTCTTCTTGATTTGTTTATTTTTTTTAATTTATCTATGCTTTATAGTGTATGTTGTTTGTATGTCAATGTCAATCAAAAAATTTATTAGCTTAATAATTATAGGTATCTCTTGGTGAATTTTATGATTCTTCTTCTATTCGATAGATATGCTGAAGATTTTCGATGGCCTGCAAAGATATGTTCTCAATGATGCGAGTATAGATTAACATACATGAAAAGGAAAAAAAAAAATTATCACGGAAATAAAAAATGGTAGTGTTTTTATGAAATTTGTAACTACCTTTCCCTTTATTTGTGAAGGTAGAAGAACAAAATCAAAGAGGCTCAAATGCAGGCACCATTGAAAAATTATTTTCCCTTTTTTTTCTCTTTATTTGGGAGTTCAATGAATTTCGAAATATTTTAATTGATTTAAACATTCATGCTCAATTAGATTCATGTTTGAAATGTAATTTTTTTTCTGCCTTCACCGGCTAATTGATGTGAAAATTTTGTGATGACTATCTTCTTAGTTTTAATAAATGCTAAACTTTAGTATGATATTAAGAGAAAAAAATCATGTCATATACTATTTTAATAGGAGATGATTATGGCATCATGAAATGTAGCATATGATGAATTATGGGTGAATCAACAATACAATATTTGTGCTGACGAAGATTTAGCATTTGTTTACTTGTCTCCGTGACTTGAATGGAAAAAATATGCATTATAAGTCGTTCTGCTTCATATTGTTGACTATCCTTTTTAATAGATGCACTAGAATTTAAATTCAAGCTTTCATAAAACTCATCTTGTGATGGAACTCATACATTATTAACTTTTTATAACCTTTTTTATTTCCACTTTTTTTATAATTTTAATACTTTTTTTTTTACAAAGATCGTTGTGTAAATTACAATTTAAACTAAATAGTTAATTTTAATACTTCCGATTGCATTTCTACTTAGTACAAACTCTATAAATACATTTAACAAAAAAGTAATAACATAAACAAATTAGAAATATGCGGTGGAGGAAATGGTAAAGTTTTAATTTGAATTCATTATTCAAAGATCATTGTTCAAAGAAAAAACAAACATTATTAAAAATTAACACCCTTTATCTTGAATCTCATTTATTAATCACCTAAAATTTTCATGATAATATTTTTTAACTTTCAAGTACATTTTCACTTCTACACAATTTCACAAAAAAAAGTCTTATGCATAATCTCTAAGTCTTTACCATTATTTATTTTTGTGTTTTCTAAGAAAAATAAAACGTAAACCACAAATTTAAAAATTAAAAGTTATCTATCTTATTGCACATTAGTAAAATTAAATAACAAATTTATTAATTAAACATTAACTATCCCTACTGAATATTAAAAAATAATTTAAAAAATCAAAAAATTCTACTACACATTAACTCTTCATGTTAAAGTCCTAAAAGTATGCACCCTTGAATAAATGCACATTTTGAAATCCTTTTTATTATTGTTACTATTTAAACTTATCAAATTCGTATTTTTCCTATTATTAAATATAAATCTATATATCCATAAAGCAGAAGGATGCTTAAAATAATATCATTTAAGATCACTTTTCTTAAATTTTCTCGTATTATGATAATTGCTATAGTTGATGGGAATTGTGAGAAAGCTACTACATTAGATTACACAGAAAGGCCTTACCAATAACCTTTTAATAAATCAATAAAAGACCTTACCAATAACCTTTTAATAAATCAATGAATTGAGTTTTTTATTGGCAACTTTAGGAACTGAAAAATAACTTATTGAAAGGTGGAATCAAACCTGAGTTCATTTCATCTTTACCGATTGAATGTGTTCTTTAGCTTTAACTTGCACCTTTTATCTTTGGATCTATTTGCTTGTTTTTTTAACTTATGCTTTACTCTATATCTCGAATTTTTTTTGTATTTTATGTTTTTACAAATACTAAATTTCTACCTTGTTCATATGATGTAACAGGGCAAGTCGGAGATCACAACAAATAAGACTATATCCTAGCTGACCTCCAATTTGATTGATAGCATTGTGTTAATATGTAAATAGAAAATACATAGATATCTTTAAATCTATGGATCTATAAATACATTGTTCACTTTTGACTTAGTATTATGATTTAAAAAAAAATGTAAAACTGACTTTAAAGAGTCATTTGCTGAATAACAATTTTAGAATAAAATGTGGGATTATTTTATTTCATGTTTAGTTGGAGATATTAGGTAGTAGTTGTCTTATTTATTTCATAAGTTTTGTCATAGTAATGAAATATATAATAACGTATGTATTGTAAGATAATTTATTTTGAGATTAATTATTTAATATAACTTGTTTTCAACCAAATAATTCTAACTTTAAATCTCTATTATGTTGGGCCCGTGCTTGCGCGGGCTAATCTTTACCTAGTATATATATACACACACAAACACATTGTTTTATCAATTAGAACTTTTCAAATTCTTCCGTTATGAGAATTATGATTATAATTAAAAATAATATTAATGTTGTTGACACTCAGTTTTAACTCTCCCCGATAGGAATTAATTCATTAGTTTCTTCAATTTCGAACGATTTAAAATAATTAATTTTTTATAAAATTAAAAAAATAGTAATATAGTTTTCAAGTTACTTTGACTAGTTTTTTCACTCTTTTTATAGTTTTTAGATAATATATATATGTATGTATGTATTTAATTAGTATATTTTATGATTATTCAAAAATCAACTTAAAAGATTTTAGTTTTAGTAAGTATTCTATTAAATTGGTTTAGTTTAACTTATGGTTATATTTTTGGATCACTAGTTTACGATTAAGTTAATTATTTTATTTCGTTAAGATTAAGAATTTCGTTAATTAATTCATAGTAATTCATCTTATTTGATTTTAGCCTAATTTGTCAAAAACATTCAATTTTAAGCTAAATTATTAATACACTTGGCTATTCTTTTTTACAAATATATAGCCATCTTCTAGTCTTAATTTCAACTCTTAGTAAAATCCATGTTCGGCCATTTCCTCTTAACAATCATCGAGCCTAAAACTCATTCCCTTTTTGTTCAGCTGAGCCCAACTCCCAATTCTCAGCCCAATTCCTAGCATTACTATGCAACAACAGATACATACAACGTCCAGCCCAGTTCAGCAGCCCAGAAAATCGACCCGAACCCGCATCTTTCCTCTTCCAAAGCACGCGTACGACGACACAGGGGTGTCTTCACGCTCAATGTACCAGAGGCGACGATCCCAGACGCGTGAGCAACAACTCGAAGGACCAATCTGCAGTTCCAATCGATTTTCCAGCGAGGAGCACGCGGCGAAGACATTTGCGACAACCAGTGGCGCGTGACCCCTGCGACCAGCGTCTCCTTTTCCTTTTGTTCGTATGACAGGGCAGAGTAGCCTGCAACTCTCGTCCTTACACGCCTGTAGATGAAGCCACGTCGACGCCAAGGACGAAAGCATCGATCAAAGTCGTCCATTCCCCTTTCCATTTTCGGAATAGATTCAGAGCTTCAGAAAAGAGGTCTGCCTCTAATGGTGAAAGAATTCAAATTTTGAATTTTGGGGAGTGGGCTTGGAACCCGAATTCGATTTGGTTTCCCCCCCCAAAAAAAAATCCAACTTTTTTTTCTCAATTTATATACTCTTTTTGGATCACCGAAAGGGGGGGAGCGTTGGAAAAACATAAGAAAAGTGGGGAGAAAATAGACGTCGGAGAGGGGAGAACATTACAGAGAGAATACAAAAGTTCTTTTAGGCAAAAACATATCCAAAAATTGATAACTGAGGTAAGAGAGTACTCAAATCGTTTTTTTCAAACCCAACACTCTTGCTGTTTCTTGGAGTCGCATTTCGGTGGTGGAATCGTCCTCATAACTAGCTAGTTCCCGTCTCAGAACGCTGCCCGAAAAAAGGTTATCTCTCTTTTTTTTTCCCTATTTCTTCAAAGTTATGCTTGGGTACCATCTGCTTTCAATTTTCACACTTTGTAATAGGGAGCTCTCATCCTCTGTATAAGTTTTTTGCTACATGATTGAATATGGTTTCTTATGGTTGTTTGCAATCACTAGTTTGACGCGTTTGAGGTTAGGATTGTGTAACATGCTAGTTATCTCGACTTGTATCCAAATCATTGCTTTTTCCCCCCTCTATTCTATGGTTTATCAAGTAATTAGTTTCTGCCTCATTTGATATGAAATAAGGTCCGATCCTTGCTCGTTTTTAAGTTACAGATTGTATTGTGTCTCGTGGTTCATGGCTGATAAGTTCTATATTCATTCAGGCTTTGGTGCATCTATTTGTTAGGACCGTAAATAAGCAGGTGTAACGCGGAAGCTAGCAAAGCAAACTTTAAAAGACCACGAGTAAGAAGACAGCGAGAAATACACCAAAAGACACAAAGATTTAACGTGGTTCGGTCAATCGACCTACGTCCACAAAGGAGATGAGCAATCCACTATAAATATGAGAGTACAAAATACAGAGAGAAACAACCTCAACCAATTCACTCGGAATACATGGGAGGTTCACACAAGTGATAACGTATCAAGCTTCTGACCCATAAATTCTCTCCCTAACCAAAACGCTCAAAGTCCTTAATACTACATTGTGAATGCTGATTAAGTTAGAAGGAACATGCCTCTATTTATAGAGTCCTAAACCTTTTCCTACCAGAAAAAGGATTAGTCAATCCAAAACCTTTTCCTAAAAGGAAAACCTATTTATGGTAAGAAATCAGGGCAAATAAAACCAAACAAATCTCCCCCTTGGCCTGAATTTCTGACAAAATAAATTTGTCCACCTTCTTCACTTAATCTTCAACAACTTGCTTCTCCTCTCCATAATATCCTTTGCAAAATTTATGTCTCAACACAGAGAATCTCTCTGAAACAACAATTTCTCCAACAAAATCTTCATTACTGTCAAAAAGGTTGCGACTAGAACTACACCCGCCAAGATAAACACCTCTTTCTAACCTGGTTCAATCATCGATTATCGAACCACTGAACCTGATTCCATCATTGAATCTGGCTCTGATACCACTTGTTAGGACCGTAAATAAGCAGGTGTAACGCGGAAGCTAGCAAAGCAAACCTCAAAAGACCACGAGTAAGAAGACAGCGAGAAATACACCAAAAGACACAAAGATTTAACGTGGTTCGGTCAATCGACCTACGTCCACAAAGGAGATGAGCAATCCACTATAAATATGAGAGTACAAAATACAGAGAGAAACAACCTCAACCAATTCACTCGGAATACATGGGAGGTTCACACAAGTGATAACGTATCAAGCTTGTGACCCATAAATTCTCTCCCTAACCAAAACGCTCAAAGTCCTTAAGACTACATTGTGAATGCTGATTAAGTTAGAAGGAACATGCCTCTATTTATAGAGTCCTAAACCTTTTCCTACCAGAAAAAGGATTAGTCAATCCAAAACCTTTTCCTAAAAGGAAAACCTATTTATGGTAAGAAATTAGGGCAAATAAAACCCAACACTATTTACCTTATTTCGATCCATCTTCGCATCACTAATCTGTCATGACCAGTGAATTGTATCAACTCCATCTAAATTACATTTTTTTTTACTTTAAATAAGTTGTTTTTTTATCCAAAGATAATGTTGTTGCTTTAATCTGATTTTCTCTACAATAAGTTGTTGATATTCCTTGGCTTCCCCGATAGTGTCTTTGATAATTTGGCTTTGAATTTGTCTAACAGAGTAGTAGTCTTATTGTGTGAAATTGGGTTTGCCTGGACACAGATGCTTATTTGTTGGTTCATAATGTTGTTTCCATTAAAATCTACGAGTGCTCATTTTAAGGTGTGTTGTCTTACTACCGTAAGGGTGGCGACGGAACCGGTACCGGATGGACCGGACCGGTAATTGCCGGAACGGGCACGGAACCAGGATCGTCCATCCGGAACTGTTCCGGAACCGGACCGCACCGGAACCGGTAGTTACTGGTTGGAGCCGTCTCGGTCCGCCAGGGAACCGGTAATAAACCGGATCGGACCGGACCGGTTTTCGGGATGGGCGGTTTTTTTTTTAAAAAAAATTAATTAAAACTTAAAAAAATAGTTTTTTTTAATTGAATATAATTTATATTATATTAATTATAAATTTAAAATTAATAATATATACCTTTAAAATTTATAAAATTTAAAATTCAAAGTTTAAAATTTATAAAATTTAAAATTCAAAAGTTTAAAATTTATAAAATTTAAAATTCAAAGTTTAAAAGTTATAAAATTTAAATTTCAAAGTTTAAAAGTTATAAAATTTAAATTTCAAACTTTAAAAGTTATAAAATTTAAATTTCAAAGTTTAAAAGTTATAAAATTTAAATTTCAAACTTTAAAAGTTTTAAAATTTAAAATTCAAACTTTAAAAGTTTGAAAATTTAAATTTCAAACTTTAAAAGTTAGAAACTTTAAAAGTTAAAATTTAAAATTCAAACTTTAAAGTTATAAAATTTAAATTTCAAACTTTAAAAGTTTGAAAATTTAAATTTCAAACTTTAAAAGTTAAAATTTAAAATTCAAACTTTAAAAGTTAGAAAATTTAAAATTCAAACTTTAAAGTTAAAATTTAAAATTCAAACTTTAAAATTATAAAATTTAAATTTTAAATTTTAAAAGTTAAAATTTAAATTTCAAACTTTAAAAGTTAAAATTTAAATCCAAACTTTAAAAGTTATAAAATTTAAAATTCACAATATTAAAAATTAAATTTAATACAACAATAATAAAAAAAATTAAGGCGAATAGCCTATACTTTTGTTAATATTTATTTGATATTACAATTTCATCTACAAAAATATTAGTAGAGTATTAAAAGATTTAATCTACACAGCCACCTTCTAGGAAGGGTTCTGTTTGAATTAAATTTCGAATTATCATACTCTTACTAATAGTCGGTTCTGCGATATAGATCCTTTTTTAAATCATTTAACATTTCTACAGTAACATGATCGGAAATTGGTTGAATAGATAAATCTTCCATTGCTTCAATCCCGTCGTCACTATAATCTTGCATGATTTCATCAACGTCATTTTGAAATTTGGTCGGTAGTGGTTCACGACCCAAATTTCTTCTCTCGGCATTAATCCAATCTCTAAATAATATCGATATCTCCAAGCTATCTGCTGCTAGTGAGTGCCTATGATCTCCAATTTGAAACCTTGCTGCACTAAAAACGCCTTTCGAAGCTATCTAAAATAGTTTGAGTTATATAACAATCGGTTTTTGCATCTGACAACATTTATAACCTAAAATTCTTTTTTGCATACTCCAATTTTTATCAATCCAATGTGCAGTAACAGTCAAATAATTGTTACCTTTTATACTACGACCCATATTAGAAGTAAAAGCAATTTTACAATTATTATAATAAAATAAACAACGAAGATATTGAAAATGTTGTGCTTGATAATCAAATACAACCTTTTTTATTGTATTTCTAGCAAAACCTTTAAAATGTGGATTATATACAATTTGAATATAATGTATAAAACCAGAATTTTCAGCAAAACTAAATGGCAAACCCATAACAACTATCATTTTATCTAGTTCTTCAAGATCTTTTTCTCTACTATATGAACGGGGTAAACTAGAGCCAGAAACATTAGAAGGATTTAATTGTGTTTGTACCATGTTAGAGCCGCCTACTCCTACATTTTCAGGAAGGGGGGTACCGTTCTTTTTAGCTTCCGCTACCACTTTAGCATGCAAAAATTTATTTTTACAACAAGACATTAAATAATTACTCAAATGTCCCGTCCCACCAGATTTACCAATAGTTTTATGATTTAATCTATGTTTACATTTATTACAAATAACTTGTGTTTTATCCTATTTTGTATCATAAATTGCCAAACAACCAATTTTTTAGCACGTTCTACCTTAGGCTAGGATGTACGGGGGGAACAGGGGCAGGACAACGAAAGGGAGCGGGACTGGGAGTATTAGTAGCCGTAGGTGGCTCTGTTTCATCATCATCATCATCAAAAGTAGGCGTATCAGTATAATCATCAATGTCATTATCATTATCATAATCTCGAGGCAATTCCTCATTAAAATTATCAAAGCGACGTTGTAAATGTTAATGATAACGATCTAATCCTGAATTACTATCAATATTAAAAATAGTATCATTAGCATGTGTATAATCATCCGTATTCATTCTTAATATAGTAGATTTTTTAGTTTTAGATCTAGAAGAACTACCGGTTTTTGGATTATCGAAGGATGTAAAGTTATACATATTTTCAACATGCTCAATTGCACTTGTTTTACCTTTTCCTTTTTGAACAATATTTTTATCGGAATCCATATTAAAATATTAAATGTGAGATTATATATAATACGAAAAATGTAATGCAAACAAATAATTAATCACAAAATAAATAAATAATTATTTCAATATAAATGAAATGTAAAATATAAGTTGGAACGAATGTACCGAACGTCTACTCAAAAAAGTAGACGTTTATGACCGTCGAAAGCCGAAAGCCGAAAGCCGAAAGCCGAAAGCCGAAAGTGGAAAGTTGAAAGTTAAATTTTGAAGCTCCAAATCCAATTTCCAAAGACCATATAAGGCAAAACCGAAATTTCAACAATTTTAAGATATTAAATATTAGAGAAGTAGAGAGTTGAGAGAATAGAAGATGATTTTGTGAATTTGTGATTGAAAAGATTGAAAGTTTAGAGGTATTTATAGGTAAAAAAAGGGTTAAAGTGTAATTTTTAAAACTTTGGGGTATTAAAAAAGTTAATGGGGGTAGGGGGTGTAAATGGCTGCAAAAATGGGGAAAGAGCCATTGGGGCCCCCCACTAGCCGTTACCCAACGGCTCTAAAACGACCAGAATTTAAAAAAAAAAATTAATTAAGTGGACCGGACCGGACCGGTAACGGACCGGGATTTACCGGAACCGGGACAAACCGGTAAATCCTGGTTTCCGTCCCGTTACCTGTCCCGGAACCGGACCGAACCGGTCCCTACCAGGATAAACCAAAATGGAACCGAACCAGTAACAGACCGGGACAGATCAGACCGGTAACCGAGTAGTGCCGTTGCCGTTGCCATCCTTACTTACTAGTAATACATAGTCTATTTAGTTCATAGCTCCTTCATATGATGCTACAACAATTTGCAAGAGTGCATAAGTTTTTGTTTTCTCTTCCCTATTACTGATAATAACATATTGTTTGTTGAATGCCTTTGAATTCTATATTCCTTATATTCCTATTAATTTTTTTCTCTTTACATTGTTTACATGTGACGTTGGTCGAGTCTAATCGACTCCAATCCTTGCATATCGTTGAGTTATATCATGTTTGAGTCAGCCTCTCTTCTATTTGGATCGTTGAAAGTTGAAACACAGAATAAGAAACTGAAACACAGTCTTGGAAAGTACAAAAGTAATTTGTATACACTGTATATACACTGGTATACAAGTCGTAATACAGAAATACTGGGCCCAAATCAAGACAGGTTCTCGGAGATTGAGTAGGTCTGTACACATGTAAAATACAACTCAATATACAGGGAAGAGGACCGAAATACAGCCCGTATACAGTGGTATACACGGAGTATATACGCAGAAATCAAACATAAAAAGAGGCAAAAAATGGGCTGAACAGAGGCCCAACAATGCAGCCCTTTACCTAGACTTTAGGACAGGTTTGGGCCAGAAGCCCATCAGATTGAAATTTGGGCAAAAGGCCTAAATTAAATATTTTCCTATTTATTTGTTGATTGACTAACATCTTATATATGAATCTCGATTTGATTTAATTATCTCCCAAAGATAGTCATTTCTCGTTTCAAATCTAAATTTAAATATTTATATTTAATTCTTAACTTTATTTTCATTAATAATCTTGTCAATATTTTTGAATTATATTCCTTAGAAAATTCCCCATTAGTTTATTTCCATTTGAAATAGGTAATTAGATAATAATAAGTAAGTAAATAAAATAAAAAAGTAAATTTCCTTTACTTTTGTTTTAAAATTAAAAAAAATAATAATCAAAAGTCATTTAGTCAAATCACCGGTCAATCGCGAGTTAGCGGACATTTCGAGGGCCTAACTCCTTCTCGGAATGAACATTTGAACTTCGAACCCTCTTTCAATCGATTTTTATCTGTTTTAAATCTTTTGAAAAATAATTGTAAGTTTTCTTGATTTTTACTAAAAATCAAGCGGCGACTCTGTTAATTTGAAAAGTCGATTTTTCTTAAATCATAAGATTGATTGATTTTTCGAAACTCAGTCATTTTTTATTTTTATTATATTTCTTTTTGTAAAACAAATGTACTCATTTACCAATAAAATAATAAATTAATTATTAAAGGGATTAAGGACTTAAATTCTATCATTATGTGATTAAAATATTTGCATTTGATTAAATAATTAATCAAATTTTAATTTAGTAAATGGAAAAATAGTAATTCAACTTTTTAGTTTGGAGCTTCCCACTTATAATATATATATATATATATATATATATATATATGTATATATATATATATATATATGTATATATGTATATATATATTTATTTATGTATATATATATATCTTGTTATTAACCTGTACTTATAAGGTTAGTCAAAATAGAAACAAAAATAAGATGAAGTAGACAGAAAAAAAAAAAATAATCCGAATCCACAGAAACTACTGTGTCTCCTTAAGAATTTTAATTCCCTCACTGTACCCTAGGTTATGGATTAATTTCTCCCAAGGTAAAACAAATTAATCCTATTAAAGAAATAGCGGTACCTCAAATTTCTTTAACTTCAGCGAACTTAAGAATAACAACAAGTCACACAGACTCAGTCAAGCGACACTTTGATTTTGAGAGAAAACATATGCAGAGAAGGAAGAATTTTTTTTCAGTGTTTGGAAAAAACGAAAAATGACTTCCTTTTATAGACATTTTCAGCAAGATTAATTTGGAAAGTCAATTTTTCTTAAATCATAAGATTAATTGATTTTTCAAAACTTAGTCTATTTTTATTTTTATTATATTTTTTTTGTAAAACAAATGTACTCATTTATCAATAAAATAATAAATTAATTATTAAAGGATTAAGGACTTAAATTCTATCATTATGTGATTGAAATATTTGCATTTGATTAAATAATTATTCAAATTTTAATTTAGTAAAAGGGAAAAATAGTAATTCAACCTTTTAGTTTGGAGCTTCCCACTTATATATATATATATATATACATATATATATATATATACATATATATTGTTATTAACTTGTACTTATAAGGTTAGTCAAAACAGAAACAAAAATAAGATGAAGTAGACAGAAAACAAAAAAAATTATCCGAGTCCACAGAAACTACTGTGTCTCCTTAAGAAATTTAATCCCCTCACTGTATCCGAGGTTATGGATTAATTTCTCCCAATATAAAATGGATTAATCCTTTTAAAGAAATAGCGGTACCTCAAAATTCTTTAACTTCAGCGAACTTAAGACCAGCAACAAGTCACACAGACTCAGTCGATCGACACTTTGATGTTGAGAGAAAATATATGCAGAGAAGGAAGAAAATTTTTTCAGTGTTTGGGAAACGAAAAATGACTTCCTTTTATAGCCATTTTCAGCAAGAAACGTGTTTGTTCAGAGAAATCTGTTCAGACCCGTTTCATCCAAAAAGTTGTGTCTTTTGAAAAAAAAAAACTTTTCGAAAAATGTGTCTGTTCGGAAAGTAACGGCTTTTCAGAAAGTAACGACTTTTCTAAAGAGTAACGACTATTCGGAATGTTACCGTTACACGCAAGTTAATTCTGTTAATTAACTAACGTTCTGAATTAATTTATAAGAGATAATATTAACATGATTTATTTGATTAACAAAAATTGATTAAATAAATTTTGTCCAAAAAATTTATCAATCAGTCACATCAGTTGTCAAATCCAAAGCCGAAGCCGAGGCCGAGCGAGCGACAACGACGGCACGAGGGGGCAACTTCTTATTAGCTCTTTAAGAAGTAAAAGAAGTGTTTCGTTATATAAGGACAACAATTTCCCTTTCTTTTGCCAATATGGGAGAAATGACTTTTCATTTTCCCTCCCATATTGGCAAAAGAAAGGGAAATTGTTGTCCTTATATAAGGAAACACTTCTTTTACTTCTTAAAGAGCTAAGAAGAAGGTGCCCCCTCGCGCCGTCGTCGTCGCTCGCTCGGCCTCGACTTCGGCTTCGGCTTCGAATTTGGCAAATAATGTGATTTTTTATTTGCACTTTGCAAATGACTTTTCATTTTCCCTCCAAATTGGTTCCCTCATTTTTTCCATATTCTCTCTTTTCTTTTCCCATTCACACTTTGCTAAACCCAACAATCCCCAACATGAATGGGAAATGGCTATTGTTAAAACATATGCATGAAAAACTCGTGTCTTGTAAGTAAGGGTTAATCGCATATGGATAAGTAGGTTTTCCTTTAAACTTTCCGTAGTGAACATATATCGGATATCGGTCAATTGGTAGATTTGATATATTTGAACCGTCGAGCTTTGGTGTATACCTACAAAACATAAGTCACAAAATCAACCCTTGAACTGTTCTTAGTTCTCATTGTTTTGTTCGTTTCAGCCATGAACACATCTCGGTTAGTAAGTGCTTAGAGAAATGACCTTACCGGATTCTCCTTGAAGCGGCTTACACTTCACACTCACATAGGTGATTTCTAAATGTGTTATCCCGTAGATACACCATTTGATATACCCTGTATCAAACTTAGAAACCATTAAAAAGTCCTTATGCCTTTATCCTGGTTACTGAACATTGTCTCATCATGAGAATGGACCATAAAATAATTTTTTGACAATGTTAAACCGTCATCAATGACTTTGTGTTATCTCCTTGAACCTAAATCATGGGATCTCCAGTATTCTAGGTAGAGTTACCGCCACAATGACTTTTTCTCGGCCATAGTCCCATTTCCGTCGATGATTTCTCAACTGCTTCTCTAATTAGGACTTTTGTAAGTGGATCCGACACATTATCCTTTGACTTCACATAGTCAATTGCGATAATTCCACTAGAGAGTAGTTGTCTCACAGAGTTATGTCTTCGTCTTATGTGACGAGACTTGCCGTTATACATAACGCTTCCAGCCCTTCCTATTCAGCTTGACTATCACAGTGTATGCATATAGGGGCCATTGGTTTGGGCCAAAACGGAATATCTTCTAAGAAATTCCGGAGCCATTCAACTTCTTCACCTGCCTTGTCTAAGGCGATGAATTCAGACTCCATTGCAGAGCGAGCTATACATGTTTGTTTGGATGATTTCCAAAATATTGCTCCTCCACCAATAGTAAAAATATATCCACTTGTGTATTTTGTTTCAGTTGACCAGTAATCCAATTTGCATCACTATATCCTTCAAGAACTGCTGGATATTTGTTGTAATGCCAAGCATAATTTTGAGTGTCATCTAAATATCCCAAAACTCTCTTCATTGCCAACCAATGATTTTGATTGGGATTACTTGTGTATCGACTCAGTTTACTGATAGCGCAAGCTATGCCTGGTCGTGTACAATTCATGACATACATCAAACTTCCTAACACGCTGGCATAGTCCAATTGAGACTGACTTTCATCTTTATTCTTTGCAAGATGAAGGTTCACATCAATTGAAGTCTTTGCCCTTTTGAAATTCAAATATTTGAATTTTTCAAGTACCTTTTGAATATAATGATTTTGAGACAATGCTAGACCGTTAGGAGTTTTGAGAATTTTAATTCCAATATCACATCAGCAACTCCTAGATCTTTCATATAAAACTTATTAGCGAGCATACGCTTAGTAGTTTTTATATTAGCAATGTCCTTGCTCATTATCAACATGTCATCCACATATACGCATACAATGACTTCTTGATTTGGAGTATCTTTAATGTAAACACATTTATCGCATTCATTGATCTTAAATCCATTTGACAACATGGTTTGATAAAAATTTGCATGCCATTGCTTCGGTGCTTGTTTTAGTCCATAAAGTGACTTAATAAGATTGCAAACTTTCTTTCCTTTACCAGGAACTACGAAACCCTCAGGCTGTTACATGTAAATTACTTCTTCCAGCTTTCCATTTAAGAAGGCGATTTTCACATCCATTTGATGGATTTCAAGACCGTATACTGCATCTAGGGCAATTAACATCCGAATTGATGTAATCCTAGTCACTGGCGAGTATGTGTCAAAATAATCAAGGCCTTCTTTTTGTCTAAAGCCTTTGACAACAAGTCTTGCTTTATATTTGTCAATAGTTCCATCCTCTTTCATCTTCCTTTTAAAGATCCATTTTGAACCCAAGGTTTTTTTCCTGGAGGAAGATCAACCAACTCCCAAGTATGATTGCTTAGGATTGATTCAATTTCACTATTGACAGCCTCCTTCCAATAAGTTGAGTCACTAGACAACATTGCTTCCTTGAATGTTTGATGCTCACTTTCAAGAAGGAATGTTACAAAATCAGATCCAAATGAAGTAGCTGTCCTTTGACGTTTACTGCGCCTTGGACTCTCTTCATTGGTTTCATTCTCTTTTGGTTCTTCTCTGGGTTGTTTGGACCTCCACTAGATGACTCAAGTCTAGTTTTATACAGATAGATATGTTCAAAAAGTTCAGCACTATCTGATTCCATTACCGTATTGTCATGAATGTTCGGATTTATGAACCAAAATTCGACATGCCTTACTGTTTGTGGCATATCCAATGAATACACAATCCACAGTCTTAGGCCCTATTTTTACCCTCTTAGGTATAGAAACTTGGACTTTGGCTAGACACCCCCACACTTTGAAATATTTCAAGTTGGGTTTTCTACCTTTCCATTTCTCATATGGAATAACATGTGTCTTTGAGTGAGGCACTCTATTGAGTATTCGATTTGCTATAAGGATTGCTTCCCCCCTCCCCCAAGTTCTGTGGTAAACCTGAACTTATAAGTAATGCATTCATCATTTCTTTTAAAGTTCGGTTTTTCTTTCTGCAATCCCATTAGATTAAGGAGTGTACGGAGCGGTAGTTTGATGGATTATTACATTTTCTAAACATATTTCAACAAATGGAGATTCATATTCTCCGCCTCTATCACTTCTGATCATTTTGATCTTTTTATCCAACTGATATTCAACTTCAGTTTTATATTGCCTAAATGCATCTATTGCTTCATCCTTACCATTTAGCAAATAGACATAACAATATCTAATGCAATTTTCAATAAAAGTTATGAAATACTTTTTCCCACCACGTGATGGTGTTGACTTCATGTCGTAAATATCAGTGTGAATAAGTTCTAAAGGATTTGAATTCTTTTCAACAGATTTATAAGGATGCTTAGCATACTTAGATTTAACGCAAATTTGACATTTTGATTTATTGCACTCAAATTTTGGCAAAACATTTAAGTTAATCAGTTTTCGCAAGGTTTTGTTATTAACGTGTCTCAAACGTTCATGCCATAAACATTAGACTCAAGCAAGTAAGAAGAAGCAGAATCTTTATTCATATCAACTACAATTACATTGAGTTTTGAAAAGGCCATCACTGAGGTAGCCTTTTCCTACATACATATCATTCTTACTTACTACTACTTTATCAGAAACAAATACACATTTGAATCCATTCTTAGTTAGAATTGGAATTGAAACTAAATTCTTTCTCAATGCTGGAACATACGAGACCCTGTTCAAAGTCACCACCTTTCCTGATGTCATCTTTAATAGGACCTTGCCAGTTCCTTCCACCTTTGCAACAACGGAGTTTGCCATAAACAGCTTCTCATCTGTAGATGCTGGAGTATATGATGAAAATAATTCTTTGTTGGCACAAACATGTCATGAGGCACCGGAATCTATCCACCATTCTCTTGGATTTCCAACCAAGTTACATTCTGAAAGCATTGCACAGAGATCTTCCATTTCTCCTTTGGATTCAACCAAATTTGCTTGATCCTTATTTTTCTTGTCGTTCTTAGGACCCCGGTATTCAGTAGCCCTATGACCAAGTTTACTACAATTGAAGCAGCTTCCATTGAATTTCTTCTTAAAAGATTGATTTTTGGACCAGATGCTTTCTTTCTTTTCTTTAATTTTGTGGGATCTTCTTCAACAATATTTACTCCAGATATTGCTGAGTTACCACGTGACCTCTTTTCTGCAGCCTTATTATCCTCTTCGATTCTCAACCTTACTATGAGATCTTCAACAGTCATCTCCTTGCGTTTATGTTTCAAGTAGTTTCTGAAGTCCTTCCACAACGGAGGTAACTTTTCAATAATGGAAGTCAGTTGAAAGTCATCATTCACAATCAATCCTACAGAAAGGAGATCATGGATTATGACTTGCAGTTCTTGAACTTGGGTGACGACGGTCTTACTGTCTATCATCTTATAGTCCAGAAACTTTGCCACAATGAACTTCTTCATTGCGACATCCTCTGTTTTGTACTTCTTTTCTAAAGCATCCCAGAGTTCTTTTGAGGTTTTGACATTACTGTACACATTGTATAGGTCATCTTGCAGGCCACTCAGAATATAATTTTTACACAAAATCTGAGTGTGTCCATGCTTCTGTTACCAAGAATCGTTCTTCAGGCGGAGTATCATCCGACATAACAGGAACATTCTCATTAATGAACATGTGCAGACTCAATGTAGTGAGATAGAGGAACATCTTCTGCTGCCATCTGTTGAAGTCGACTCCAGAAAACTTTGCAGGTTTCTCAGCCGGTGCTAAGGCAGCAGTTGAACGATTGTGTGCAACCGATGTTGTTGCAACACTTATTGTTCCACCAATCACTTGACTTGAATTAGTCTTTCTTTTCTGTCACAAATTGCAGATAATTTTAGTATTTGAAATACTAACAGTAAAGAACAAATCTTTACACAAACTGTTTTTGATTTAACGATAAAGTTTTTATGTTCTTTTAATCGTTAATCGAATGAATTTTAAAAATTCAAGCAGAGTAGAAAACCATAAATGTTTTATTCTCCAGAAACCTCAAATACAGAAACTTATTAAATTTCTTAAGATTGTTATTAACATGTACTTATAAGGTTAGTCAAAACAGAAACAAAAATAATATGAAGTAGACAGAAAACAAAAAATAATCCGAGTCCACAGAAATTACTGTGTCTCCTTAAGAAATTTAAACCTCTCACTGTACCCGAGGTTATGGATTAATTTCTCTCAAGATAAGACGGATTAATCCTGTTAAAGAAATAGCGGTACCTCAAATTTCTTTAACTTCAGCGAACTTAAGAACAACAATAAGTCACACAGACTCAGTTGATCGACACTTTGATTTGGAGGGAAAATATATGTAGAGAATGAATTTTTTTTTCCAGTTTTTGGAAAAATGAAAAATGACTTCCTTTTATAGCCATTTTCAGCAAGAAATGTGTCTGTTCAGAGAAATCTGTTCAGACCCATTTCATCCAAAAAGTTGTCTTTTGGAAAAAAAATAACAATTTTTCGAAAAATGTGTCTGTTGGGAAAGTAACGGCTTTTCAGAAAATAACGACTTTTCAGAAAGAGTAACAACTTTTTGGAACGTTGCCGTTACACGCGAATTGATTCTGTTAATTAACCAATTAACTAACATTCTGAATTAATTTATAAGAGATAATATTAATAGGATTTATTTGGTTAACAAAAATTGATTAAATAAATTTTGTCCAAAAGCCTTATCAATCAATCACATCATTTGCCAAATTCAAATCCAAATCCAAATCCGAAACCGAAGCCGAGGTCGAGGCTGAGCGAGCGGGCACCTTCTTCTTAGCTCTTTATGAAGTAAATGAAGTGTTTCCTTATATAAGAATTTGTATTGTGAAATCGGGTTTGTACCCAAAACTGAAATCCCTCTCAGACTCCATACAGGGGTTAAAGAGCCATTCTCGAGTGAAATCTCTAAGATACGATCTATGTTGAAAGAAGTGGTTGGTCACGTCATGTCACTAGGTTCCCAAAATGGTACTTCTATAGCGACAACACCTTAACCACGTCAAACTACTGAAGTTTATGGCAGTCACACATCAACACCTCCTATTTTTGTAACAACCCTCAAAATGAACTAGGATAAATGAGAGCTTCACGTGAGCTCCTTGAGTTAATAACTTGTAAAAATAATGAAGAATATCCTTTGAAGTCAGTTTGAAAGAGTTTTGAAGTTAAACGTCAAGGGATGACCAAGATGTTTGGAAACTAGTCTTGTATGTGCTAGTGTGTCCTTGTACATTGTAGGTGTTTTTAGGTGTTGTTTGGAGTAAAAAATAAGTGGGGATGACTGTAACACCTAGAGGGACATGTTTAGGGTCAAAACTCTAGGCACGACTCCCCAAGGAACAACCAAAGGGTCCTTGAGGAGGACCCAAGGTTTAGCAAGAAGGCTGTCAAGGCAGCCTGTTTTTGGAGCTGCTGGCCCGTCGCGCAGCTGCAACTCAAAAGGAAATTTTTTTGCCTTGCAACGCGGGCTTTTCATAACCATTCTACCTCAAATTAAATTTCAGAACCAAGATTAAGAGGTGTCCCCGCGACGCGCAACCATGTCCCAGATTTGGTCGCGTCGTTTTAAAGTCAAATTAGACTTGGTTAAAAAGGTTAAATTAGTGTAGGGGTGTTTTGGGTACTTCAGGGATTAATTATAATCGGTTTTTGAGTCACTTTTAAACCAAATTCACCAATCAAAACAAAACCTTCAAGTTGAAAATCAAAAGCTCTCCATTCTCTTTCTCCAAAAACCTCCATTGATGAGCTTTGAAGCTCCAAGGAAGAAGGTCAAATTCTCCAAGTTTTCAATCCAAATTTCGTGGGCTTTATACCAATAGGGTATGGTGATTTCATCCTTGATTCTTCTACCATTCAAGGATCCAATTCAAAGGCTTTTCAAAAGATTTCAAAAATCATAGAAATCCTATTTCGAATTCTTAGCATGGGTTCTTGCATGAAAATGTTTAAATTGATGATTTATGAAGTATTCAATGTTAATTGATGATTTTATGATAAAAAAATTACATGAACCCATGTATTCCTAGACTTCCTATTTTTGGCTCTTAAGTGGGTGTATTAATCATGACTTAATTATGTCAGATTCATGTTTAGATTGTTATAGGCTATTGAGTTACATGTTGATCATTGTTGGAATTGTTTATAGTTTTCTTTATAGTATTGATATCTATATTGGGTTTTGTTGAATCATTGATATGGATGGATTGATAGTCTAGTCTTATGGCATTGTAATTTGAAAGTTCTATTAATGTGTGGAATTGTTGGAGATGTTGAGGGATGGTGATTGTGGCTATTGTAAGGTGGTAAGTTGACGTAAATACTTTATCTAATATTGAATTGATATCGAATTTCTATTGATTGGTATGGTCCACTTATGGTGGTGGTGGTGCTTAATATTGTTATAATTTCTATGAACATGGCCTTGTCGGCATTATTATGTGAATTGTAGTGTCATCATGTTATGGCTTGTACACATGTATAATGTGAAGGATGATATTGTATATATGCATGTGTGAGGTGGAAGTATGTTTACTCTAAATTATGGTTTGTGATGATGATAGACTATGAAGAGTCTCTATATGTAGATAAGTATCTTGTTTAGGTAGACCTAGTTGTCCCTACTTGATGCATAAAAGTTATGTTAATGTGGTCTCTTTGCTTGGTAGGCTTAGGCACCCTTGTCATGAAGTATGAATGAATGAAAGTATAGGATCGGTAGACCTAAACTAGTTACCCTTTTATGAAAGACTTATATGGAACCTTGAATAAGAAAAGAAGGTTTATAATGAAGTGAATTGGATAGACCTAGCATGGTACCCGTTTCATGAATGAACTATCCTAATGAACCTTGATCGGTAGACCCTTGTGGATCCCTTCTTGGTAGTGATATTATGAGTTGGTAGGACTTAGAAATGATACCTTCTCAAATAATATTATGTGAATGAACTTACTCTATGAGAAACAAGGCAAAGCACCGAGTGGATATGCTTTTGGTAGTAGCTCTACTTGAACTATGAGACTAGAGTACAAAGAAGCCCTTGATATCCCTTAACCATGTGCCTACATGGGATGTGTCCTAGTTCTACCTTTGGAAAGTAGAACACCTTCCACGACGAGGTTTCGATGACACCGGATTCCATACTTAGATAGTGTGGTCTATGTCGGTTAATGTTTATTCTCATCATGTGGGATGTGCACTCTAGTTACTGGATAGGTTCTACAACGTGTGGGTAGTGGAATGAGACGCTATCTATACATGGCACGAATAGACTTTGAAAATGTCACGACAGGGGAGCACCCCCTAGAAGTAACATGGCGTACTTGACCTCTCGGAGGTCTTATACAAGCACATAGTTATCATTCATCGCATTGTCATAGGTAAATTTAGCGAAAAATTTAAAATTTTTCATAGCTTATCATATGCTAGAACATCACTTCCATTATATATACAAAATAACATAAGTACACTGTTAGACTCTAAGTCTCTTTGCCATCTTAGACTCAACATCATTAGAGTACATTAGGGCCAAGGCCCTTACAACATAAAATCATAACTAAACTATTACATAACTTTATAAACATTTGACATAGGAAATCCTTGAACTTAAGGATCCCTTTCCTTGAGCTTGGGAAACACATATCAAGCCCTTCACCTTAGAGATATCCTTAAAATATTGTTGACACTCAATTTGATCCTCCCCGATAATAATTAATAGCAAACTTCTTAATTCTAAACGATTTAAAATAATTAGATTTGATAAAGTTTATAACGTTTTTAAATTATTCTAAATTAGCCTCATCAATTTTTTTTATAATTTTTAGATAGCATATTTGATTTACATAATTATGTATTTGATTAGTATATTTTATGATTATTTGAAAATCACCTCAAAAAGATTTTGTTTGTTTAAATATTTTACGAATTAGTTTAGTCACACATTATTTTGCACTTTGCATTAATTATTTTATAGTTAAGTCGGTTATATTATTTCGTTAAAATTAAGAAGCTTATCAAATTAACTTATTTTAATTCATCTTATTCTTTATTTGTCGACCGAATTCACAAGTAGCTCAATTTGGTTAATTCTAGAATTCTTAGACAAAGATCAACCCCATATTATTTGTTTATTTTCAACAATATAACAACATACGTACAGACAACCCACCTTCTTTCAATCATCTTTCAGCCCACTTCCTTTATTTCTAATTCTTGCACGACCCAACTCAAATCCCATAACCCATTAGCACCCCATCCAATTCCAAATACCAAAAGAACCCAGCACCTTAACAAAAAAAACCCACCAACCCTTTACAATTCTTCTTCCTCGCATCAGAAGCCAAGAAACGCTGTGAAATCAGCAGCCCAACAATCGATTCCAGCATCTCGACCCGACTCCAGCGCGTGGTTCTCTCCTTAGCCCTTATCCTCTCCGTACGAGAGTTACCCGTAATCCAGGTGTCAAAATCTCCTATCCCTCTCGTCTTTTCTCTCAAATCGGACGTCCCAAATTGTTTTTCCGTTTGGGAATTTGTACTCACTCGAGCAACAGCCTTATCCCTTGAAGAGGGAATTCAAATTCTGAATTTTCAGATGGGGCATCCCAAAATCTGCCCGTTTCCCCCTTTATCTTTTCTAAATTTTCCTCTATAAATAGCCCTTGTTCATCTTCATGGAAGGGGTTGGGAAATGAATGATCATTAGGGACGAAAATACAATAAAAATTGTTATCTTGATAGTTGTATTCAAATACTTATAAGCTTCAAAATCGCAGAGATTCAAAATACAGATTCTGTTTAGTTCTCTTGCGCACTCTTGGCTTGCGGGAGTTCACCGGAATCTCTGTTTGTGGGGGTTGAAAAAAAAAGGTTTAGAATTTTTTTAAGAAGGAGGTGGAGATTTTTTTTTTGGAGTTAGAGGGCCAGAAAAAATAGAGGAGAAAGAGATTGAATGATTTTGTTTTTAAAAAATTTAGTTGGAAAATTTTGAGCGGGAAGAAAGTTAAAAAGGGAAGAAGATAATGTTAATAATTAGCTAAGTATTCGAAAAAGTGGAAATACATCTTGGACAAAAAAGTCTTTGAGCTATTCGGTCCGGTCTTGGGGTTCTCGTTCTCTCTGTGTCTCGTTCAAGTTTTCGGAGTCGTGTTTCAGTGTGAGAGTTGCTGCTCGTTCTTTCTCGCCTCGTCTCAGTTTTGCTGCTCAAGGAGAGGTAAATATCTACTGCCACTTTCCTTCTTTATGTTTTCAATGAGTGATTAAGTCATGTGATATTTTTTATAGGTTAGGAATTGATGATGCGCGAGTTGTTTTGAGCCTAAGTTTTTCTCTTCATCGCGACCTCGCTGAAACTATTATGTGTATTCCATTTCACAAAATGGTTTATCGCCTTCTTGTATGGTTCTATCTATTTGTAGTTCTTCCTCAAGTTCTCTTGGCTTTTTTGTATTCATTTTGATTTCTGTTCGCCTATTTGCGGACCCTCTTGATAATGCTCCGTACATATGGCCATCTGTGCCTATTATATGTTTAGAGGTCGTCGGATGCATCAGGCGGTCGTATACTTGGCTTCACATGAATATGAGTTGATTTTAGGAGTTTGTGTTGTTTTAGAAAATATGTTTATGAATCTGTCTATGTCTAGATTTGGGAGGAAACTTTCTAGATCGTTTTTTTTGGTATATTTGTTATTCAATATTTTGGCTTTAGAATGTAGTTCGGAATACATTTGCCTCCTGTTATCTCCTAAGCATGATTAAGTTTGTTTAATATTGTTGGATCTTCTAAAAGTCTGGAAATCTTAGTCACTAATGTAGTCACCTTTATCCCTGTATCTTTTCGTGATAAGAAGCCCCCTCACAATCTGTGATTTTCTATAGCTTCACGCAAATAGGCCTTCCGCTTTGCTCGGGACAAAAATACGCTCTTAACTGATCCCTTTCAAATGATTTGTAGTTTAGTCATTAAGAGTTCCTTTCCACTATCTTTTTGAATGTCATCTGATGCTTTGAGCTTTAGAGTTTTATCGCGTAGTGGTTAGTTGC
Source organism: Solanum lycopersicoides (assembly GCA_022817965.1). Taxonomy (NCBI): domain Eukaryota; kingdom Viridiplantae; phylum Streptophyta; class Magnoliopsida; order Solanales; family Solanaceae; genus Solanum; species Solanum lycopersicoides. The sequence goes on along the minus strand of CM040629.1, from coordinate 64,977,535 downwards.
ACGTTTTGTTATTTCATGATTTCATTTAGGCTTAGGACTTTTAAAATCAACTGACTTAGCATTTTTATGTCCCATGGTGGAGCAATGCATCATGACAGTTCACTACTCTCCTTTTTTATATATTTATGTCTATCTCTGTTAGCTTGGTGGGTGTTGTATCTTTAAGTCTAACAGGCATGAGTTCAAAGTCTTTTCTCGGTTTGTTTTCTTGCATAAATGTGATTTTTCAAAAAATAATGCTATTTGCAAAGTTCCCTTCTAAAAAATTAATACTGATCAACCTCTTTGACATGGAGCTTAGGATGAGCATGTTTTCCTCAATTTATTAGGCAGTAACATTTTCTTATGTAGAAGTGTATTTATTTTGATTTAATTGTGACCGTTAAGCCGGAATTCGCTAAACTTTAGTGGATTGATTCATTTTCGAGTGATATCTTGCTTTTGTTTCTTGAACATATGCATCCGTGTGTAAAGGTTATGCAAAGCTTTGTTGAAGTGTTTCTCCTCCCTATTGCCATTTTTTTTATATATTCAAAAGCCTAAAATATTTTATTGGCTTGTAGTAAAATTATTGCCTTCTTTTCCTTGTTTTGGTTTTGTTAAGCTTTAATCTCAATTTTTGTTAGCTTGAGGTGGGTTGTTCTGAAATGTTTAATTATTTATCCTCTTTTCTAGTAACCCAAATAAGTATTCTAATCCTATTTTCCTATTTTGGGTACAACTTGCTGGCTGAGTCTGTTGGGCTCTTGTTGTTATCTTGTCTTCATTTCAAGTTGGGCCACGAAGTCCCAAAACTCTCTCCTTTCGAGTCAGATCTATTCCGTTAAAAGTCGGCGTATAGGTTTCGGAGTTTGGAAGAATTCGGAGCAAACCAAGGAATTAAAGATTTTGTGCCAGGAGTCCAAATTTAATTTAAATATTGTATTTTTTTTTTTTTTTTTTGGCCTAAGCCCCTGTCATTTTTGTATTATTATGTTTGCTAGAGTTTAGGATAGGTACAATTGGAGTGGATAAAAACTCAAAACAAAATGGGTCAAAATACCGGTCCGGCGGATAGAAATCGGATTTGGACCCAACTCTCTCTGCCTCTCTCTCTACTTTATCATTTATTTTGCTCGACATTATTTATCGTTAGTCTTAGGGTTAAAAAGTTCAAATCCACGCAAAACGCCGTCATGTTTTGATAATTCAAACTAAATCAACCAACTTCTAATGGACTTAAAAAACAATAAATTTTGTAAGGTAAACATCTCATTTAGATAGTAAATTAATACTTCATTTTCAAAACAACTCTAAATATTTCTTTTATCTCAAAATAAGTTAGATATTTTAGCAAAGCAAGTTAGTTGTTGGAAAATCGCAAGTTAGAGAGTATTTAAGGTGCCGTAAAAACCTTCCTAAAATATAAATAAGAATATCCGAACCCCCTTTAAAGTTTTCTTAAGGTTTCCTGTTTAAATCTTTCGAAAGCTAAGTTTTCTTGATTTTTCTTAAAAAATTAAGTGTCGACTCTAAAAAAGTCAAAAGCTTATAATATTTTTTCTTTGAATGGCGACTCTGCTCGGATTTGAAGGGTTCTAACCTTAAAACTAACATGTTTGCTACGTGTAAATAACTATTTACTTGCTTATTTTATCGTATTATTAAACTGTTGCATTTTTCATGGCATCGACTCCGCCAAATGGCAACTAGTTTGCATTAGGACAAAGGCAGTTACGTGGCTTACCACGACTTCCTTCAGAAAAACACACAAGTCTAACCTTTGGAAGTAATAAACGAATAGTTGGCTTGCGGTCATCTAACGTCGTTTATTAGCTTCAGCCCGTTGTCTGTCCGACTCGGGTTACCGTCACTTCTAAACCAATTCTAGTCAATCTAGGATTGAGCGAAACCAAATCCAAATATAAGCATTAGACTAAGATGACCCAACACCCAAGGTGTGTTGGGCCCATTAGAGATACTACCTTGAGTCCAAAATGGCCCACGGCCTAAACGAACGATCATACTTATGTGTTAAATTTGAGGGATGTATATGTCGTTGGACAAACCATTGTCTCTCGGGGTTGAAAGTCTTTCATGTTAGCTTACTTTAGTTAAAAATGAAGGTATTCATAAGCTATCATTTGGATCCAAGTACGTAGACATCTGGAGATGGCGAGAAGAAATGAAGAAGGAAGGACCTTCCATGGAAGCATAGTTTAGAATCGTACCCCTGCGTGGAGCTGATTATTTTGTATCCCGTTTTCCCTATTATATATCCCCATTTAAGTTTTATTCATAAAATTTGTATAAATTTGAATTTTGGGGGCAATGGAATGTGTAAAATGACTTATATATCCCTCAAATCGTTAGGCCTACCCTTGGCATAAAAGGGTCACATATCTGTTTAGAACGCACAATATTTGTTTATGTGTTATAACTGCTTGTGTGATTATGTTGCTTCATTTGGAGATGTTCTAGCCTACTCATTCTTGAAAAATATTTTCTAGACCTCCTTAAGCATAAATATCAAGTCAACTATCAAAGTGCGTCTATATACTCTCGAGTCTATAGTTTCTCAAAAGAATTTCAAACTTCCTTTCAAGTCCTAAATATTACTCTCTCATCTCAAAAAAAGGATGAATTTTCCATCTCAAATCAAAAAGAGATTCAAATGGTTCAAACTATGTAGGACCTGAATTCTTATTTGTGAGATACGTAGGCAGCCTTCTAAGGTTCGGTCCCCATTCTGAGAATTTTTTTTTAACTCTTAAAAAGAAATTAAAGTTACATCTCGGTCAAAAAGCAGAAGTACGACAATAAAATATTCAATCGACTTTGTCCCGACTCAGGTCAACATTTTTGATTCACAAAACTAAAAATCAGATAGACAAGTTCTTGTCTATCTAATCATTTCTTTATATATGTGGGCTAGTCTTTCTTTAAATGAAGGGACTCTTGTGTGCTTACAGCTTTGTGTGTGATATCTTGTATTACCTACTGCCTACACAAACTAACACATTTGTTGTTTGAGTTATTTTTTTTGTTAGGTACTCAAAACTGATTTGTGTTGATTGTTGAGCATTCAAAGTTCTCAAAGATTACTTTTCCAATCGAAATTTGTTGAAAGAGAGAAGAAAAATAACCCATAATAATGAGAATATCGGTTTTACTGAAGGTGTTATAGTTCAACCGCCTGTCGTTGAACAAAATGAGTTAATTGCACAGTTGATACAACAGATTGCTGAGTTGAGAGTTGAGCTCCAGAAAAATCAAGGCTTGTCAATTCCAGGTGTCGATGAAAACACTCCAGACGATGGAAGGCTTCCACTCCATTTTCCTCCTCTGACTTCAAACTCAGAGCATGTCTTAGATAACCCACCCTCCAACCCTACTCAAAATCCTTCCATCATCGACCTAACCACTTCAAATTTTCATCACGCCAGCACTTCATACCAAGCACCACATCCTTTTCAGAACCTGAGTATCAATCCTCAAGTTACCCCCATCTTTCAAAACCAAAACACAAATAACTCTCAGATTCTCCCTCCTTTTCAAAGCTTAAATGTGAAAAATCCTCAAACGGCCCCTTCTATGTACCATGCCCCTGCAAAAGACACTCAAAATCCACAAAACTTTCAACCCTTGCCTTCGAAAGTCACTTTTGATATCCCAGTCCAAACCAAACCACATCTTCACTATACTGCCTATTTTGAACTTGACCACTACAAAGAGAAGGAGAAGGATTGGAGGGCCAAAGAGGAAAAGACTAAGCAGATCATGAAGGAAGAGATTGCGAAAGTTATAAAAGAACTTGATTATGCTTCAGAAGAGGTGGGGCTGAATTATGAAAGTTTATGTATTCATCCAAATTTGGACCTTGCGGAAGGGTTCAAAGTGCCAAAGTTCATCACTTTTAATGGAACTGGAAATCCTCTAGAACATCTAAAAGTTTATTGTGATCAACTCGTGGGAGTTGGTAAAAATGAAGCATTGTTGATGCATATCTTTAGTCGAAGTCTAAGTGGAGAAGCTCTTGAGTGGCTTACATCACAAGAACTGAAATAATGCACTCGCAAAGGATTTTACGGAAAGATTTAGACATAACATAGAAGCTGCCTCAGATCGCTACTATTTGGAGAGGATCAAACAAACGTCTACAGAAAATTATCGACAGTACGCTCTTTGTTGGAGAAAAGAGGCTGCAAGAGTCCAACCTCCCATGTCCAAACGTGAGATCACTGAAATGTTCATTCGAATTCAAATGCCTGAGTACTATGAAAGAATGTTGTGTATGATGGGACAAAAATTTATCGAGATCGTCAAAGTGGGAGAAGCTTTGGAAGATGGTTTCAAGATTGGAAAAGTCACAAATTTTACTGCATTGCGAGCCAATGGAAAAGCTACCATAATTGGTAATATGGATACACCAAAAGGAAAAGCAAAGGAGGTAGGTATGGTCACGGCTACCCATATGCGGTCAGCTTCCCAAAGGAAGTATCAAAACCATAATGTCAATCAGAAAAAATTTCCCCGTCCAAACTTTAGGAAGGCTCCTAAAGTATTTACACCATTAAGGGAATCTCACAATCAACTTTATGAAAGGTTGAAAGCAATGTGTATGCTCTATCCTATAGAAAGAAGACCAGCCAATCCTTTGGAGAAATTTTACAGGGCTGACCACAGATGTGCTTATCATTCTGCAGTTGTTGGACACGACACAGAGAATTGTTCAACCCTCAAGCACAAGATTCAAAACATGATCAACAACAATTTGATCAATATTCATTAAGACTTTCCAAACATCTTTGAACAGAGTCAAATGAAGATATTCGTCATCAAATGGTTGAAAAGAAGTAAGCCCAACGTCGGCCAGAATTTCGCCTATAAAGTTATTGTTATCTTTCTTTTGAAAATGCACATTTAATCTCTTTTGTCCATTTTGTCGCACCTTCCCTTGTAATGAACTACGTTTGATCTGAATTCTAAAGAATGAGATACGTAGGCGTCCTATGTCGGCCTCGGTCACTCCATTTATCCCTTTTGATATTTCTTTGTAATGAACTACGTCTGACCTGAATTCTCAAGAATGAGATGCGTAGGCGGCCTATGTTGGCCTCGGTCATTTTTTATAAAAATATCCTATGTTTGGTAGTCCTCGAGAATAGGAACTACATTTGACCTGATTCCTGCCTCAATGGGATACGTAGGCGCCACAACGGCTCGGTCATATTTCCAGTAAGATTTTCATTTCTCTTCATAATGGAAACTGGGACAGAATTTTTGAGAGGATCTCAAAAATTCGTTCAAAGATAGGCTTCTATAACAAGTCAAAATAGAAGACCAAAATGATACGGAGTTAGCTTTGGGTGGATCTAAAAAAATTATGATAATCAAGTTTGCAACTGGGACAAAATTTTTGAGATGGTCTAAAAAATTCCACAAATGTCATTTGTTACTTATTTAGGCAAACTGGTACAAATTTTGAGGAGGGGCCTCAAAATTCATGAATGGGCAACTTTAGAAATTAACAAAGCAAGTTACGAGAGTTAAATATATTTCAGACCGGAACAGAATTTTTGAGGAGGATCCTCAAAAATTCCATCAACACTGTCTTACAAAGGACGGATGAGCGTGTAAGCTAACCGCATGAGGGAGCGCGGAGACAAGACCAACACAAATAAGTCTTTCAAACAAAGGATATTTCTTTGAATGCAGGAACAACGAAGTTACAAAATAGACAATGTCAAAGCTGTGAAGCGTGGAGAAAGAAATCATTTACGCCTCTCGTGGCCTCATCAATATGACTAAAAAACTTTCCATCTCAATTTATCTTCATTTCATTATGTTGCCTCAAGTGATTTATAAACAGTTTCCTTTTTATGTTGCAGGAATATTGAAGCCAAACACTAATAGAATCTTTCAAAGTTGTAAGAAACAAAGTGTTGGATGATCGCTAGTCACGAGACATGATAGAAGTTATAATTAGGCTCATCACAGCCTAATCTCGATAAGCCAAATTAACCCATCTTTTTACTTCTGGACTGAGGCCTGATAATAAAACTGATGTTTTAATTCGTGCACCCACGAAATTAAACGAAGCTATACGTTTAGCCCATTTATACAAGAAAAAGATTCAACTTGAGCGTGGTTCTTTTAAACCTGCTTTCATTAAAACTCCACCACTTCGGCCAACTCCGACTCACAAGTATGAGTCTCAAGGCAGTCAACTATAAACCACACAATTCAAGTTACCAAAACTGCATCAAGTCGTCCCCCTATAAAACGCCTTACTCATGCAGAGTTGCAAAGTCGTCGCGAACATTGTCTCTGCTATTCTTGTGATGAAAAATACTCTCCAGGTCACAAGTGTATGTCTCTTCCCCAACTTCTAGTGTTATCTGAAGACTTAGAGGTGGAAGTAACTTTATCAGATCAAGTTGTATCATATGATGCCTTAGTCGAGGAATTACAATGTTTTGAGGTACTTCCACTACTCTCGGTTTACTGGTCATGTTAATTGGTCTCGGGTGCCTGTACACAATGCTAGTACTCATAATTTTATTCAAGCGAGTATGGTTAACTTTCTTCAGTTGAAAACTAAACCAACACCAAGTTTTTCAGTGGTGGTAGGAAGTAGATAATGACTAAGATGTGAGGTCATGGCTAGAAAAATTCCAATGACCATGCAAGGCAGCAATATAGTGGAAGATATATATATTTTATCCCTTCATGGTGTTGATATTGTACTGGGAGTTTCATGGCTCACAACTATGGGACCTGTCCTAACTGATTATGCAAAGAGGCTATTTGAATTCACTCTAAATGGGGCCAAGGTCTCGTGGAAAAGGGATGCACCTACTGATGTGCAACTAGTGCAATTACATAGCTTGAAAAGAATGGTTGCTACTTATGCAATTTCCTCCTACTTCCATCTAGAATTGGTATCTGATTGTGAATCTTCATGTACAACTTCGTCTGAGTTAGAAGTGATGCTCAAAACATATGTATTTTAGAAACCTTTGGGTTTGCCTCCTCCACAAAGTTAGGATTACAAAATTTATTTAATTTTAGGTGGAGGACCAGTTAATGTGAAACCGTATCGATACCCTTATTTTCAAAAGCATGTTATGGAGCAACTAGTGGCTGAAATGCTTAAAGAAGGGATAACCAGAGCTAGTACTAGTCCATTTTCTTCACCCGTATTGCTGGTTCAAAAAAAAGATGGCACATGGATTTTGTGTAGACTATCGGGAATTAAATGCAATCACAATTCATGATAGATTTCCAATTCCTACCATTGACGATCTTTTTGATGAATTGAATGGTGCCCGCTATTTCTCCAAGTTGGATTTTTCGTCCGGTTATCATCAAATTAGGGACCGTCCAGAGGATTTTTCTAAAATTGCATTCTGCACTCATGATGGACATTATGAATTTCTCATCATGCCATTTGGCCTTACTAATGCACCCTCTACATTTCAGGAAACTATGAACGAGATATTTGTACCTTACTTGCGTGGATATTTCCTGATTTTCTTTGATGATATTTTTATATATAGTCCTACTTGGAGTGATCACTTGGAGAATTTAGTCTCGGTTCTTCAATTATCGCATCAACATCAGTTGGTGGCCAAACAGTCTAAATGTTATTTCGGCAAGAATCAGTTGACTACCTGGGACATATTATCTCGTCTCAAGGCCTATCTATTGACACTGGAGAAGTGGAATCAATCAAGCGGTGGGCACCACCTCATACAGAGAAGGGAAAAGTGCGCAGTTTTCTCGGCCTTGCAGGTTACTACCGGCGGTTTAGCAAGTTCACTCACTGGTTTGCTAAAGAAAGAGGTTTTCCGATGGACACCAGAAGCTCAAATAGATTTTGAACCTTTAAAGGCTAAATTGGATTCAACCCATGTATTGGCCTTGCCAGATTTTAATCAGGAATTTCAAGTAGAGACTGATGCTTCAGGGAAAGGAATTGGTGCTATTCGGTCTCAAAAACTGCACCCCATTGCATATTTTAGTTAGAAATTGAGTACTAGGATGCAGCAGGCTTCAACATATCATCGTGAGATGTATGATATTTCACAAGTTGTGACTAAATGGAGGCAATGCCTTTTTGGCAGCAGATTTACGATACTAACAGATCAACAGTCCTTAAAGAACCTCACTAATCAAACCATCCAAACTACTGAGCAACAAAAATGGCTCACTAAACTAGTAGGTTATGATTTTCCTATCATATACAGACCTGGGAATCAAAATTCATTGCCTGATGCCCTCTCTCGCAATTCAGATGCATCTAACTTATGCCAGACCTTTAATCTCGAAAAAGACTTGAAATCATTGAATCAATCTCATAAGGAATTATTGGCTATTCAGCAAGCTTTACAAACAGATGTCGAGAATCACGGGAGTTTCCAATTCAAGGATGGATTGTTATTTTTCAAAGGTAGGTTGGTGATTCCATCAGATCACAACTCCTACATAAGTTACTGTTTCAATTCCATGCCACAAACATTTGAGGGCATGCTGGTGTGGTACAGATATATCATAGACTGACCTCAAATTTTTATTGGATCCAAATGATTTGTTATGACCTGCCAGATATGTCAACTGATGAAAGACACAAACTTCCATCCAGTCAGGTTATTGCAGCCTCTCCCTATACCGGATCAAGTCTGTAAAGATATTGCAATTTGGATTTTATCACTTACCTTCCAAGTTCCTAAAGGAAGACTACTATCCTTACAGTTATAGATCGTTTGACCAAATATGGTCACTTCATTCCATTACCTTCCACTTTCTCTACTCAACTGGTAGCGGAAGCATTCATAGTGGGTGTAATTCACCTACACGGCCCTCTTCGCACTATTGTCACTGATTTTGTCCACAATTTCTCCATTCTTTTTGGCAGGAAATCAACCTTTTGCGGGGTTCGTCATTAGATACGAGTACTGCATATCAGCCACAAACCGACGGACAGTATTAGGCCCTAAATAAATATCTTGAACAATATCTTTGTTGCTATGTTGTTGATGATACATGCAAGTGGGTCACAATGCTACCTTGGGTTGAATTCTGGTACAATACTTCGTACCAACATCTGCTGGAATGACACCATTTCAAGCACTGTATGGGCGAGAACATCCTACTGTAACTCGATATATAATGGGGAGCACTGCTGGTGAATTGGTGGCGGCTTACTTAATTCATTGTCACGAGGTATTGGAGTTTTTGAAAGCGAATTTGATCAAAGCACAAAAAACAATGAAGAAGTTTGCAGATAAACATCGAACTGAGCTACTGTTTGAATTGGGCGATTGGGTTTTTGTGAAGTTGAAACCATATCGACAACTTTCTGTGCGGCTGAAAAGGGGTCACAAGCTTGGAAGATGATACTTTTGTCCTTTCAAGGTCATCAAGCGCATTGGAGAGGTGGCATATAGATTGGAGTTTCCCGTTGTGGCTAAGATACATCATGTAATTCACGTTTCAGTTCATAAGCGTTGCTTGGGCGAGCCTATCCAACAAGTAACACCATTGCAGCTTCAAGATTGTCCTAACCAGACTGAGATGGAGGACTTCAAACTTGAGGACAAGGTCGATTTTCAGGAGGGGAGTAATGTTGTGAATTCAGTTGATACATCTGTTAATTTGGAGTTAAAGAGGATGCGGCGAGTGATGAATTTTGCATTAGCAAACCGCGTCAGAGTACTAGAAGTGTAATTCCACCTAAAAGGATGGACAATAACTTTTAGGCTGGAAGAAAGTCACGTGAGTAGGGCAAGAGATAGTTATGAAATTAGTATAGAAGTGTGAGAACATGGGTAGAAAGGATAAGGAAGTTATTTCTGATTCTGAATAATCTCAACTCTACCCCTTCTAGACTTTCTAGTTTTAGATTTCAAGTTCATTTCTAACTTCTGAACCCCTTCTAAACTTCTAGTTTTAGATTTCAAGTTCATTTCCTAAGTTGTTGTATCCTGTAATTCCCTTTGTTGTGTATTATCGTTATTCAACAAAACATGTGTTATATACTAGATTGCAATTAATTCTTCTGAATATCATTCAAGAAATCATGTTGATAGAACTTCATACACATTATATACAAGAAATGATGAGAGAACAAAATTCAAGATCACCTAAAATAACTTACATAATCACAAAATACAAAAAAACGTAATGATAAATGTTCTACTTATGAAAAGAAAACTTCTTGTTAGATAATGAGACATCAATCTAAAATATCAATGTAGAACAACTTGATACATTACTAAATAACTTGACATAGTAGTTTACCATTTACCTTATTAATTATGAAATGAATAAATAAAAAATTTAAGATGTTCAAGAAATACTATCTTTTTCAAAGTAATTAATTGAGTGTATGATAGGTAAAAAAAATTGTTCCTTCTTGAATTGTCAAAATGGACAAGTGAAAAAGAAAATCTGATCAGGTAATTAGGGACAGAGAAAGTAGTAGTAGTAGTAGTAGTATATATATATATATATATATACACACTAGTTTCTCGAAACGTGTGTTGACGTGATTACCAATTCAGAAAATATATGCATAGTAAATAGTATTGCTTATTTAAGCAAAGATTTGAATAATAAGTTTTGTAAAAAATAATATTGCAGATTTTTTTGTGAGCATTCAATATGGATCATTATATATATATGGGAAAAGGGTCAAATATGCCCCTAAACTATTCGACAAGGTCTAGATATACCCCCCGTTTAAAGTTTGGTTCATTTATACCCTCGCCGTCCAACTTTTGGTCTACATATGCCCTTATGGGTGTTAGTTGGCCAACTCGAAATATCCAACTCATTTTACTTTTCCTTGAATGTCAAATGAATTTTCCACGGCATTTTTATATATTATCACTTGACATTTATATTAAAGAGAAAATGGTCAAATATGCCCCTAAACTATTCGAAAGGTCTAGATATACCCCCGTTTAAAGTTTGGTCCATTTATACCCTCGCGTCCAACTTTTGGTCTACATATGCCATTATGGCGTTAGTTGGTCAACTCGAAATATCCAACTCACACTACAACAAAATAACTTTTAGCGGCATTAAATATTGACACTAATAAAGAGTGTTAAAGTCTTTACCGGCATTAGTTAAGTGCCATTAGAACCAATGTCGCTAAGGCTTTGGGGACATATACAAAGAGTGATAATTGCCGCTAAAAATACATATTTAGCGGCAATTAAGAATTAAATGCCGCTAATGGTCATTTTTGTTGTAGTGTCATTTTACTTTTCTTTAAATGTCAAATGGATTTTCCACATCATTTATATATATTATCACTTGAAATTTATATATATTAAAAGAGAAAGGAGTCACTTATGCCCCTAACTATCCGGCCCAATTTTAAAACACATATACGATCGTCCTTTAAATGGTTCAATTATGCCCCTAATCCGACCCATATATGTGTGAATTATTATGTTATTTACATCATCATCGCCTGCTGCAGCTTGCAGCTGTGCCTGTAACGTTGTTGCGGTGAATTCCTCCGCTCTATCCCTTGCCTTCCAGGCTTGCGCTTCTGCACTCAGCTGCGCTGCATGCGCCTCTAGCTCTGCGTTGCGCGGAAACGCTTTTCAAACCTCGACTTCCTTTTCCTTCAGCTGTCGTGCCATTGATTCCTCGGCGGTTCCAATCAGAGCACGATAGTGTTCGCCTTTTAAATGGTTCGATTATGCCTTAATTCGACCCATATAGGGTATTTAAAAGAACGGGTAGGGTCGTATAGATTATTTAAAAGACTGGTCGTATATGTGTTTTAAAATTCGATCGGATAGTTAGGGACATAAAAGACCCCTTTCTCTTTTAATATAAATGTCAAGTGATAATATATAAAAATGATGTGGAAAATCCATTTGGCATTTAAAGAAAAGTAACATGAGTTGGATATTTTGAGTTGACTAACTAACGCCCATAAGGACATATGTAGACCAAAAGTTGGAAGGCGAGGGTATAAATGGACCAAACTTTAAACGGGGGTATATCTAGACCTTTTCAAATAGTTTAGGGGCATATTTGACCCTTTTCCCTTGAATATAAATGTCAAGTGATAATATATAAAAATGACGTTGAAAATCCATTTAGCATTTAAATAAAAGTAAAATGAGTTGGATATTTCGAGTTGGCCAACAAAAGCCCAAAAGGGCATATATAGACCAAAAGTTGAATGGCGAGGGTATAAATGGACCAAACTTTAAACGGGGGGTATATCTAGACCTTTTCGAATAGTTTAGGGGCATATTTGACCCTTTTTCCTATATATATATATATATATATATATATATATATATATATATATATATATATATATATATATATATATATATATATATATTTATTTATCTTAGTCACGCAAACCTATGAAGATGGTCAATGAAAATATTTATAAGTTAAATGTATATATTTATTTCAATTTGCTAAGGTTCAATCATGCAATTGGCCGGTCTCAATAATATTACCTTGTAGACGATATTTGTGGTGTATTTTTCTTGTCATCTAACCAGATATGTTTGCACGTGTATTTCACGTTAAACTGTTTAAATATCATCTGAATACGTGAAGAGAACAACTACATTTTATTTTTTAGAACTAACTTTTGTACATTAATTTTTATTTTACAAGTTATAGCATAATAAATGACGTTCTTGTTGTTGGCTCTCATATTTGACTTCTCAATAGACTGTGTAAATAATAAAGTTAGTTATCTTAATGCCCATAGTTAACTGAGAAATATTTCCTTTTTTTTACACGAAAAACTAATAACTGAAATTAAAGAATATATTCTATCTGTGAAATCATATCAACTGTTTATTTTATACCCAACAAAGATGTAGTTCATATACTCAAAAAGAATTTTCGTCCCAGGAAAATAACAATATTGTGTTATCACATATATAAGGGATGTATATTAAGACCAAAACTTATTGGTCAAAAATTAAGATAAGAATATATGAAAGATAGAAATAATTAATGTAATAACTATGAGAATTCATAATCTTATAACTATAGAATGTTAAAGAGTGTGAATAACATTTGTAATAATTAGTAATAACGAAGAGAATTTATAATGTTATAACTAAAAATTAATGTGCAATAACTGTATTTCTAATAAATTTTATACTAACATAAATATTTTATATAGTTATTAGATTTTAATTTAGTGTAGGGACAAACTTAAAATGTTTATTCCATTTTATTGAAATTAAAATTTATTTGTAGATGATAATTTATAAACCATTCATATATATTCACATATTTCCACATTTGTGAGATTTGTTTTTTTTAAAAAAGAACTCGGAATAATTTAAAATAATAGATTTTGAAGTTAGAAGATCTTGTTAACTTGAAGTTAGAAAATCGTTGTCAAAAAAACTGTAATATTTAGAAATAGTAAATAAGTAAAACAAAAGGACAATGTTTATATACTAATAACTATTTTGAAGCAAACTTTCTAATATTCTAAATCACATAAATAACATTGATAAATAAAATCATTCTTTTGTCTTGAGCATCAAAAAAATAAATTGTGACAGTTTTCTAATTCTTGAGAAATTTAATAATTTTAGAAAAAGATGTCCAGAAGCATATATTTACATCACATGAGAAATTGTTAAAAATAAATAAATGAATTTATACAACATCGTATTAACTTCATATATTATAACATTACATACTAATGTATATATTATGCAAATTGATGATCTTTCTGTAGTGTCAATCGAGAAGTTCATTAGTCAACAATTTTGAGGAAAAAAATAAGGCAGTTCACTCAAACATCAATGATCACTATCAAAAGGGGAGGTAGAGACAACACATTTTGACAATAATAAAGACAGTGTGTTCCTTCACATACTGTTAAAAAAGAAGAAAAAAGGTGAATGTACAAAATGCAACGTAGAGACACCAGAAAAATATTCAGTGAGGGGAAAGGACATACACCTTTTCTGTAATCCTCAACATAAAATTTCTCCTCTTTTTTCTTAATTCTTCTATCGTTGATAGAACATTGAAGCATATCATCAAAGGGGAGTTGACCACAACCATGCACTTAGCAAGTTTCAAATGGACCACTATTAGCAAATGACTTAATTTTGATATGATAAAATTATTGTAAAAAAAGGCAGCACCAGTCTGTCATACAACTAATAGCACAAGTAATACACCGATAAAAATGTACACTTTCTATTCTCATAAAAAATAAATCTTTCTTTCCACTCACAAACTCGACAATAATCAATAAAATACGAAGAGCAAAGGCATCACTTACAGCCTTATTCGTACTCACTCAATGACAATTAATAACACGAAATATTCTAAAATACAAGAAGAAGAAGAGAAGAAGATTAAAAAAATTGTGGTTGGAAATAAATGAGAGGAAACCCCGCTATTTATAGTCAACAAAGGGTGGTATGAACAAATTTTTTGTGTCTTATCGGAAAATCCATGACCTTTTGAGAAGTCACAAACCTTTGGAAAAGTCACAACTTATTGAAAAAGTCACAATTCTTCGGAAAAGTCACAACTCATCGAAAAAACAACCCTTCGAAAAAAGTCACAATTTATAAGAAAAGTCGCAATTAATAGAAAAAGTCACAACTCATCGAAAAAGGCATAACCTAAGTTAGGGATATTATAGTAATTTAACATTCAAGTTTGAAGTTCATGCTTTTAAGGTAATATATCTATATATATCTATATATATATACACACACACACACTAGACAAATTACATGTGCTTCGCATGAGATTGAACTGTTTTACTAAGTTTACATATGATCATTCGATAATATTCATATTTTTGATATATATAGTACATTGTCAAGAACATTTATTTTAAGGCAATGCGTTCCTCCAGAATCTTAAAGTGCTGTTTGTTTTGTTATAGAAAAATTATGAGTCATAGAGAGATTTTGAGTATAAGAAAATAGTTGGTCAAAAGTAATGATATTTGTTGAATTCCAAAAATTTATAAAGAAGAGACCAAAAAGTCTCGAACAACAACATTCCCAAGTAAAGTGGAACATCACATCCATGCAAAACATAATTAAATTGACTAAACTCAAATGGAAGATCTTCAGCTTCTTCGTTATGAACCCCATCAATATATTTTTGTTATAGTATGATGTATCATGTATATGTTTATAAATGAGCCTAAAATTATTTGTATCATAAATGTGTTTCCTCATTGTCTCATAGTAGTTATTACTATTGCTTATGCTTCATAATCACCGGTCAAACTTATTTTGAATTGAACCATAGTTATTTTTATGGTTATAGTATGCAGTTAGAAAGAATTAATTCAATTATCAACCAAGAAATAAGTGATATCTGAATGAAACTGTTCACAACTGAATATTCTAAACCAAAATTTTAATGCATAACATATTAAAATCTCACAACATAATTTTGTGAGCACTTGAACTCACAAATATCCACAAATAATAATAAAAACAACCCTGCTTTCTCAACAATCAAGAAGAAAAAAGGCATGTTACTAAACATATCATTCAAAAACATAGTCTATCAGATTGTATCCAAGTTTACAGTTCACAAATTTAGTTCAAATGATCCAAAAGAAAGAATTGTTACACCTTTATTAAAAAACAATTTTTTTTTTATCAAAATAAAGAGTCATGACTATAGTAAAAATGATATTTAACAATAATTAATAACTTAATTGTTGGTAAATATGTATTTTCGGAGGTAATTAGTACTCTCTATAAATGTTCCTAAAGATTATAGCAACATTGAATCTAATGACAATTAATTAATGTCGGACGTAAATGCTCTAGAACTTTCAATTAATGTGCATATTTATTATCGATACTTGTTATTTTTGTTATTGTGTATTTTGGACATTTGTTTGTTTTAAGAAAATTTGATCTCTTATTATGTCAAAAACGAAGAGACGAAGAAATATGACAAATTACTTAACTTGCGACAAAAGAAGTGGACTAATTGTGTCTAAACTAATATTCTAGGAAGAGTGCAATGACATACGAATTGTTTGTACCTAAGAAAAGACAATCAAAACAGTATACTAATTTTGGCAAGCAAGACAATAATCTGTTTGGTTCTTTTAAGAAACTTCATCATTGGTTCTGTACCAGTTATCATATATTTGTTGTGTGCTATCAAATATAATACAACCCACAAGCAGCTTTCCCAAAATATTTATGAAAAAACCCATAAAATGGGACAAAAGAGAAGATAAATTTCAACCATCCTTACTGGTATTTTTAATAGAATTCCAAAAAAAGTTCCAAAATAGCAAATAAAAAAAGCAATAGATGCATGAATCACTATAACTTACAGTAAAAGTTTAAATTTCATGAAATTTGAGGAAGAATACTTTGAGGAATGAAACACACTTCATAAGACGTTTAAATAATTTATTTGAATTAGACTTCCCTATGAAAAAAAAAACTTACAAATAATAGTGGCAGAAATATTTTTTTTTACTAAAGAACCAAATTTAATGAATTCAACAATTTCAACAATGTTAAGAGATGTAGAATAAGAGATGCAAGAGTAGTAATGTCGCATTGCAATCAAAAGCCCATCTTATTTGTTTATACGAAGAAACTTGTAGAAAACAGCAAAAGAAAAGATCAACTTTCATTCATCTTTGCTGAAATTTTTAACAGAGTTTTTTAAAAAAGTCACAAAAATAGAAAAAAGAAATTGTCATAATTACATGAATCGCTATAAATTAAAATAAAGATTAATTTCCATGAAATAGGAGGAAGAAGACTTTTAGGAAATGTAACAAACTTCATGAGAAACTTAATTAATGTATATGAATTCCACTACCCTATGGCCGAAAAATACCTACAAATAATAGTGGCAGGAAATTCCTCTATTTATAGACAACAAAGGATAGTGTGAACGAATTCTTATTTGCTTTATCGGAAAGGTCGCAACTCTTTAAAAAAATTACAACCTTTCGGAAATGTCACAACCTTTCATAAAAGTCACAACTTTTAATAAAAGTCATAACTTTTAATGTAAAAGTCACAACTCTTCATTAAAGTCGCGACTTTTCATAAAAGTTATAACTTTTCATAAAAATCATAACTTTTTATGAAAAAGAAAGTCTAGTGTTGGAAATAAATAAATTAAAAGCGATTTCTAGTTTGTGGTGGCGCCATGTAGGTGGGCCTAGGGTTCTTTATATATATATATATATATATATATATATATTAAAATTGGGTATGTTTCATATAATCAAGTTAACGAGATCTTCTAACTTCAAAATATATTTATATTATTTTAAAATATTTCGAGTTCTTTATAAAAAAAAACTCACAACAAATGTGAAAATATGTGAATATATAAAATGCAGTTGTTCCCTTCACATGTTCATATGACATCTAAACAATTTAATGTAGAATACACATGCAAAGCACATAGATGACAAGAAAAATACAAAATAAATATTGTCTATAAGGTAATATTAGTGAGATAAGACTAATTACATGATTGAACCACATCAAATTGAAATAAATATATACATAATTGCATTTAACTAGTAAAATTTTTTATTGACCATCGCCATAGAGGTTTGCGCGAATTAGAAATATATATATATATATATATATATATTTGTATATATGACGATCCATATTGAACATTCACAAAAGAATCAGCAATATTATTTTTTGCTAAACACATTATTCATATATTTGCTTAAATAAACAATTATATTTACCATAACATATATATTTGAAATTGATAATCATGTGCAAGCAAACTAATATAGTTAGTGAAGTATTGTAACAAAATAAGTTCTATCAAGGTTGTACATAAAAAATAAAATGAATGTGTCGTGTAGTGATGTCGCAAACAAAAGGTAATTGACTATCCATTAAAAATGTATAAAACACGTTGATTTTAGAAGGCTATATATACTCATCAAGTAGTGGAACAAATCTAGTCCTACATATTAATGATCCGAATATGAAATACTATTTTTACTATAGAAACACCAATCAATCCACATATAAAATACATTAATATAACCAAGTGGTTACAAATATAAACTACTAAATATGTTGATATAATTAAGAGGTAATAAATATAAACTAATATATATATATATATAATTTTAATTAATAAAATCGACTTCTAGAGGTCGGTTTATTTAAATTATTATTTTATTTAAATAATATTGAATTCATGGTGTCGATATTTATTACATGTTTTGAATTGACAAAACAGACTTCAAGAGGTAGATATAATAATATGCATAATTATTTTTAAAAATACTGACATCTCGTGGTTAGTAAATTAAAACTTATTTTAAAAATGAATGATAATCATTTTTCCATTTCTCTCAAAACCCTAAGTCACTTCGTTCACTCCTAAGCAGCCGCAACAAACCACCTCTCTCAGCTTAACCACCGCCATGCCACCCCTCCCACATCAACCGGCGCTGCCTCTATCACGTCGATTGGCGCACGGCTCAGCAACAACTTGCAACAGGAAATGTTGGCAGCAGCAACAACTTAGAGCAATGGACATCGACAGCAATGCAGGCCACATTAGTTATTTCTTAATTTCCAAAAATCATAAATCTCCATTCTTCGGTGAATTCTCTCTCACTCCTAAGCAGCCGTAAAAACCTACCTATCTCAACATAAGCACCGCCACGCCACCCCTCCATCACATTGATAAGCGCCACCTCTATCGTGTCGATCGACGCTCGGCTCAGTAGCAACTCACATCAGAAGACATCTGCAACAACAACAGTTCACAGCAACAGACGTCGACAAAAACACAAGTCGCATCAGGTATTTTTTAGTTTCCATAAAACATAAGTCTCCATTCTCCTGTGAATTATTTTTAGTTCTTATTTAACACATATTTTTGTCCCATGGGTTCAATAATTGTGTTAGGGATTTGCCCTTATTTTCTTACCTTATTTGAAGTTGATTTTTGTATAAAAGGAAAGACAAAGTATTATCATAAATACTTTAACTTTTCTTGAAAGGAAAACATTATTTTCTTCCATATTTAGTTTATTCTTTCCTTAGAGGAAGAATTTTAAACTCTATAAATTGAAGGCCTCTCTTCTCATACCAAGAATACAAGAGTATCCACAATGTAGTCGATATAGAGTTTCGTTTATGGAGAGATTATTCTCCTATTAGAATTTATGTCTTTTACTATTAGTTTTCAATATGTGTGTCACTTGAACAAACAATATTAATAATATATTTTTAGTATAAGTATTTTTCATCTAATTTATCATCGTCTTGGTTTGCAATTGTAAGCTTCTGCATGACGCACTTTCGAACCCAACAAACTAATTATAGTTTAACAAATGGAAGAGGAAAGTTGAAGTTAGTGAATAAACAATCTCTTTTGAAGTTGAAGTGAAAAAGGATTACCAACTTTAGGAAGCATAACTTTAGAAAAATTTAAAAAAAGATAAATACTATATTTTCTTTTCCAAAACAATGGAGAATTTGCAAAAAAAAAAAAAACCAGAAAATTTAGCATTATGTATGATCAATTTTAGGTACTTACTGATCCTAAAATTGTTTGATTCATTGTTGTTATAATGACTGAAATCTCTCTATAATGACCGCTAAAGAAATTTAAAATTGTTTAATTTCGTGCTAGGAAACTGAGGAAGCTCGACATGTAAAGAAGTTGTTACAAGACTATACTGCTACTTTTATCAAAGTAGGAGATAAGGTTTGGTGTTTTTAAAGTTCTAAAGGTCAAGAACAATTGGTTTTTATAATGTGTTTGTGTCCATCTAGTATTGACACTTAGCTTTAATTTTGTGATAATTTATTTGTGTCCATCGTGTGTTGACACTTAGCTTCAAATTAGGTGATAGTATATTTGTTTAGCGTAAGTACCAACACTAGTTGATCATATTGATGACAAAATTGATTTTCTTGCGCGATCGATTTGTGTCCATCTAGTGTTGACACTTAGCTTTAATTTATAAATAATGTGTTTTTTAAGCATTAGTACCAACGTTAGTTGATCCTATTGATGACAAAATTAATTTTCTTACAAGATTGATTTTTTTCCATCTAGTGTTGACACTTCGCTTTAATTTAGGAATAATATGTTTGTTAAGCATATGTATCAACACTAGTTGATCCTATTGATGATAAAATTGATTCTTTTTAAGATTAATGTGTGTTCATCTAGTGTTGAACAAAGTATATTTGTTTATCTTGTCCCTAATAATTTAAATTTATAAATATCTTTTATTTACTGAAAATTTTGTGGGAAATTAATTATATTCTCTATTCCTGTTCAACTAGTTTTTTTTTTGTTTTTATCATTTTCTTTTTTCCTTCAAACTAATTAAATAAGGATATGAAATAATGATCAGGTATCATATAGTTCATTGAACTTAAATTCTATTCCTAATGAAATTAGGAATACGACAACCAAATTGTGAAGGACATTGATCTCTATATATAGTTCAGTTTTCCTCAGACTTATTATAAAATTGTGTTTTCTAATGTTTTGTTACTTCCAACATTTCAAATAAATCTCAAAGTTATTCTTATCATGTTCCTTTCAAGAAGTATCAAAGAAATTCCAACCAGTATCTCATTGATTCAAAACTTTACAATCTTTACATAGACACCTCTATTTAATACACATTCAAAGTTTATTTGATTAGTGCGCTTTTGATTTTGAAATTTTGTGGTGAATATTTTATAAAGAAGAAAAGAATGTCATTTTTGAAGTATTTGATATGAAATTATTTAACATTTGTCAAAGAAATTAGATTTTCATCATCAAAAATTAATAGTTGTTACTTATCAATCTGGAACGGTTTAAGCATGAATATATAGGATGTCTGTTTGAGTTGTCGAATTTTACATTAGATTCGGTGAAAATATTTAATAGAGAGAATTCATACAGTCAATCCTTACTATTTGGCTTGAGGATTTTATGGTCTAAAAAATGGTTCACATGAGAAATCTGTGTATAAATTAACTTTATTTGTACAAATGATATTCAAGCAACATGATGTAATACACATGTGGCTAAAGCATAAAAGTAAAAGACTTTGAAATTATTTTTTTGACCTCCCCATGGTCTCCTTGGGACATTTCATAGACCAGCTACCACTGAACTATCGACGTAACAATCATAAAATCTAAAATTCAATTTGCAGAGCGCCGAAGCAATATACCCTCATGCACAATAACTATAAAAGCTCTAATATAAATTCACTGGCCGCTATAGGCATCTTGAGGCATTTTGTAGACCCACTGCAACTCAAATACAAATAAAATAAATTAATTAGACAAAGGGTATTAGGAGTGATGTTCATTTCAAGTTGTAGGTTTTGTGACATGCATTTTTGTAGTGATTGTATTATATGGTTTGAAGAGTCAAAGATAGTTCTTCTCCACACTATTTATGTAAATAAACTTCATTCAACAACTAGGTCATTGAGTGTTTCTCCATTTGTTGGTTGAGTTTGAGGGAGATAGTAAAGTTATATTATTTTTTACCTATCAAAGTTGTAGCATAAATGAAATGCAATAAAGCTGAAGATGTTATGACTAGAGAAATTGTTGAGCAAAAATTAAACAAGAAGGATATTGTTGAGGCTCGAAAATTTGTTTCCAGACGTTGATGGTATTTCTCAATTCACCGAGATTATCAATGTTGATTTTTCTCATCACCATCAGAAGAAGACTACTGGTCAAATGGATTTTCACGATATCCTCTGTGTAGAGTCCTCACTGATGATGAGACAATACAAAAAACATTACAGAAGACTTGCTCAAACTCTTCATTGTAAGGGGAAAGGGGAACTTAAGATTATATTTGAAGCTTGGAGGGTGTTTTCTGATAGAGCCAAAAGAATGATGTATGACAGTAAGCATGGATCTTCTGCTTCAGGGTGTGAAACTTCTTACAGCAGAAGAAGCTATGAGGGCATTGAACTAGGAGGATTTTCTAAAAAAAAAAATTGTTCATTAGAACTAATGCATTTTTATTTTAATGAAATTAAAACGTATGCATGGCTAGGTGCTCAAGATAGTTGTCCAATTCATAGCCTAAACACCTAGCCATGCGTTTCTTTTTTTCATAGCTTGTATCATCTTTTGAACAAGTGAACTGAATCAAGAATAAAACATGCATTAGTTTTCACGAACAAATTACTTTTCCCAGTTCAATTCTTATTCTATAAGAATCCTCACTTTTGAAACAAAAGATCCATGTTTATTTTCCTACATTGTTCTTTTGGTTCTATCAGAAACAAACTCAAAGCTTCAGATATAATCTTAAGAGCTCGTCTGCTCCCAACAAGCTGACTTTTACCAGGTTTAAGAGCTTGAGAGCTTGAGCAACCCTGGTGTAATATTTCAAAGTCTTTCATCATCAGCTGAGGGCTCTATAGAAAGGATACCAGTAAAATCCACTTCCGCATTAGTGTTCTTCTAACATAAATATTGATAATCAATAGGAACTGACAATTACCATCGTTTTTTGCTAGAAACCTATTTTGAGCATTCAAAGAAAATTTTTGAGCTCCAACAATGTCTAGGTTAATTGCTGCTCTCCAATTTATTTGGCCTTAAGAACTTCATCTGTGTTACATTCCATTTGCCTACAATTTTGGTAGGATGCAAATAAGCAAACTTTATATATTGTCTCCTTCAAATCAACCAGAAAATGAAGCAACACTCAACAACTTGGTTATCAAAGTTACGGCTTAAAGAACAAAATGTAACACCCAATATTTCGAACAAAGAATACTCAAGACTTAGCATTTAAAAATCACCCATAACCATACTTCCAAGGAGGTTTTCCATGATTCATGGATCACCCGAGCCTTGGTATGTATCCGTAGAAAAGATTTAGAGAGTACAATATTGTCCCAAGTTCCAAGACTTGAAAATTTGGGTCGTAGTTGATAGTATGAACCTTACTTAGGGCTCTAGGAATTGATCATAATATGTAAAACTCCTAAGTTCAATAGAAGCATTCTATGAGACATGGAATATTGGCGTCGAAAATTTGAACGTGAAAGAAGACAATATATTTGAGTTTCACGATGGCATTCCACTATCTATGGAATAGCCTTGTAGACTCACCATTTGTCATTAAATCAAAGGGTGGAAATACTAAACGTCAACATTTAACTTTGATTAGGGGATTATATCATATTAGATACTCATTTTCTCTCATATTCTATGCTATCAACTCCCCATACTAGCTCCTCTTCGAAACTCTAATTCTTCATGGTATGTAAGGCTATCGCAGTGAGAAAAATAGTTCATCCTAACACCCTACATCTAAAATTTCAATTAACAACATTTAAAGATAAGGTTCTTACTCCAATGACCATTATTTGGAATTTCTCTTTCACGAATTGTTCGTTGTTTATTCTAATATTGAAATTATTGTCCTTCAGATTATTAGTGATCTTTGATTAATTTAGCATTCATGATTATACGACCACATGGTCCTTCTTAGTTTAAGTTATTTGAAAACCTTGTCATATTACTTCTTATGCATTAATTTAATGAGTAAAGTATGTCACAAGTCTTAAAAAAATATTTTAAAAAAGAGTTTCAAGAAAGTGAAATTTTCTTAAGTGAATTACGTTTAGAAAGAAAGAAAAGTCAATTGCAAAACAAAGCATTATCGATTCTAAAGCATGTTTAGTCAGTTCTAAAAAACCACGTTAAGAAAGGTCTCAAGAAAGAGATTTTCAGTTTTTTCTTTGAAATGTGAGACATTTTTCTTGAAGTGGGACAACTTTAAGTTATCTAGCACCAATGCATATTTTAGGATTAGTATAAAGCATCGAGTTAGATATGGGTTCACATAATTCAAACTCTAGAATTACACTGCCATGGTAAGATAGAATCGTACCGTTGATTCATATAACTCACCACTAAGACACTAGTAAAGGTTTAGAGATTAGATCCATTCTTCAATTATTTCTTTACCCGCTAAAGATAAAGAATGACTCTGACATTGTGGGCAAGATGTTATATCATCATAAGGCTCATGTTATACATGCCGGTCATCATAATTTCCCTTGAAAAGTAAAGTTGCATTATATTCAGTGTTTGTCATATATATTTCAGTTTTAAAGTTTATTGTTAAAGTACACATACATACTTTACTATTTAGTTGTCTTTATTACGGTCCATCATCTAATCTACTCTTCATCTCTGTATTTTTAGTTGTAATCAATTGATTCATTTAACTATTTTACATATCATACATTCCATATATTACACTATTCGGTCCTACATTGTTTTATGATGTAGATTCAGATACATATTATCGACAACAGACGTATCAGTGGGGTCTTAATTTTATCCAGCTTTGATGATACCTCCTTTAATTTCTTTCAGATGTCTCCGGTCAATCTAGGGTTTAGTAGTTATTATTATATATAAATAGCAGAGTGTTCAAGTAGTTGGGGATAATATCTGACACACCTATCTTCAGTATATTAGGAGCTTCATAGAGGAGTTAGTTGAGTTAAAGTCTCTAGTATAAAGTCGATCTTTAATCTTCTTATTGAAAAACTGATTGAGGGACTTCTGTATATCATTAACTAATTTACACTATAATATGATCAAATAAAGTATAGGATGTTGAATTCTTTTGGGATGAACTACGTCTTTATGCATTAATATGCTTCCACTTCATACGTGTGCTATTATATCCTGATCCATCGATGTAAGGACTTGTGTTACTTCCATTAACAACATCACACGAATCTTCAACAAGAAGTTACGATTCCATATATGTCTTCCATAACTTGTAATTCAATTGGTTCAACAACTTCATCCCCAGTCTATACGACCGTTGAAATCTATATGGAGAAACCAATTACTGCTAACCCAATCTTGAAATACAATTAAGAAGCCGCCAATGTATGGCTATTGATCTAACACCACATATGGAAATACTAGAAGAAAAGTATAATTTCAGAGTCCTCATGCTAGACCAAGATAGTTAACGAGGATCAAAAGATTCAACCAAAAAGAGAAGCTACAAAAAAAGGATAATGAAAACTTTGGAAATGATAGCTTGTTTTTGGAAGAAGCTTTGAACTAAATTTGCTTTGAGTTGATTACAAATTTTCACGATCCAAAACCACGGGTCATGATGACACCTATTACAACCCACCAGTAGGTTAGCCTACCCTTAGCCCGGAATGGGAGTATGATCCTATGGTTGGCTTACATACTGGTGGATTGTAGTAGGTGTCATCACGACCCATGGTATTGGGTCGTGACAAAGTTAGTATTACAACTCCAGGTTCACCAATGTCATCCATACAAAGTTGGTGTCTATTAGAATCCTACGAATCAGTCGAGAGACGTCTGTGTTCATTTTTCAGGAGGCTACAAGACATTTTAGGTAATTCTCACCTTTGATTCCTTTTCATGCGTCTAAGTTGTGTTTGGTTTCTAAAAAAATCATTTGTTCTAACTTTTTATAGATGGTACACATGAGGGGTGCAGTACTAGGGCCTCAACTGGGGGAATGATTTAGAGATTGACCTTGATGTCAAAGACGAGCTGCAACACCATCTTAAGGTTAGGGAAGATATGTTACACCTGTCCCATCATTGAGACACAGTCAGTACCTATTCCTCAGCTGGTGGGGTCAGGACTAGCCCAACAGTCACCGTGCCTGCAAGTACGTGGGGGCTTCAGATTGACAGTCATTGCACAACTCCTAGAAGCACTTAGAGGCATGAAGAAAGTCCTAATGCCATCCATTATAGACCTAGGATTGCAACCTATCATATCGAGGTACCACCAGCCCCTGCGATAGCTCAACCTGCAGCAGGTTTAGCTGCCACGAAAATAGAGGAGCAGATGATATTGGGTAGGTTCTTGAGATTCGCTTCTCTGCAATTTTTCGGGGTTGTAGGGTCCTAGGGGAGGATGCCCATGAGTTCTTGATTAGCTTCCAGGAGAGATCATATACATTGGGTCGCCCATCACTGTAGTTGCTAAACTGAGTTGACCAAAGTCCAAGTTATATATATATATATTCTCAAGGCTCAAAATCTATTTTGTCTCGTCATCACCGTAGTTGCTAAATCGAGAGTAATCAAGAAAGACATATTTGAGAGCACGAGGAGCTAATATTTTTTTACCTGGAGCTAAATCATGAACAAAGCATGTGCTCCTAAAGACGCGAGGGGGTAGAGTAAATATGTAAGTGAGGAAAAAACATGGAATGTGGAATCTAATTTTAATAGAAGATTAGGGCATTCTATTAATTAAATAACAAGATGCAACGACTGCATCACCCAAAAAACACAGCGGAACATGGAATTCAATGAGGAGAGTGCGATCAGTCTCAATAAGATGTCTATTCTTCCTTTCTAGAATATTACATCTAGATCAAAAACCACATTCCGGAGCTAATGGAACTATTGAAATTTTATTCTGAGTTTGCTATAACCAAATGTTGACTTTGGTCAACTATGTTAGGCTCTCTACTTTCAAAACACAAAAACTTTTCCAGAACTCTTCTAAATACCTCAAAACCTGAGTCAGTAGCCTTGCTAATCCCAAAAGCCACGTCCCAAAGCTTATGGAACTGACAGAATTCCATTCCTAAACTTAGAAAAACAATGTTGACGAAAGTTAGCCATTTCAACTTAAACGCTTCCAAACCTCCAAATTTTTTAAAAATCTCATCTTTACTATTCGGCTTCAAAGCAATCTCAAAAGCTTATCAAGCACAACTCGGGAAACTATAAGGAGGATAAAATGATAACTTTCCAAAAAATTCCAAAAATGACCTTCAGAATCATTACAGCTAGCCTCAACTTTTCCCTTCATAATCACATTGCCTAAAATCTATGCTCGAAACAATGGTTGTTGAATAAGATTGACTCTATACGTTTTGAAATTATCCTCTTATAAGAAGGTAAGACCTCTTTGTTCTTCATTAAGTACACTAATAATAAGGCATGAGTTACAGAAAACGAGCATGCAGTTTTGGAAAATGAATGTTTAGAAAATTCAAGTTTCATCTTTCATTTTGTGGAACATCTTTTCCATTTTAATAGATTAATTGTTTTTTGATGACAAGGGAGACCCGTAATGGTTATCCTTTGGGTGCACATAGGGTAAAACCCCCTCTCATATGCAATAGCTCGCAAACCACATAGGAGAGGTAACCCACATTAGGCTAGCCCGGTGCGACAACCTAGACCCAGAAGACAAACCTCTTGCTTTTGCCGGCAAGGTGTTTCGAACTTAAGACCTCCAACATGGAATTCTCATGCCCAAACCACTAGGCCGCCCCGAAGTGTCATTTTAATAGATTAATTGTTTGGCAGTTTTAGTTAGTTTTAAGAAGTTAAGAGGTGTTAAAGGTTATTAACGAGAGGGAAATACAATAAATGATAGTTAATATTGAGTAATTGTTGTAACACATTAGTAGCACAAAAGTGAAGAAATATAGGAAAATGTCAAAAATTGGAAAATAAAAGATTTGATTTTCTAGGCCATAGAGAAGTGTCACATCACTTTACTTACGTATAGATTCATTTCATGTTAAACTAAATCCATCAATGTTCTGTGTATCAGACTTTTAATCCTAGTGGCGGACCCACATTGAAGCTTCTGGGTACTCGAGCACCCAGTAATCTTGTATCGAACTATATATATTTATATAGAATATGGATGAATTGTATAAAATTAAATAGTAAGCACCCAATCATCAATCCAAAACTTCCTAGTTCTTTCACTAAACGATTGGGACCATTTATACTATAAATAACCACTGAATTTCCACTCAAAATAACTCGAAGGAACAAGAATTAAATCAACAATGGCAGCCAACAATCTAATCAACAAGAAATCAATAATTTCCTTCAAGAACTTAACTTCTAACATTAAACAAGTCCACAAATTCGCTGAATTGAAACAAATTGGTGTATGGGTGAAGTAACCCAACACAAAAGATCCCACATACCTTAAAGGGATCGCCCCCGACGAAATGCACGCAACAATTCTTCGCGTTCTTGCTTCTCCTTCTCCTTTCTCCTCCTTTCTCCTCTTCTTTTATCTTCTCTCAAAACACTAACTTATTTTCTAAATGCATAAACTGAATTGGATCATCTTAGACCCCAACTTATTACCCAAAAACTAAATTAAATAATTGGGTGAGGAAAAGACCGAAACACCCTTAATAAATCCGAATTGGAGTTTCCTCTGTCCAACAATCAAACTTTTGAAAGTCATATCTCCCTCATACGACCTTGGACTTTCGCAAACTTGGAGCCACCGGAAAGATTTTTCCAAGAGATTTCATCCATATAAAGAACTCACCCTAACTCTTTCTGAGCTGGAAGTTATGGCCGTTTATAAATGGCCAAAACTCACTCTTGAAATCTGGAAATTTTCTAGTTTTCCCTATTTATTTCCAAAAATGGTTATTCTTGGTTTCTTAGCTTAAACTTAGTTGTTTCAAGTTATGAGATGTTACAATATCTCCCCCTTGGGAACATTCGTTCTCGAATGAGAACTCTTTCACTAAGCTAAGGGTAGTAATATCATTTCAACACTCAACAACCAAAACAAGTAATAACATGCTTACACATAGTTTTATAAAGTGTTAAGAAGAGGACTTAATACCTTGATTTGCATCCTCTCTGGACTTAAAGAGATGAGGATATCTCTTCTTCAACGAATTGGTTTCTCCAAAGGACCTTGACTGAGACAACTTCCTTTGTCCTCAACTTGCGAACTTGACGGTCCAAAATATGAACTGGAACTTCTTCATAGGACACGTTATCCTCTATCAATATTCTCAGTTGGTACAATCAACGAAAGATCACCCAATCACTTTTTCAACATAGAAATATGAATTACCGGATGAACCGCTGCTAACACTTAGGGTAGCTCCAACTCATAAGCCACATTGCCCACTCTCTTGGAGATTCTATAAGGTCCAATATACCAGGGACTAAGTTTACCCTTCTTACCAAACCTCATAACACCCTTCATGGGTGAAACTTTAAGATACTCCCAATCGTCCACCTCAAACTCTAATGGCCTTCTCCTAACATCTGTGTAGGACTTTTGGCGACTATGTGCCGTCTTAAATCTTTCTTGGATCACTTTCAACTTCTCCGTACCTTGGTGAACTAGATCTGGTCCTATCAACCCTGCTTCACCATCTTTGAACCACCCAATAGGAGATCTACATCATCTCCCATAAAGAGCTTCATACGGAGCCATTTGGATGCTCGAATGGTAACTATTGTTATAAGAAAACTAGTGAGAGGTATGTGATCATCCCAATTCCCCTTGAAGTTGATTACACAAGCTCTCAACATATATTCTAAGGTCTGGATAGTACATTCTGGTTGTCCATCTGTCTGAGGATGAAACACAATGCTTAAGTTTACCTTTGAACCCAAACCTTTCTGGAAAGATTTCCAGAACTTAACAGTAAATTGTGCACCTCTATCTGAAATAATGGAGACCGGAACTCCATGAAGTCTTACCATTTCCTGAAAGTACAGCTTGGCATAATCTTCGATCGAATAGGTAGTCTTTACGGGCAAGAAATGGGTTGACTTTGTCATTTTGTTAACAATCACCCAAATGGAATCATGTTGCCTTAGATATCTTGGAAATCCTGTAATAATGTCCATATTAATCATCTCCAACTTCCATTCCAGAAGTTCTATATTCTGAGCCAAACCTCCAGGCCTTTGGTGCTCCACTTTCACTTGTTGACAATTTGAGCATTTGGTTACAAACTCAACAATATCTTTCTTCATGCCATCCTACCAATAAACCTCTTTCAAGTCGCGGTACATCTTGGTGGAACCTGGGTGAATAGAATATCCTCTCTTGGAGTCCTCCACCTTAGGTACACATAATCTGCTTTGGTACTTTAGCACATCATCTCCCACTTGTTCAAAAGCCAATACCCTATGCTTATGGACACTTGCCTTCAAATCAAGCAAAATAAGGTATTGGTCTTGCTTCTCTTTCACCTCTAACACTAAGGATGATTCAACCCCATTGGTCACCACTATGCCTCCTTCTGTGGAATCTTTAAGTTTGACTCCCAGACGTGCAAGTCTGTGAACATATTTAGCTAACTCCATCTTCTCTTCTTCGACATAGGAAGTAGTTCCCATGGACAAACTGCTTAAGGCATCAGCAACCACATTAGCCTTACCTGGGTGGTAAATAATACTCATGTCATAATCCTTGAGTAATTCTAACCACCTTTTCTGTCTAAGGTTGAGTTCTTTGTGAGTGAACATGTATTGGAGGCTCTTGTGGTCAGTGAATATATAAACATGAACAACATACAAGTAGTGGTGCCATATCTTCAAAGCAAACACTACTGCAACCAATTCCAAATCATGAGTTGGATAATTCTTCTCATTAACCTTCAACCGCCTAGAGGCATAAAGTATCACCTTGACATTCTGCATCAACACACAACCCAAGCCAACTCTTGATGCATCACAATACACCATAAAACCTCGAGTACCCTCTAGTAAGGTCAAAACCAGAACTGTAGTCAATCTCTTTTTCAATTCTTGAAAGCTTTTCTCACAAGCTTCAGACCATTGAAACTTGAATGTCTTCTGAGTTATCTTGGTCAAAGGAGATGAGATAGATGAGAATCCTTCAACAAATCTTCTATAATAGCCAGCCAAGCCCAAGAAACTCCTTATATTTGTTGGATATGTGGCTCTAGGCCAACTCTGAACTACTTCAATCTTATTAGTGTCAAATTTTATCCCTTCACCAGACACAATGTGGCCTAAGAATGCCACAGACTTGAGCCAAAACTCACACTTGGAGAACTTGGCATATAGCTCCTTATCTCTCAAAGTCTAAATAATAACCCTTAGGTGACTAGCATGATCTTCTTCATTCCTTGAATAAACCAGTATGTCATCAATGAAGACAATGACAAACAGATCTAAATAAGGTTTGAAGACTCTGTTCATAAGATCTATGAATTCTACAGGTGAATTTGTCATACCAAAGGACATAACCAAAAATTCATAATGCCCATATCTCATTCTGAAAGTTGTCTTTGGAATATCACATTCCCTAATTTTTAACTGATGATAGCTTGATCTGAGGTAAATCTTGGAAAAGCAAGAAGCACCTTGAAGTTGATCGAAAAGATCATCTATCCTTGGAAGAAGATTTTTATTCTTAATGGTCACCTTATTCAATTGGTGGTAGTCTATACATATCCTAAGGTAACCATCCTTCTTCCTTACAAACAAGACCGGAGCGCCCCAAGGTGAGAAACTTGGTCAATTAAAACCTTTTTGAACAATTCTTTCAATTGTTCTTTTATCTCTTTCACCTCTGCTGGTACCATTCTGTATGGCGGAATAGAGATAGAACGAGTGTCTGGGATGATGTCTATGTAAAATCTATCTTTCCTTCGGGAGGGACTCCAGGTAGATCATCAGGAAAGACATCTCGAAACTCACTGACTATAGGAACTGGCTGAAGAGGTACCTCAACACTTGAGTCATTAACTAGGACTAAGTGATATATACAACCCTTAGAAACTAACTTTCTTGCCTTTAGGTACGAAATGAAATGACCTTTAGGCACTGGTGAACTACTACTCCACTCTATGATTGGCTCATTAGGAATCTGATACTTGACAACTTGAGTTCTGCAATCTATTGACACATAACAGGCATGAAGCCAGTCCATACCCAAAATGACATCAAAATCTACCATGTCTAACTCTACTAGATCAACCATGGTGTTCTTGTGATTGACGGAAATAGGACAATCACGATAGACTCTTTCCGCTAGAATTGACTCTCCGACAGGGGTAGAAACACAGAAAGGTTTGCGGAGTTTTCCATGAAGAATCTCAGACTGATTTGCAACATAAGGAGTTACAAAAGATAAGCTTTCTCCTTGGTCTAAAAAAGGATAAACATAAAAAGTAAAGACTTTGATCATACCCATGAAGACATCTAGAGAGTTCTCCTACTCTTGGCGGCTAGTGATTGCATAGAGACGATTTGCCTCTCTGCCGGTGCCAGAAATGGCTCCTCTAGGTGCAGCCCTGTCTGGTGGAGCCACTAGTGAAGTCTGAGCTCTATTATCCCCATTCCCACCGCCTTGCTTGTTTTTTGGACATTCTTTCATGAAAGACCTGGTCTGACCGCACTTGAAACACCCCACATAACCTTCACGACAGATGCCAGAGTTATTCCTACCACACTTGATGCAGGTAGGAGGCTTACTACCTCATTTCCCTACATTACCTTGTGAATATGCAGGTCTAGATCGGGAGTTCTGACCTTGTTGCTCAACTCTGTCTCTGGGTGCAGGCACTAGAAGATGATGGTGCATGCCCTTTTTGTTTCTAAAATTGTGGTCGGCTCAAACCACCTCTCTGCTGCCCAAACTCATTCCAGTCTAAGATTTCTTGTTCGTGTATTCCTCTCGGTCCCTAAGCTTCTCCTCTTCAACTTGTTGCACATAAACCATAAGCCTAGATATGTCCATGTCACATATCAACATTGCAGCCCTACCTTCCTTACTTGAAGCATGACCCAAACCTGCAACAAACAAGCTCATTCTGATCCTCATGTCCTTCACCATCTCAGGAGCATAGCGAGACAATTGGATTAACTTCAACCCATACTCATGAACACTCATGGAGTCCTGTTTCAAGGCGAGGAACTCTCTTACCTTCGCTTTATTCAGTTCTCGTGGAAAGAACCTCGCCAAGATTGCTTCTTCAAAGCAAGCCCAACTTGGATGTGTTGCATCCTCAGCTCTGCCTTCCTTCCATTGGTCGAACTAAGTTGTAGCCACACTGTTTAGTTGGTATGCATCTAATTCAACCCTCTCAACATCAACCACATGCATTACCTCAAACACTTTCTTCAACTCTCCACAAAGTTTTCCTAATCCTCGGTAGTTCTTGATCCGGTGACGCTAGGAGGATTCATTATCAAAAACTCACGAACCCTCGAGGTGTTAGACCTATATGGTCGAGCTTCTCTCTGTTGCCCGACTTGGTTAGTTATAACTTGACTTAACATCCGGATAGATTCCCAAAATTCGGCATTGGTAACCTCTCCTTGGGGTCGCACATACATTGCGTTAGGGACCTCTTGTTCCTCAACATTTCTTCTGGCTGGTCGACCTTTGACTGCTCTTCGTGGAGGCATGATAAATATGAAAATATGCGTAAGCACGAACTAGAGAGAGACTTTTAGAGATAAACTCTTACGCACAAAAAGGAATATGAAAGACGTGAACATTCCTAAATGTTGTAGCCTCCTAATCATATATGTGGCGCGCTTCACACCGATGACTAAGACTCTACAAACACGACTTCATAGACTCCCTAGGACTCTTGAACTCTGTGTTGTGATACTAAGTTTGTCACGCCCAGAGCCGGCACTCAGTGACCATTGCTGGCCACGAGCGAACCCTTTGCCTGGCTTACCTAACTCAACGAAAGACAACAATCATACATATAAGAATGAAAGAATTTAACTAAAATGAATTATAATACTATACGGAATGTTTTAAAAGTCTAAGCATTCAAACTGGACAAAATGGCAACCAAGTCTTTAACATAAGAATGAAAAGTAAAGACTACTGGACTACTAGCTATCTATGAAGCCTCTAAAATGACTCAGATGAATGTTGGGACAAACACCACAACATTCTACTCAACTAGTCTAGAAATCAATAAAAGATGTCCTTCGGAATGCAAGGAGGCTCACCAATTGAATCTGGAGTGCTCAACTGGATCAACGGTACGATGGATGTCGATACTCGTTACATGCGTTTGCATCATGATACATTGAAGGCCAACTACCATCAGTACATTGAATGTACGAGTATGCGAACTGGAAATCTAAACAACACCTAGGCTTGAAAAAGAGTAAGAAAGAACACTTACTTTGGATTTTCTCAACTCATGATCTACTAACACTTATTCAATATACATAGTTTAAAATTAATTGCAATATAAAGAAATACTGACTGAAAGCATGGTGTAACTCTGAATATATACAAGTATACAAATAATATCGGAGATGTATGTAAGAATACAATTAACTGACGTATATGAAAATACAATACTTCTATGGGAGCCTCTCTAACTGACTACCATCACTTAAGAGCTATCGTGATGATACAATGTTACACGACCTACGTTGCCCGGCCATCCTAACCTTGACAGAGTATAGGACTTGAACTGCCTAATGGATTCACTAGTAAACTGTAAAAAAGATTCATCCAAAAAGTATGACCCTTTTCTACCTATGATGGCTACATGGTTTTCATAGAGACTTGAGTTAATTTGTAACTCGCATCCCCTCATCGGTGCTCAATACTACTCCCAAAAATATACTTGCGCTTATGTTTTAAAACATATTGATTTTGTGATTTGAGGTTAGTGCTTAAACCTTAGCTTTTAAAAAGATCTCTTGGAAATCATAGTTTCCTATTTCTTCTATTAAAATTAGCCATAAGCTCTGTGGAAGTCTAGCTTCTTTTCTTTCCCAAAAGTTTGAAAACATTTTAGTTTAAGCTCTTAGGGACTACTTAGTTCCCTATATAACTCTTGAGAAAGGAACTCAACTTCACTCTTTACTCAACTTTGATCTTTAAGTCTTAAAACAAAGTGAAAACGTTTGTGAAAGACTTTAACCTTTACCCTTCCTTTAATTCGAAACTTGAGCCTTAACACGAAGTTAAAATGTTAAGACAAGACCCTTGGAAACTTTAAGAAACTTTACTTCATAGCTCTAGACTTAACTTCTTAGCTCTCTTGACTTTGTCCTTAACTTTCCTTGAATAGACTCTGGATTCAAGGTTTCTACTTGAGTGCTTTTATGATTTCTAGGTATATAGAAATTATTTCAAGTAATTAGAATCATTCGAAGGTGTTAATGTACCTTGCAAGGAATTAAAAGGGGTAAACTATGAAAACTGGATGAATAACACCGGGTAGGGCGTACTAGTGGCACACCGCGCCAACCTCAGTTGACTGAGGGCAATTTCTGGCGCACTGCAGGCGCGCCACGCCTGCCCTACCCAGATGCGTCTGACGAATTTTTTAACTCATTTTCCATATCCAAACTCTTCAAAATTTCCTAGTTCTTTGACTAAACGATTGGACCATTAGTGCTATCAATAACCACTGAATTTCCACTCAAAATAACTCGAAGGAACAATAATTAAATCAACAATGTCAGCCAACAATCCAATCAAAAAGAAATCCACACTTTCCTTCAAGAACTTAACTTCTAACATTAAAAAAATCCACAAATTTGCTGAAATGAAACAAATTGATGTGTGGATGAAGTAACCCAACACAAAAGATCCCACATACCTTATTGGGATCGCCCCAGACGACATCCACTCAAGGATTGTTGGTGTTCTTGCTTCTTCTTCTCCTTTGTCCTCTTCTTTTCTCTTTTTTCAAAACCCTAACTTGTTTTCTAAATGCGTAAAATGAATGGGATCAACTTAGACCCGAACTTATTACCCAAAAACAAAATTAAATAATTGGGTAAGGAAAAGACCAAAACACCCTTAATAAATCCGGATTGGACTTTCATCTGTCCAACAACCCAACTTTCAAAAGTCATATCTCCCTCATACGACCTCAAAGTTCCAAAAACTAGGCGCCGCTGGAAAGATATTACCAAGATCTTTCCACCCATATAAAGAACTTACCCTAATTCCTCCCGAACTGGAAGTTATAGCCGTTTGGAAATGACCGAAACTCGCTAAAGAAATCTGGAATTTTTCCAGATTTCCCTATTTATTTCCAAAAATAGTTATTCTTGGTTTCTCAGCTTAAACTTAGTTGTTTCAAGTTATGAGATGTTACAAAATTGAATTTCACATTTTATGATTTTTTCTTCGATAGTTAAGTGGTAGCGGGTCTATGAAATGTCCCAAGGAGACCATGGGGAGGTCAAAAAGATAATTTCAGAGTTCTTTGCTTTTATGCATTAGCCATATGTGCATTATATCATGTTGCATGGTATGTTTGGGAAGTCTATGATAGACTTATATTAGTGTTTATGAGAATATTTCTAGTTTACTTTCAGTTTTAGTGTTATCACTATCGTGCCTCTCTATTTATAGTCTCTTTTTGTGCTCGAAGTACCTATGAGGCCTACTGAGTACTCGTGTTTTGATACTCATACTGCACTTCTATTCTTTTTATCATCCAACACCAAATATGAGCCACTCTTGTTGATTCTAGATTTCTCGAGGTTGTTGATATTGGATCATGGTGAGCTATTGACATGCATAAACTTGTTTCTATATCTCTTTCACTGTCTACGTATTTTGTATTTTAATTAGACAGACCTATTTCATATAATCCTTTTTTGTACTTAGATGTTCTTGTACCGGTGACACAATGTTCGGAGTTGGGTTCTCTATACATCCATCTTCTCTATTTTTTAAGGATCCTTATTGTATATTTTATATTATGTACACATCTATTCTAAGAATTTATTCTATGTCTTATTATTCCTTCCTCGTTAGTTATTTCTAGTTTTATTTATCGTGTCTTATTTATGCTTTGGCTTGCCTACTGGGAGGTTATAGTAGGCGCCATCATAATCCAATGTTGGATTGTGACTCATCCCTTCATGCTTATTCTATGCTTGAAGTATCATTTGTACAAATTAATTTAGACACATATTTCTCATGTGATCCATTTTTCAAACCAATAAAATCCTCAATCCAAATAGTTATGATTGGCTTTATGAATTCTCTCTATTAAATATTTTCACCAAAACTAATGTAAAATTCGACAACTCAAAGAGACATCCTATATATTCATGCTTAAACCGTTCTAGATTGATTAGTAACAAATACTAATTTTTGATGATGAAAATCTAATTTCTTTGACAAAATTTAAAAGAATTTCATATCAAATACTTCAAAAACGACATTCTTTTCTTCTTTATAAAAATATTCACCACAAAATTTCAAAATCCAAAGCACACTAATCAAATATACTTTGAATATGTATTAAATAGAGGTGTCTATATAAAGATTGTAAAGTCTTGAATCAATGTCAATGAGACACCTATTGGAATTTCTTTGATACTTCTTGAAAGGAACATAAAGAATAATTTTGAGATTTATTTGAAATGTTGGAAGGAACAAAACAACATAAAACACAATTTTATAATAAGTCTGAGGGACACTGAACTATATATAGAGATCAATGTCCTTCACAATTTGGCTGTTGTACTCCTAATTTCATTAGGAATAGAATTTAAGTTCAAGGGATTACATGATACCTGATCAATATTTCATATCTTTATTTAATTAGTTTGAAGGAAAAAGAAAATGATAAAAACAAAAAAACCTAGTTGAACAGGGATATAGAATGTAATTAATTTCCCACTTAATTTTTTGTTAATAAAAGATATTTATAAATTTAAATTATAAGGGACAAGATAAAGAATTATACTTTGTTCAACACTAGAAGGACACAAATCGATCTTAAAAAAATCAATTTTGTCATCAATAGGATCCACTAGTATTGATACTTATGCTTAACAAACATATTATTACTAAATTAAAGCGAAGACACTAGATGGACAGAAATCAATCTTGCAAGAAAATCAATTTTGTCATCAATAGGATCAACTAGAGCTAGTACTAATGCTTAACAAACACGTTATTCCTAAATTAAAACTAAGTGTCAACACTAGATGGACACGAATCGATCACGCAAGAAAACAATTTTGTCATCAATATGATCAACTAGTGTTGGTACTTACGCTAAACAAACCTACTATCACCTAATTTGAAGCTAAGTGTCAACACTTGATGGACACAAACAAATTATCACGAAATTAAAGCTAAGTGTCAATACTAGATGGACACAAACACATTATAAAAACCAATTGTTCTTGACCTTTAGAACTTTTAAAACACCAAACCTTATCTCCTACTTTGATGAAAGTAGCAGTATAGTCTTGTAACAACTTCTTTACATGTCGAGCTTCCTCAGTTGCCTACCACGAAAATAAACAATTTAAAATATCTTCATCGGTCATTATAGAGAGATTTCAGTCATTATAACAAGAATGACTCAAACAAATTTAGGATCAGTAAGTACCTAAAATTGATCATACATAACGCTAAATTTAATGTTTTTGTTTTTGCAAATTCTCCATTGTTTTGGAAAACAAAATATAGTATTTTCTATTTTTAAATTTTTCTATAGTTATGCTTGCTAAAGTTGGTAATCCTTGTTCAATTGAACTTCAAAAGAGATTGTTTATTCACTAACTTTAAATTTCCTCTTCCATTTGTTAAACTATAATCAATTTGTTGGGTTCGAAAGTGCGTCACGCAGAAGATTACAATTGCAAATCAAGACGACGATAAATTAGATGACAAATACTTATACTAAAAATATATTATTAATATAGTTGACATACATATTGAAAACTGATAGTAAAAGACATAATTCTGTTTGGAGAATAGTCTCCCCATAAATGAAACTCTGTATCGACTACATTGTGGATACTCTTGTGTTCTTGGTATAAAAAGAGAGGTCTTCAATTTATAGAGTTCCAAATTATTCCTCTAAGGAAAGAATAAACTAAATATGGAAGAAAATAATATTTTCCTTTCAAGAAAAGTTAAAGTATTTATGGTAATACTTTGTCTTTCCTTTTAGGAAAAAATAAACTTCAAATAAGGTAAGAAAATCAGGGCAAAACCCTAACACAGTTATCGACCCCATGGGTCAAAAATATCTGTAAAACAAGCACTAAAAATAATTCACAGGAGAATAGAGACTTTTGTTTTTTGGAAATTAAAAATACCTGATGCGACTTATGTTTCTCCCGACGTCTGTTGCTGTTGCAAACGTCTTCTGCTGCGAGTTGCTGCTGAGCCAAGCATCAGTCCACGTGATGGAGGTGGCGCTGATCAATGAGGGCAGGGGTGGCGTGGTGGTGCTTAGGCTGAGAGAGGTGGGTTTATGCGGCTGCTTAGGAGTGAGAGAGAATTCATAGGAGAATGAAGACTTATAATTTTTGGAAATTAAAAAACAACTGATGCGACCTGCGTTGCTGCCGATGTCCGTTTCTGCAAGTTGTTGTTTCTGCTAACGTCTCCTGCTACGAGTTATTGCTGAGCCGTGCACCAATCGATGTGATAGAGGCGGCGCCGGTTGATGTGGGTAGGGGTGGCATGGCGGTGGTTATGCTGAGAGACGTGGTTTGTTGCGGCTTCTTAGGAGTGAACGAAGTGACTTAGGATTTTGAGAGAAATGGAAAAATGATTATCATTCATTTTTTAAAAGAAGTTTTAATTTACCTACCACGAGATGTCGGTATTTTTAAAAATAATTATCTGTATTATTATATCTACCTCTTCCAGTTGGTTTTGTAAATTCAAAACATTTAATAAATACCGACATCGTGAATCCGATATTATTTAAATAAAATAATCATTTAAATAAACTGACCTTATATATATATATATATATATATATATATATATATGTATGTATATATATATATATATATATATATATATATATATATATATATATATATATATATATATATATATATATATATATATATATATATATATATATATATATATATATATATATATGAAAGGGAAACCCGCAGCCGCTACCTTTGGGTGTGCACAGGGTAAAACTCTCGCTCCTATGCAGTAGCTCACAAACCACATAGGAGAGGTAATCCGCACTAGGCAAGCCTTGTGCGACGAGCTCGACCCAGAAGGCAAACCCCTTGCTTTCACTGGCAAGGGGTTTCGAACTTGAGACCTCCAACATGGAAGTCCCAAGCTCAAACCAATGGGCATATATATATATATATATATATGAGAAAAGACATAAAGTCACCACTGAAGTTGTTACGTATTTTCATGAAGACACCTTAACTTTGAAAGTGTCCTATAACACCACAAAATTTTTGATATCTTTGTAAATGGGTCATTTTGACACATTCCCTCATCTGGTTTGTGCGCGTGATGCTCACTTTTCAACCCGTTCAGCCCGACCCGATTCTTTACTAAAGTAGAAAAGTCTTTTTTTTCTTTGTTATTTTTATGCTTTCCAAATTCTTCATATTTTCTTCTCTCTGTCAAGATTTTTGGAGGAACAAGAAATTGAATTTGATATTTTCGATCAAAATCTAATTACAAAATTTATGAGGGTGTTCCACCCAATATGACAAGATTAAGAGGTTGGTTATTCCTGATGCTCTAAAGGTATTAAGGTTCCAAGCCGGACACAAGTACCGTCTCTTGGGCAAGTTTTTATCAGAGGTTGGATGGAACCATTTCGATAAAATCAAGGAACTCGAAAACAAGAGAAAGAGGGAAAAAAAAGTTCAGGTAGCATACGAGAGGAGAAAGAAGATCGATAAATCATCTTAATCTCATCTTAATCTCTACCTTTTTCTTTGTTACATTGTTTTTGTGAGTGGTGTATTTTCAATTTAGCATTGTTTGAGAAGACTCTCCGACTCTTTTATCCTTCATTATTTTTTGTAATGAAATTGAATCTGATGTTTTTAGTAATCCACAAGGAAAAAAATTTCTTTGTTGAAAGTTAAAAGAGAAAACGAGTTCTTATCATATTGTGTTTGGGGAAGATGATGAATTCGTCAAAGAGAGAGTACCAATGTTGATCTTGCTTTAGGAAAAATAAAGAAGATGAAATCATGAAAAGAGGGCTACCAATGGCTCTTTTGGGTTTAAATTTGGGGAAGATGATGAAATTAATTAAATAATTGATGATAAAGAAATAAAGTGACACATGTCACTTTTAAACTGGTTAATGGCCTTTAAAACAATGTGTCACGCGCCTCATGTGCGTGGTCACAAACCAAACGAGAGAATGGGTCAAAATGACCCATTTACAAAGATATTAAAAAGTTTTGTGGGGTGATAGGACACTTCCAAAGTTAAGGTGTATTTATGAAAATACGGAACAACTTCAATGGTGACTTTATGTCTTTTCTCTCTCTATATATATAATTTGCGCAAACCTCTATGACGATGGTGAATGAAATTTTTACTAGTTAAATGCAATTATGTATATAATTATTTCAATTTGTTGTGGTTCAATCATGTAATTAGTCTTATCTAACTAATATTACCTTATAGACAATATTTATTTTGTATTTATCTTGTCATCTATGTGCTTTGCATGTGTATTATACGTTAAATTATTTAGATGTCATATCAACATGTCAAGAGAACCACTGCATTTTATATATTTACATATTTTCACATTTGTTGTGTGTTTTATTATAAAAAAGAACTCGGAACATTTTAAAATAATATATTTTGAAGTTAGAAGATCTCACTAACTTGATAATATGAAACAAACCCAATTTCAAAATTAAAATATTGGCATACATATATATATATATATATATATATATATATATATATATATATATATATATATATATATATATAATATGTGGCGCCACCACAAGCCAGAGCTCCATTTTAATTTATTTATTTCCAACACTAGCTTTCCTTTTCTTCCTCCTATTTCGTGGAGCTTAATATTTATTTTAAGTTATACCGATTCATGTAATTATGACAATTTCTTTTTGCTAATTTGGTGACTTTTTTTAAAAAAACTCTGTTAAAAATTTCAGCAAATATGAATGAAAGTTGATCTTTTCTTTTGTTCCTTTCTATAGGTTTCTTCGTATAAATAAATAAAATGGAATTTTGATTGAAATGCGACATTACTACTCTTGCATTTCTCATTCTACAACTCTTAATGTTGTTGAAATGGTTGAATTCATTACATTTGGTTCTTTAGTAAATAAAATTATTTCTGCCACTATTATTTGTAAGTTTTTTTTGTCATAGGGGAGTCGAATTCAAATAAATTATTTAAACGTCTTATGAAGTGTGTTTCATTCCTCAAAGTATTCTTCCTCATATTTCATGAAACTAAATCTTTTACTGTAAATCATAGTGATTCATGTATCTATTGCATTTTTTATTTGCTATTTTGGGACTTTTTTGGAATTCTACTAAAAATTCCAGTAAGGATGGTTGCAAATTTATCTTCTCTTTGTCCATTTTTACGGGCTTATTCATAAATTTTTTGGGAAAGTTGCTTGTGGGTTGTACTATATTTGATAGCACACAATAAATATATGATAACTTATACGAAACCAATGATGAAGTTTCTTAAAAGAACCAAAAAGATTACTGTCTTGCATCCCACAATTAGTGTAATTATATATACATCATTTTATTTGTATTTTTACATACATCATAGAGTTAATTGTATCTTTGTATACATTCAGAATTTACAAATGTTTTCAAACAACTTTCCTACGTATTGCACTTGCTTTTAAATTGTTTTATATTGAAATGAGTCAGTTATATTGAGTTATGTTATTCATGAGCTGAGCAGAGTCAAGATAAGTGTTTCTTCTTACATTTTTCAATCTTAAGTTGTTTTAGCATTCCAACTCGCATACTCATACATTCAATGTACTGATGCCGGTTGGCCTGGATCATATCATGACGCATACACAGGTAACGAGGATCGGCATCCGGCGCACCGTTGATCGAGTTGAGCATTTCAGAGTCAGTTGTGAGCCTTCTTGCATTCCAGAGGACTACTTTCATTATTTTTTAAAAATATTTTCTACATTAGAAGGTTTGGGGTTTGTCCCAACATCCATCTCACTTTTAGAAGGCTTGATTGATAGACAATCAGATTTTAGTCCTTTAGTCTTTCCATTTCTTTCTATTTGTTAAGACTGGGTTGCCACTTTTGGCCAGATGAATGTTTTAAACCTTTACAACATTCTCATTTAGTATGTTTTATTAGTTCAGTTATGTTTGATCATTATTTTTATTAATTATTGTCTTCCATTGAGTTAACTAAGCCAGGCCAAGGGTCCGCTCAAGGCCAGCAATGGTGTTTGAGTGCCGGCCACGCCTAGGATGTAAGCTCGGGGCGTGAAAAACTTGATATTAGAGCTTAGACTTCAAGAGTCCTAGGGATTCTATGAATATGTGTATGTAGGTCCTAGTTATCGGTGTGAAGTGCGCCACATCTATAATTAGGAGGCTGCAACATTTAGGAATTTCTTCAGTTCTTTCATATTCCTTTCAAGCGTCAGAGTTTATCGCTAAAATTTTTCCCTCTAACTTGTGTTTGAGCCTGTTTCAGATAGTCATGCCTTCATGAATAGCAACAAGAGGTCATACAGTTTGAAGGAAACGTTGAGGAACAAGGGGTACCCAATGCACCTGAATTGCAACCCCAAAGAGAAGCCACTAATGCCAAATTCAAAGAGGGAATTAGGATGTTGAGTCAGCCTGTGACAAATCAGGTTGGTAAGCAAAGAGGATCTCAACAAGAAGGCGTCGACACTTCAAGGATTCGTAGTCCTTGAGAATGCATCCCCCAAATTTCACTGGTTTGAGCACTACTGAGGATCCATAGAACTTCACTGAGGAACTGAAAAAGGTGTTTGAAGTGATGCATGTTGCTGACCTGAGAGAGTTGAACTAGCTGCTTATCAACTCAAAGGTATTTCCAGATGAAGATGCACCACCTTCTAGTTGGTCTTGCTTTGAGGAGGCCTTCTTGGGGCATTTCTTTCCCCAAGAATTGAAAGAGGTCAAGGTACGTGAGGTCCTCACACTTAAGCAGGATTCTCTCAATGTGCATGATTATGGGTTGATGTTCACCCAACTATCTCTTTATGCTCCGAAAATGGTTAAGGACATGAGGAGTATGATGAGTTTGTTTGTTGCTTGATTGGGTTGTTCTTCAAGCAAAGAGGGACGGGCAACAATACTTAATTGGAACATGGACATTTAGAGGTTGATGATCTATGTGCATCCGTAGAGGAGGAAAATCTAAGGGATAGAGCGGAGTTCATGAACAAGAGAGCTAAGACACAGAATGAGTCCGGGCAGCAGAAGAGTAATATCAACCTATCATCTTTCCAATAGAAACAGAAGGGTCTTTCTCCATCATCTGCGATTGCAACTGCACCTAGAATAAGGGTGAGTACTATGGTCAGAACTCCATAGTTAAACCTGCATATTCACAGGGTAGTGTGGCACAATGGGGTAGTAAGCCTCCTGTCTGCACCAAGTGTGGTAGAAACTACTCTGGTGTTTGTCGTGAGGGCTCCACTGGTTGTTTCAAGTGCGGTTAGGCCGGGCATTGCATGAGAGAGTGT
The DNA here is from genome assembly GCA_022817965.1 of Solanum lycopersicoides. Taxonomy (NCBI): domain Eukaryota; kingdom Viridiplantae; phylum Streptophyta; class Magnoliopsida; order Solanales; family Solanaceae; genus Solanum; species Solanum lycopersicoides. The sequence continues at coordinate 64,933,254 of CM040629.1, read as the reverse complement.
ACAAAGAATAATTAGGGAAATGGTAATGGGGGAATAGAGCCAGTATTCATCAGTTGCTCCACCAGACAGGGATGCACCTGGAGGAGCTACTTTCGGGGGAAAAAACGGTTTGTATGCTCTTAACAAGATTAGCCAGATGTTGTCACTGGTATGATTCAAGTCTTTGACTATACTGTTTATGTATTTCTAGACCCAGGAGTGAGTTTATCTTTTGTAACTCGATATGTTTCCATGAACTTTGATATTATTCTTTAGCAACTAAGTGAACCATTCAGTGTTTCTACACATGTTGGTGAGTCCATTATAGCAGAGAGAGTCTATCGTGATTTTCCATTTCCGTCAATCACAAGAGTACCATTGCTGATTTAATTGAGTTAGACATGGTAGACTTTAATGTCATTTGTGGTATGAACTTGTTTCATGACTCTTATGCCTCAGTTGATTTTAGAAGTTGAGTTGTCAAGTTTCAGTTTCCGAATGAGCCAGTCTTAGAGTGGAAAAGCAAGTGAGCAGTGCCTAAGGGTCGTTTCAATTCGTACCTTAAGGGTAAGGAATTTAGTTTCTAAGGGGTATGTCAATAACTTAATATGAGTTAATGACTAAAGTGTTGAGATACCTCGCATTCACTCAGTTCCAGTGGTAAAAGAGTTTCCAGCGGTTTTTCTTGATGATCTACTCGGAGTCCCTCCTGAGAGAGAAATAAAATTTGGCATAAACATCATTCCAGATACTTTTCCTATCTGTATTCCTTCATATAGAATGTCACCAGCAGAGTTGAAAGAACAGTTGAAAGATCTGTTAGATAAGAGTTTTATTTGACTAAGTATCCCACCTTGGGGCACTCCAGTCTTATTTGTGAGAAAGAAAAATGGTTCCCTTAGGATGTGTATAGATTACCGCCAATTGAATAAGGTTACCATCAAGAATAATCCTCTCCAAGGATTGATGATCTTTTCGACCAGCTTCAGGGTGCTTCCTGCTTCTCAAAAATTGATCTCAGATCAGGCTACCATCAGATAAGAGTATGTGAATGTGACATTCCAAAGACAGCTTTAGAATCAGATATGGGCATAACGAGTTTTTGGTCATGTCTATTGGGTTGACCAATGCACCAACAACATTCATGGACCTTATGAATCGAGTCGTCAAACCTTATTTTGATATATTTGTTATCGTCTTCATGGATGACATACTAATCTATTCAAGGAATGAAGAAAATCATGCTAGTCATCTCAGAATAGTTCTTCAGACTTTGAAGGATAGAGAGTTGTATGCCAAGTTCTCTAAGTGTGAGTTTTGGCTTGAGTCTGTGGCATTCCTGGGTCACATAGTTTTCACTGATGGTATTAAGGTGGATACACAAAAAATTGAGGCAGTGCATAATTGTCCAAGACCCACATCTCCAACTGATATTAGGAGTTTCTTGGGTTTGGCTGGTGTAAGGGGGATGATCTAAGAACATAAATGGTTCACTGATTTAACCCACTTTGGCAGCCAACAACCTTGTCGACTTCAGCCTTTCAACACTCAGCCAAATTTAGGATTGTTTTGGTGTTAACTCGAAAAATAAGCAACAATGTTTTCGAGACTAAATCTTGGAAATTTTAAACAAAATAAAATAGTAGAAAACAATATGATTGAGCCACGAAAATATAAAATGAGACAAAGGCAACCATCTTTACAGAAAACTTAATTTCCAACTTGTGTTAATAAAGTGAATACAAGAACACTCCCAAATCGTACCAACCTTCGCACTATAAGATCACCCTAGAACTTAACTTAGATTTGACACTCTAATTAATATTCCCTAATACTTAGAACAATCAAATCCCGAATTACACCATAAGGCAGCCTGCACATTTATAATACTATGTGCAACCAACTACAACAAGTGGTGTAATAAGAATAAAACACTTGTTGACTTTAGCATGATATTATACTATGTAGTTGACACCCCACAATTACTTGGTATATTCAAAATAATTCAAACAAGGCTTCAAAAACAAGTTCCACGCGAAATGATATAATGCTGCACTTTTTGTAACCGGCGGTCATGTGCTTGGCATGTGTTTTCTAACCACCGGTCATCTTTGACTTTTCTTGCATTTTGGACGAGCTGCTCCCATGTTTAACACTGCCATACTTAGTATTTTCAGCTTGCATTGATCCCACTCAATGCTGCCACGCCACGGTCATAAATCTATGTCGTTGCTTCATCCCATGTTGGCATCAATGTCCTTTCATTGTTGCCTTGGCCTTGCTGGTCATTTTTCCTTGTTCTTTCTTTGAATATCAATGTTATGCCCACACAACATTGTTAAGATTTCATCTGTTCAAGTCCTCACCAAGCTGCCTTGCCTTCATGTCCTTGGTCCTCACTTGTTGCTTCAAAATCAGGCCATGGTGCCATTGTGCACATCTTAGCTTCGTCAACAGTCCGTCGCCAACTTAGCCTTGCATGTTTGTTTCCTTGGATTATGCAAGTGACAAGTTTAACATGCTTAATACCTTGTACATGCAACCATTTAATTGATTGACTTAGATTAGGGGTCTAACATACCACCCCCACCAGTTTGCTTCATCGCCCTCGATGAAATAAATTGAGATACAACATCCTTTTTGCCTAACAAAACACTCATAGGATTAGCATATGACACTGGTTCCTTATCTAGTTCAACATCATCACTCTCAGCTAATAAAAAATTGACAATTTTAGCTCATTTTGGACAGTTTCTTGCCATGTTTGGTCCATCACAAATAAAGCAACCATCAAACTTTGCTTTTTCTTTGCCTTTGGACGATCCAACCTCTTGTTTTTCCTTTTCTTTGACCTTGCCTTCAACATTAGGATATTTTTCTTCAAATCCTTCACTTTGCCTTTCATTTTAGACTTAGAAGAAATAGAAGAATTTTTAGCATCATCTCGTCCTAAACGAAAAATCTGCCAATGCATCTGCTGCCACAATTGCACTAGGAAGATCTTTAATGTTCTGCCTTCGTAGTTCATTATGTGCCCATTTCTGTAATCCATAAAGGAAATTATGCAATTTATCCTCCTCGGACATGTTATTAATATCCAGAATCAAAGAAGAAAATTCCTTGACATAGTCTCTAATAGATCCGGTCTGCCTTAAAGTCTTCAAACGGTCTCTAGCTATCCAACCTGCATTGCGAGAGAAGAATTGATCCTTCAACTCTTTTTTAGAAGTTCCCACGAATCAATCTTAGGACGTTCAACACTTACTTGTTCAGCCATTCTTGTACGCCTCCATAATTTTGTATCATCCGCAAGATACATAGTAGTAATTGACACCTTATCATCACATACATGGGCTGCAATGAAGTATTGTTCCATGTCCCATAAAAGTTTTTGAGTTTCTTGGCACTCCTTGTGCCTCCAAATGGATTGGGCTCAGGAATTTTCACTTTTGAAGATTCCTCACGATTTGTTATAGAACCAGCAATGGCCAAACACAAGATGGAAAGTTCAGCAAAAAGAATTTCTTTTTCCTCAGTAGATTGTCAATTTCAGTTTGAAGTTCTTCATTGTCTTTCATCACCCCATCAATTTGCAAAGACACCGCCTCACGAAGAATAAGGTTTTCCGTTGATTGTTCTTTGAAGTCGGCCCGCTATAAACCCATTTCTGAACGAAAACATTCAAGTTCAATTTTCATACCATAGAACTGCGTGAGAAGATCAACCAAGTTTGGGTCATCAAGCCGCTCTTCAGTCAAGCCAACAAAAGCTTCGATCCTTTGTACATGTTCTCGTATTTCAGTGTTCGTCACCATCGTCTGATTCCTTGCAACACCACTCTCTGATAACAACTGTAAGAGGGCTGATCTAAGAGCATAATAGTGATTTAACCCACTTTGGCAGCCAACAACCTTGTCGACTTAAGCCTTTCAACACTTAGCCGAACTTAGGACTGTTTTGGTGTTAACTCAAAAAATAGGCAGCAACATTTTTGAGACTAAATCTTGTACATTTTAAACAACATAAAACAGTAAACAAAAATATGATTAAGCCATAAAATGAGACAAAGGATACCAGCTTTACAGAAAACTTAATTTCAAACTTGTATTAATAAAGTGAATACAAGAACACTCCCAAATCGTACAAACCTTGACACCATAAGATAACCCTAGACCTCAACTTATATTTACACTCTAATTAGTATTCCCTAATACTTAGAACAATCAAATCCCGAATTACACCATAAGACAGCCTGCACATTTATAATACTATGTGTAGCAAACTACCGACAAGTGGTGTAATAAGAATAAACCACTTGTTGACTTTAGCCTGATCTTATACTATGTAGTACTTGGTATATTCAAAATAATTAAACAAGGCGTCCAAAACAATTTCCACACTAAATGAGATAATGCTGCACTTTTTGTAACCGCCGGTCATGTGCTTGGCATGTGTTTTCTAACTACCGGTCAGCTTTGACTTTGCTTGCCTTTTGGACGAGTTACTCCCATGTTTAAAACTACCATACTTAGTATTTCAGCTTGCATTGATCCCACTTAATGCTGCCACACCACAGTCATAAATCTATGCCATTGCTTCATCCCACATTGGCATCAATGTCCTTTCAATGTTGCCTTGTCCTGGCTGGTCATTTTTCCTTGTTCTTTCTTTGAATATCAATGCTATGCCCACACAAAATTGTTAATCTTTCATCTGTTCAAGTCCTCACCAAGTTTCCTTGCCTTCAAATCCTTGCTCCTTACTTGTTGCTTCAAAATCAGGACATGGTGCCATTGTGCACATCTTAGCTTCGGCAACAGTCCGTCGCCAACTTAGCCTTGCATGTTGTTTCCTTGGATTATGCAAGAGACAAGGTTAACATGCTTAATACCTTGTCCGTGCTGCTATTTAATTGAGTGACTTAGATCAGAGATCTAACAGCTGGCTACTATAGGAGATTTGTAGAAGGTTTTTCATCTATTTCATATTTTTTGACATAGTTGACTAAGAAGATAGTTAAGTTTCAATGGTATGAATCTTGTGAGAAGAGTTTTCAGGAGTTGAAGAAGAGGTTAACTACTCCCCCAGTTTTGAATTTACTGGAAGGTACTCAAGGGTTTGTGGTGTATTGTGATGCATCTAGAGTAGGTTTGGGTTGATTGTTAATGCACAATGACAAAGTTATAGCTTATGCTCCAGACAGTTAGAAGTTCATGAGAAGAATTACTCAACCCATTATTTAGAGTTGGCTGTTGTAGCTTTCGCCTTGAAGATATGGCGTCACTATCTGTATGGTGTTCATGTAGATGTCTTCACTGAACACAAGAGCCTACAATACGTGTTCACTTAGAGAGAGCTTAATCTCAAACAAAGAAGGTGGTTAGAATTGCTCAAGGATTATGACATGAGAATTCTTTACCACCCAGGTAAGGCTAATATGGTTGCTCATGCCTTAAATAGGTTGTCTATGGGTAGTACCGCACGTCTTGAGGAAGATAAGAAGGAACTAGCAAAATATGTGCATAGGCTTGAACGCTTAGGAGTCTGACTCATGGAATCCACAAAAGAGGAATAGTGGTGACAAATGGGTTTGAATCGTCGTTAGTATCAGAAGTGAAAAAAGCAAGATAAGACCACATTTTGCTTGAATTACAGGCAATTGTTCATACGCAAAGAGTATTACCTTTTGAACAACGTGGAGATGGTGTATTGAGATATCAAGGTAGATTGTGTGTACCTATGGTGGATGGACTTAAAGAGAGGATTATGGAGGAAGCTCATAGGTTCATATATTTCATTCATCCGGGTTCCACAAAGATGTACCGTGATTTGAGAGAAGTATATTAGTGGAATAGTATGAAGAAGGGTATTGCTGAATTTGTTTCCAAGTGCCCAAATTGCCAACAAGTTAAGGTAGAGCACCAAAGGCTTGGAGGTTTGGTTGAGAATATAGAACTTCTAGAATTGATGTGGGAGATGCTTAATGTGGATTTCATCACAGGTTTACCCATATCTTGCACGAAGCAAGATTATATTTGGGTCATTGCCTATAGAATGACAAAATCATCCCACTTCTTGCCAGTAAAGATTACTCATTCGACAGAGGATTATGCTAAGTTGTACATTCAAGAGGTGGTAAGACTTCATGGAGTTTCGATCTCCATTATGTCAGATAGAGGTACACAATTTAATCCATACTTTTGGAAATCTTTTCAGAAAGTTTTGGGTTCAAAGGTGAACTTAAGAACTGCCTTTCATCCTCAGACTGACGGTTAAACAGAGCGTACTATTCAGACTCTAGAGGATATGTTGAGGGCATGCGTAATCTATTTCAAAGGGAATTAGGATGATCACCTACCTCTCATTGAGTTTGCTTACAACAAAGATACCACTCTAGCATCCAAATGTCTCCTTATAAATTTCTTTATGGGAGAAGATGTAGATCTCCTATTGGATGGTTGAAGTTGGTGAAACAGAGTTCATAGGACCAGATTTAGTTCACTAAGCTATGGATAAGGTGAAGGTGATTATAGATAGATTGAAAATGGCACAAAGTCGTCTAAAGTCCTACATTGATGTTAGGAGGAGACTGTTAGAGTTCGTAGTAGATGATTGGGTGTATCTAAAATTTTCACCCATGAAAGGTGTTATGAGGTTTGGTAAGAAGGGGAAGCTCAGTCCCTGGTATATTTGACCTTTTCGCATAGCCAAGAGGATTATCAATGTAGTTTATGAGTTAGAGCTACCCCAAGAGTTAGCAGCATTTAATCCAGTGTTTCACATCTCAATGCTTATGAAGTGCATGGGTGATCCTTCATTGATCATTCCATCTGAAAATATTGGGATCAAGGATAGTCTATCTTCTGAAGAGATTCTGATTGAGATCTTAGATCACCAAGTTCGCAAGTTGAGAACAAAAGAGGTAGCATAAGAAAAATGGAAAAGGGACTAAAATACCCTCAAAGTATTGGAAACGGTACAAAATTACCCTCCATCCACCTATTGGCTCCTAAATACCCTTTCCACCCACCTATTGGTCCAAAATACCCTTGCCCTCCACCTTTTGGTTCAAAATTGACCACTTATTTAACAGTTTTATATTTAAACTATTTAAATATATTTTTGAATATGTGGCGCTCAACTATTTGTTATAATTCACTTATTAGTATAATTTATAAATCAATCCACTACCCACCCATTACTAATTAAACCCCTCCAAATTAATAAACCCGTCACATTATTAATGCAACAACACAAAAACTACTACCAATTGAGTATTTTTAAAAATTTGAGGCGAATATATCTATAGAAGTAAATTATCATACATTCAAGTGTCTAAATAAAAATTACCAATAAACTTAAAAGTCTAACTATGTTCATCTTAATTATTCTTACGTCTCAATTATGTGATGTTACTTCATAGGTAACTTTTTTTCAAAATAATATATTAACGGTTTTAAAACAAATCATAAATATTTATAAAATTATATTTTTAAAAAGTGCATGAATTAATTTGGGATGTATTACTTCTTTATCTTTAATCATAAATTTTTAATTCAATCTTGAAAGAGAATCCTATTGAAAGTGTCCTCCTAGATAAGCGGTTCAACCTAAATTTAATTGGGGCTTCGATTCGGACTCAAATAATTTTGGATGTCATTTTCAGGAATCTATAATTTCATCGTGTTTTAGTAGTGTTTATGACGATTTTGATATTATAATTGGATTATTAATTGGGTGGGGTTTAGTTAGTAATGAGTGGGTAGTGGGTTGGTTTATAAATTATATTAATTAAATTATAATCAATAGTTGAACGCCAAGTATTTTAAAAAATATGTAAAGAGTTTAATTTTAAAACAAGTAAAGAAGTGGTCAATTTTGAACCCAAAGGTGGATGGCAAGGGTATTTTGGAGCCAATAGGTGGATGAAAAGGGCATTTTGGAGCCAATAGGTGGATGAAGGGTAATTTTGTACCATTTTTAATACTTCAAGGGTATTTTAGGCCCTTTTCCGTAAGAAAAAATTCTTTGGAGGAACCAGTTTGTTGAAGAAGCTACTTGGGAAGCTGATAAGGTCACGAAGAAGAGATATCCACATCTCTTTGAATGAGGAGAAAATGCAGACCAAGGTACTAATTTTCTTCTTAGTACTCTTTAAGTTATGAGTAAGCATGTTATTGTTGCACTTGCTTGTTAGGTGTTTGAACTTAATGTTACTACCCTTAGCCTAGTAAGAATACCTTCATTCTAGGACGAATGTTCTCAAGGGGGAGATATTGTAACATATCGTAAATAGAAAGAACGAGAAAGGAGTTTAAAATCTAGAAAATTTGTCTGAGTTAGGAAAGTGAATTTTGGTCATCTTCAAACGGACATATTTCCTAGCTCAAGATGAGTTTGGGGTAGTTCCAGATATGGTTGGAAATCCCTTGGAATGATCTTTCCAACTCCGTCGAGTTTGCGCGATTCCAAGTTTGGACGAGTGAGTTATGTCCTTTGGAAGTTGGGTTGTTGGATTAAGAAAGTGCCCAACTCCGGGATTTTAAAGGGTATTTTAGTCTTTTCACTACCCTATTAGTTTAATCCATTTTTAGGAGTTTAATAAGGGTCAAGACTGAATTTAGTCAATTTTAGAATTTGAGAATTTTCACGCTAGGGATAAGGAGAAAGGAGAAGAGAAGATAATAATGAGAAGAGAAGAGAAGAATGAGAAGGGAAAGATTCGCCAAGATTGTCGAATCAACTTGTGGATTTCACCAAGGGTGATCCCTAAAAGGTATGTGGGTCTATATCAATGTTGGGTTCATTCTCCCACGTTCCAAGCATGTCTGATTAAGCGTGTTTTCATTCCAAAAAGATTGAATTTTGAATGTGGTTTCTTGAATTGCTTTCGTTCTTTAACATGAGTTGAGATTTAGGAGTTCTTTGATGATCTAAGTGTTGTTCTTGAACTCATTGGATTAGATCCTTGTATATATGATGTGGGTACCTGAAATCTAAGTGAATTTGAGAAAAGAAATTGAAAAGGAATGATTTAAGGTCATAAAACAAGTTAAGAAATTCATCAGGCTTCACCTGGGCAAAGGTAGACATGGCGCACCCCGTCTACGCCTGAGGGCCTGGGGCGGCGCACCATCTTTGTGCCTAAGTCAACTAGGGCTGGCGCGTCGCTCCTCAAACGCGCCCAAATCGGTATTTTTTGCCCAGGTTTTGTAATTTAGTATGAATAAACCTTTCTAAAGTGTTTTAACACATCCTAATGATTCTAAATACTCTAAATGACTTCTAATCATATAGAAATCATCCAGAAACATGAATTACAACCTTTAATCCATTGCTTCAAATTCAAGGAATGTTTAGAGCCAAGTCTAGAAAGTTCTTAGAGTCCTTTCAAGAAGTATTTTACAAATGCTTTCTAAACTTTGTTTTAAGACTTAAAGCTCAGGTTTATTAAAAGTATAGATAATAATAAGAAGTTTATTTCAAGTTTCATAAGTCTTTCAAAAATGTTTTTGTGTCGTTTTAAGACTTAAGTTTGAGTTCAAATTAGAGTAAAGTGAAGTCTTTTATTCAAAGCATTATATGGGGAATAAGTATTCCCAAAGCAGTAAAAAAAGTGTTTTCACATTTAAAAAGAATGGAAACTGAGATTTCCAAAGAGCCTTCGGGCTAGTTTTCAGTTAAAGAGTAATAGCTTTCTAAATGAAGCAAGCAGGGAAACTGAGATTTCCAAGATAACCATTGAGCTATGTTTTTGAGCACTTATCTCAAATCACAGAAGCAGTATGTTTTAATAACATAATAGCCAATATATTTGGGAGTAGTATTGAGCACCGATATGGGGGACAGTTCAGAAAACTCACAACCCCCATAAACCATATAGCCACCATGGGTAGAAAAGGGTGATACATTTTAGATGAACTATTTTCACAGTAGACTAGTGGATTCATTAGGCAGTTCAGGTCTTATACCTTTGGCCGAGTATAGAATGCGCTGGCAGCGTGAGGTAGATTGTTGTATCATCACTATAGCTCTTAAGTGATGGTTGTCGGTTAGAGAAACTCCCACATAAGTTAAGTGTATTTATATAAATAGATAAGCTTATTTATATTTTTACATACATCGTAGATTTAATTGTATCCTTTTATACATTCAGAGTTTACAACATGTTTTCAAACAACTTTTCTTTATATTTGTAACGACCCTCAAAATTAAATAGGATTAACTAGAGACTCACATGAGTTTTATAATTTAATAACTTATTAAAATAATGAAGAATATCTTTTGAAGTCATTTTTAAAGAATTTGGAAGTCAAACATTAAGGTAGGCCCAAGACGTTCAAAAACTATTCTTTTATGTGTTGGTGTGTTCTAGTAGGTTGTTCATATTTTCATGTTTTGTTTGGAGTCTAAAATCAGTGTAGGTGAACCTAGTGTCTTAATAATCGTGTTTAGGGTCAAAAGTCTGGGTACGACTCCTCAAGGACCAACCAAAGGGTCCTTGACGAGGACCTAAGCATTGGCCAAGAAGCTGCTAATGTAGCGTGCATGTAGTAGCTTAAGGGAGGCAGTCCGCGTTGCATACATGCTCTACTTAGGACCAAAAATGTGCATCCGCGTTGCGGAAATTTCTATCCCAAAAGTAATTTCAAAGTCTTCAGGGAATGCCTCTGCGTCGCGGACTGGTTCCACAGTGATGATTTCGTAATAAAAGTCAAGTTGGACGTTATTTTAAGGGTCCAACTAGTGTAGGAGTGTTTTAGGTACTTTGGGGATTTATTATAAACTATTATTCTACCAATTCTAGGGTATTTTAAGAAGTTTAAAACTTAGAAACCCCAAATTAGAATTAACTCTTTCAAACTAAACCCTTCCATCCCAAAATAGATTCTCTCAAAACTACATTGGAGGCCAAGCTCAAGATCAAGCTAGGAGATGGGTTTTCAACTAATTAGTTTCTTCAATTTTCGTGTCTCTTTTGTAACACTCCGAAAGTTCATGACTTATTCTAGAGCCTCACATGATGAGCTAAGACTTGAAACACTGTTTCTAAGCCAAAAATAATGTACTAAAACTAATTAAAAGGTTTTGGTTCAGGAACTTCCCAACCTACAGGCATGATGGCTCCACCGACGGAACCCATCGACGGGCCATCGCCTGGTCGACTGGTCGTCGTTTGGGCCGTCGATTGGACACTGCCTGGCAGTGTTGAGCTCTAGGTTGGGGTCCTCCTCTAGGGCCCCTTGTGGGTCCTACATGGAATTGTACCCGGACGTTTCCAACCCAAATATGCACGTATACAAGTTTAGGACCTACCACATAAGTTTCATCCAAAAAGAACACGTAAAACGTGACGAAACATGCTTAGACACACTGGATCATTTCAAGGTACCTCTTTTGAACGTCATGTACGTTCTTGAGCGTTTGACCTCCAAACTTCACGAAACTTGACACACTGACTTTATACATCATATAAACTCATTTAAGAACCATACAATCTCATGCATTACATATAACCACATAGAATCACATACGAGGCATTTAGGTGACTTAGTCGTCGAACGTCTTGGTTGACCCTTGACGTTTGACTTCCAATGCACCTAAACTCTTAGCTACTGCCTCAATAACACTATATAGACTATTTTAGGACATTAGACCATCATTACAACCACGTTAGGCTCTAGTTTCACCTAAGTTTTTTTTGGGGTTTATACCGATAGTCGATGCATAAGCGCAACGATCCGTCTTTCTTTTTTATGGAACAGCACTGGCGCGTCATAAGGTGCCTTTGATGGACGGATATGACCGGCCTCGAGGAGCTCCTTCAACTTCTTCTTAGCTCGTCTAATTCGGGTGGAGCCATGCGATAAGGTGCATGTGCTGGTAGATTGGCTCCAATCTCCAACTCTATCTTGTGATCTACCTCGCGCCTCGGAAGTAGAGTCTTCGGCAGCTCGTCCAACATCGCGTCCTTGTTCTTTTCAAAGACTTTTTCTATGATCGGTGGCAAAGACTCTATAGTACCATTGTCTTCTCCTGAACTTACAATGGTAGCCATGAACGTCAATTTTCCTTTCTTTGGGCCCTTCACAATCTCCATGGCCGATAAGTGGGCGTGTCCTTCCTTCTTCGGTACCTTGACTAGAGGTACCATGAATGACCCTTCCCACTCCATGAACATGATTTGTTGGAGGTAGGGGTCGAACATCGTGTGGCAGCGCTGGAAGAACTCTTGACCGAGAATGATGTCAAATATATCTAGAGGAGCGATGATAAAGTTCGTGTATACTTGCCACTTCCCCAACGTGATGCTTACTCCTTGGGCGACCCTGCAAATGGGAGTCGGTGGGGCGTTAACAGTCTTAAAGCGAGTGTTGCTTGGCACATAGTTCAGACCTAACCTCTCTGATGTTGTCCTGGTCATGATGTTTGCTTCAGCCCGGAGTCTACCATGGCACGAGCTGGTCGTCCATTTATGGAGATGTCTACATACTGCATGCTGAAGTCTCCTGGATTCTCGGTCTGCTTGGCAATCGCACCACACAATCCAACCATGCCCAACTGCGTCGTGCCTGTGTCCTGCCGTTGCTCTTGTGCATTCTTCTCCTTCCTTTCTCGTAAGATGGGACAAATGTTCTTCTTCTCGGGGCACCTAGCATAACCGTGTGGTCCACCGCATATGTAGCATCCATCTTCTTTATTGGTCTGTGCCCACTTCTCCGTGTAATTCTGGCGCACGAACCGCTTGTTGTCCGGCTTGTGGGGGTCGTCCTGCTTGGGGTGTGCCTGCTGCTCCTTGCCTCGGCCACGATCTCCTCCACCTTTGGCATGACTACTTCTTGCATCCCTTCCCTTCTCCATGTCATAATGTTCATGCTTGAAGTGCGTCAAGGACTCGACTTATGTGATGGCTTCGTCTATGGTCTTGACCTGTCGCCACTCCAACACCGTCTTGGCCCAATTCTGCAGTCCGTCCATGAAGTGAAACAACATGTCCTCATCTGTGAGGTTGGTAATTTGAGGTGTTAGAGTTGTGAACTCCTTCACGTACGCCCGAATTCTTCCCGTTTGCTTCAAATCTCAGAACTTGCTCTTAACCTCGTACACAACGTTGTTAAGGAAGAAGTCTTTCTTGAATTCTTCGCGGAATTTCTCCCACGTGTTGATGGTGCGCGTCCTTTTCTCAATCTCGTCCTCTTTGCGCCTCCACCATAGCATAACCATCTCAGACAAGTACAACACAACCGTGTTGATCTTATTCTAGTCGCTTCTCACCCGACTACACTTGAAGTAATTCTCCAAGTGCCATAAAAAGTTTTCCACTTCTTGAGCGTCACGGATGCCCTTGAATATGGGTGTCTTAGGAGCCTTGACCCTGGCCTCCCTATACGGTCGGGTGACGTAGATCCTCCAAACTCCATGCCTTCCTTGACTGTTTTCACTTAGGCCTTCAGCGTCTCGATCGTGATAAGCGCGTCCATAAGCCGACACTCCAAGGAAGTGATGGCCTCCTTCATCTCGAACTCGCCCACTGGCGACCCTCCAATTTTTTACGGATGTTCTCGGTCTCCTCAAGGGTGAAGTCCTAAAGTGTCTTAAACTTGTTGTCGGCCACATTCATGCGCCGACCTAATATCTCCACGGCCTGCCTTGCCACTTCCACCCTTGCGACCCATTATTCTCCAGCGGTGATGTCTATGTCGTCTTCACCCAATTCATCATCACTTGCTTTGGTAATCGAGGGCGGATGAGATGTTAGCGCCTCACTAGGTGTGGGATCGGGCAGCACCTCCTCATTACCCTTTTGATGTTTCTTTCCCTTTCGATTCTTCTTTTCACCATCCATACGAACGTTGGTTGTGCTAGCACCGTTTACGTGCCCTTTGGTAGCCATTCTCTTGGTATCAAACGTGGCTCTGATACCACGTTGTCAGGGACTTAGAGTATTCGCTAAGACTCTGTGCGGCCCTCGATGACTTACTCACTAATATTTGAAGATCTTGTAAGTTCAAAGAAGCCTTTAAGACTTGGAACACTAAGATATTGCTTGGAAAGACTTAGAAAGAACAAGAAAGAGAGCTTTGAAGAAGGCTTTGTATGTTGCTTGGAGAATGCTTTACAACTTACTTGGTGCCTTTGAAAATTAGGGGCACCTCTATTTATACTACTTCCTGGGGACTAAAGTAAAATTAATATTTACTTTACAAGTCCCTAAAATATTTACACTTTGGTTCACTTTCTAGAGAATTCTACAATTCTTTGGGACCTTCCCTAGCCTTCTTGAGACTTCCAAAAGGTTCTAGAGTCCTCCGCACAACTCTAGAACATTCCGCCCCTATCCGGATGGGGAATCATGCTGGAATTGTGGCGGGACATCACACAAGGGTCCGCTCAAGGCCAACAATGGTCTTCGAGTGCCGGCCACGCCCAGGGTGTAGGCTCGGGGCGTGACAGAGTATTACATCAAATTTTTGAAGTTGGTATTACCTCTCAATCAATATCAACTTTATTCCATAATCCGAATATAAATTATTAGTAATTCTTTATTATTACATGAATTTTAATTTTTTAATACAAATATACAATTATTAAACTTAGGAATAATCAACGTAAAATGAAAATGTTAGTTTTATACATTATAGAAAATAATGATTATAAAGGTATTTTTTTCAAAAATGACCTTTGAATGTCGTTTTTATTATAAACAATTAGATTATAACTAAAAAAAATATACTGACCTACAAATATTAGTATTACATATAAATTTAATGAAAAATAAATAATATCGACATTCAGAGGTCGGTATCTTACATAATTTATTTTTTATTTTACATAAGATTGAAAATAATTATATAAAAGTCCAAATGTTGAATTGTTGTAGTAATTATATTGACATTTTAATGAAGTTTAATTATATAAATTTTAATTTTACCAACTTCTAAAGGTCGATACTATAATCTTATTAAATTTTTTACATCACAACAAACTGTCCTCCAGATGGTGGTTTAATTATGTATATATATATATATATATATATATATATATATATATATATATATATATATACATATATATAATTGTGATAAAATGAAATACTATTATTTACAATTAAATTCAATACCGACTATAGGAGATCAGATTTTTTTTATTCATTTCTTTCTTGAAAAATTTTCAACCTCTAGAGGTCATTACATTGTTTGCCCGCTTTTTTTTTTTATAAATCTTGAAGTCAATTTTCATAAGTTATTTTATTTATTATACCGACTGTTATTGGAAATCAGTAAGTTGGTATTCACTATTTTTTTTAGTAGTTGAAAAAAATGAAAAATAGTCATGAGCTAAATTCCAAAAAGCATTTGGAGGAGAGTGGTAGTGGGTCTATGATGTATCCCATGAAGCCCATGGGACGGCCACATTGTCACATTCGGAGAGCACCCCCTAGAAGTAACATGGTGTACTTGACCTCTCAGAGGTCTTATACAAGCCCATAGTTATCATTTATCGCATTGTCATAGTAAATTTAGCGAAAAATTTAAAACTTTTTATAGCACATCATATGCTAGAAACATCACTTCATAAGAGTACTTTAGGGACACGACCCTTGTAACATAATTCATAACTATACAATTTGTAAGACTTTACACTAAGCTAAACTTTAGGACATCCTTGGACTTAAGGATGCCTTTCCTTGAGCTTGGGAATCACATATAAAGCTCCTCAATCATTGAGACATCCTTTAAACAGCCATAACCTACACTTTGTGTGAAAAGTAGAGAAGAATGGTGTTAGTACAAGAATGCACTAAGTATGACAACCATGCAAAAAGATGCATTTAAAAGGGACATTTTACTTGAAAACCATACATGATGTCTTTTTGTGAAATCTTTTTAAAACCTTGATACAATAGAATTTATATCATTAACATACTTCATATAGACATACTCAAAGACCAAACATCATATAAAATCACATATAGAATTTAAGACACATTTGAGGTCACTTTACAGTGAGCTATTTTCACTTTACAGTGAACTATTCTCCTTTTACCGTGATTCATTTTCTTCTTACCTTCTTATTCTCCCAAGTAACCCTCTAGTGATACTTGGTGCAATGCATCACCTTAAGGACACAAGAAAGTCATACATACAACCTACATAATCCAACACATACCATCATAGAAGTATAATACATCATAGACACATTTAAGTCAATACCATAGGGACATTACAGTGAACTCTATTCACTTTGCACACATACTAATGTCACTTCAAATAGAACCTTATGAGACCTTCCTCACAATACCAATCTAAGTCTTCTAGTGCAATGTACATGTGAATCCCCATAACCTCACACATACTTAGTAAACCTATCATGTGACCTCAAGCCTTAACATCCAATTCATACATCAACATAGTAAATGAAGACAACTTCATTCATGTCAAGCAAGACCTTCATCATATAGTCATTAAGACCAACATAGTGCATATAAGAGCAAGACAACATCACATAGACTCATATAATGCACATCTTCATAACAAGTAGACATACACCACAAAGCCATGCATAATGAACATATACATAGACACATGTATTAGAATACCTTCTTAGGACTCCCCTAGATAGATACTTGTGCAATGTCTATATGGGTTCATTACTTCCACCTATCCTAAGTACCTTCCATTAGGTTATCCGAGTTAGGGACCTTTTCGTTACTTTACTTCCATAGTCAATTTTACTTTAGGGAAACTATAGTCTCAACCGACACTCAGACCATGGGTGCTACATGGAATTTGGTGTTGTATAGCCTTACACCAATGGAATGTGTTCTTACCTAACCAAGGTAGAACATTAACACATATCCTATCATATTAGTTGATATCACTTGCTAGATCCTATGTGTCAAGTATTGTTTATGGAACTTGGAGGTACATGTGAAAACCCTCTTTATGCCTAATGGGGCATTATGGTTATTCACTTACGGAAACCCTCTTTATGCCTATTAAGGCATTTTAGTTATCCACCTCATGAAAATTATGGTGACCTACCTTCCTACAATGGGAAGGGACACCCCTCATCTTCATGTTCACTCGGTGCTAAGCTAAGTTCCCTTTTTATTAAAAAGCCTTTATTAACTTTATCTTATAAAATTAGGCTTAGGAGAGTCATCCCCGCATATGCTTAGCTCATAGGTCATAGATGAGAGTTCATCAACCTAAATCATGTGAGAAACCCTTTCACATGGACATAGCATATGTAAGCACCTATCTACTTTAGGGTACACTTGAGCACACCTTTCAAGGCCCCTCTATTGACTAGATCTTCATACATGTGTGTGTGTATACATATGTGAGCAATCTTTTCACATAACCCTTTAAAGCCACACAAGTTCATACTACATTTCATTTATGCATAAGTGTACACGTGTAACTATATGAGCCATGATTTCATATAAACACATTTAGACACTAGGTATAATCATACTTCATTATACCATATACTTCACATTATAGCATATAAGACATGTTCATAACATACTCATGCACTCATATTCATGTATATAAGACCCAAACCTAGGAACTATCCTATCAAGGTACACATGTGCAATGCATAGACAAGGTCCCATACCCTTGATCATACTAGTACACCTTTCAAGTCACCCTAGTTAATGGAATACATAACATACTTCATATACATATAACTTTCATGCATAGTAGAAGACATTAGTGCATATGAGAATTACCCTTTCATTTAGACACCAAGAACCTTTACTACATTGTAAGCATGCATAATGTGTGAGTGTGTGTGTACATTGGTCAACATGATCACATAATGGCTATCAACAACACATTGAGGCAGCCACCTTTTTGGACCACAATGCACAGCCAAACATAGACCACACAACACATAATAACCTAGAAGACAAGCTAACTTAACATTACACTTAAGACTCCTAACCCTAGCTATTCACATATTTACATAGGGGTACATAGGTAAGGGGACATCAACCATCACAACTCATTAATGTCAGCACCTAAGCCTATCCCTAACATAGTTATACACATGCATACAAAATAGCCATACAACCTAGATCACAACTAGAATAGGAAACTAGGCATGAGCTTCATATTGGGTGATCATCATAACCACACACTCATATATTCATTAAATTTGCCTTCAAGGCCATAGTCAACACATATATAATTACAATAAAGTAAACACCACCACCATAAGTGGACCATACCACACAATTCCATACAAGGCTTCATCAACTAACAATACTATGGAAAAGTAGAGGGAAAGAGCCATTCTTACAAATTCATCAACCTTTGATCACCATTGATTAATACAAGCCTTCCATGAACAATTCAAGTATAAGTCAGTAGCTAAACATACATTAACATTAATGAAACTATACCCAAATCTCTACAACATCATGATACCAACATAGGCGCTAACTATCAATTCAATTGAGAGTAGAGAAAATAGGCAATCTTACCAATTATCCAAATCCTTGATCATCAATCATATTTTATCAATAATGTACATGTTAGGAAGTAGCTAAATATTTCATTACTTAAAAGGAATCATGCTTCATCTAGCCTAAAATCGAGATCACATCACATACATAGCATTATCAATCAATAGACAAGAAGAACCTAGATCAATTCATACCAAGCCTTATTTACTTTGATAATACAAGATTAATACCCACAATTCAAACATGATATTAAACTAAGGCAGTAGCTACAATCATCTTAACATAATCAAATTCCACATTCATACATTATAGACTCAATGTTACCGTGAACACATAGAGACATATGCTAGTCTTGTTCAAATCTTCATATACACATGGATCATTCATAAACAATTCATCATCAATATACATAATACACAGTAGACATAATCAATTCAACATAATAGAATCACAAAATCCACCAATAACAAGCCACAATCACAATGCCCATGCATAGGCTAAATCGAGTTTGGAAATGGACATGGGTTCACAATGCAATTGGATAGAAATTCACGTCAAAACCAATACATTATCATCAATTCATCATGATTAAGCCTTTGAAAATATTTTTAGAAAGAACCCATGGCTAGATTGAAGAAGAAGAAGTTTGATCATGAAATCTCTTTTGAAAACTTTGAGAAGAACTGTCTAGATGGAAGATTAACTAGACATGAAGGATTAAAACTTGATGAATAACCCATGGGAATCCAAGCTCCAAGCTGTTGTTGAGCTTCATCTTCAACGGAGGTTTCTAGAGAGAATTGGTTTTGGAGGGAAAGTCTAATTTGTGTAAAATGAATTGGGAATGGGTTCATCACATTTTTTGTCACTTAAATACACCCAAAAAGAACCAAATAAATCAAGTAGGGTCAGGTTAGGACGTGGGGTTCACCCATTAAATGAGGCAGTCTCTAGGCAGCCTGTTGTAGCCTGCACCAACGGCCACCATTGACACCCCTTTCGCCCATCGACGGACCGTCTGTGGCTTCCGTCGTTTGGGTCTTGGGCTGTTCTTTGGCTGAGCCTTTCCCCAGACTGTGTTGATCGACACCTTCCCATCGACGGGCTTCAGTCGACAAATGGGGCATCGTTTGGTTCAGTCGATTGACACTGCCAAGGCAGTGTCTCGACAGCCTTTGGATCCTTCTTGAGGGCCTCTTGCGGGGCTATTAGGAAGTCGTACGCAGACGTTTCCAACGTGAATATACACCTTAAAGTTTTTAAGACCTTCCATGCAAGTTTCACAAAAAATGAAACATATAACACATCCAAACATGCAAGGCACACTCAAGACACACATGAACGTCTCAAGGGCTAACTTTCGAAAGTCTTAGACGTTCTTGGACGTTTGACCTCCAAACTTCATGAAACTCCATACATTTCCTATAAACATCATTATTACTCATTTTAAGACTTCATAAGCCCATGGCATACAAATTTAAGCACATATAGACACATGAGGCACATAGGTGACAAGTCGTCGAACGTCTTGGTCGTCCGTTGACGTTTGACTCCCAATTCACCTCAAACTTTACACACTGCCTCTTTAAAACATTATAGACAATTTTTTGACCTTAGACCCCTATGACAAAATGTTAGGCTCTATACACCCTAACTCATTTTGGGGGTCTTACAATATCCCCCACTTGGGAACATTCGTCCTTGCATGAAACTTGGAACACTTAAATCACAACAAGGACTTCAATGCATCATAGAGCAGTTTATCATATTCATAACATAATCATATAGAAGTCAGTGCACCAAACTTACAATGAACACAAACTTCAAACCATGAGCACTCAATGAAAAACAAGCAAGCAAAAAACCTTTAATCACTCACTCTTTAATGCATCAAACACATAGACTCTTGTCATGTTCATAGGAGGAACATCCTTCTCCTAATCATAACATGGTAATTTCATTTCAATTCTTTATGAGCTCATCATGCAACCATGTTTAAGTGACACTTAGGAAGATTTCAACAACACTCAAGAACAAGTAGGCACTCATACTTTAATGCACATAGTCTTGAGTTAATTGAATCAACAAAGATCTTTATTGAATTAGACCTAGTGCCATGAAGGTCATACTCAACCATACCATGCTTAGTGGTGTCCATGGAGGAATATCTTCCTCCCCAACACACATACAAGTCTCATGAGTTCATAGGCAAGCAAATGCACAAAGTTCTATTCACTGTAAAATGAGAATTTTTCAAATTTTAACAAAAACATGCTCAAACTTTCTTCCTAATGAAGTCCAAATGGTAATTCACACCAAGCACATCACAACAATAGGAAGACATTTCACAACATTTCAATCTTTAGCATATCACTAGCCTTTTATAAGCAAGCATCAATTTGAGAAAATAATACAATTCTTAGGCACACACAAGGGTACTTAGCTAAACATGCCATCACTTTTCAAGAGAGATCCCACAATCATGCTTTCAAAAATCATAAAAGTCACATGATTTTCAAGAGACTCAACACTTTTAACTTTAAAGAGGCTCAATTTTCCATTTTAAGGATAAACCTTACACATCACAAGTGACTCCAACTAAGTTTCTTACCTAATCTCATGGAGTCAAATGCACAACTAGCATATTAAGATGCAAAAGCAACATGATAAAACATGTATTTGATCAAAATTCTCATTCAAGTACTTTAGAATCTTCAAATATCTTTAAGGTAGTGCCAATCAATACATACCAAACATATAGAGGTCATGCAATTCATACTCTATGCAAAGTCGTTATCATGAACAACCTTACTAAGAATTCATTAGTCTCAAGTTCACGTATGAATAGAAGGACAAGATAGAAATATAAACACTTTTCTACTTACATCACCATCCCCCACTTAGGTTAAACCCAATTAGGATCATTTTAACCCAACCTTAAGAGGATCTTAACCTACCAACCTTCATCATCATCACTTAAAGTGATTTACCAACCTAAAAAGGAATTATAGTAACACATCAAAGGGTGATCAAGGGTCATTCTAAACCTTATCATCAAGGCCAATTATCACCAAACATCAAGTTAGGTCATACTACCCAATCACATAAGGTTTTCAACAATACCATAGACACCAAGGTCATAAAACATTTAGGGAAACAATAGAAGAAACTTAACCATAAGGACTCTTCCTTTTATTTCTACTTTACAGTAAGGTAGCTTCTAGGTCAATCGAACCCAGATCATCACCCTACCAAGGCAAGCATCCTACCTTCACACCTAGGATCAAGTCTATACAAAAGACTCAAATCCATACTAGGCAACTATAATGGACCACATATATACAAAGGGAAACATTGAACACTTTTAAACATATATTCTTAGGCAGCATGCATACATAGGTAGTCACTTAGCATTTTAAGCTCAAATCATATTATTAGGCTACCATTCATGTAAAACCACATAGTAACACCCCATTCCAAAAGAGACTCATTTTAACAATCATAATTCCTAGCATGCTCTAACCATATCATAGCATATATCTTCGTATATCATATTATTTCACATAAATCTTATATATACCCATAAATGACATCACATCAT
The DNA here is from genome assembly GCA_022817965.1 of Solanum lycopersicoides. Taxonomy (NCBI): domain Eukaryota; kingdom Viridiplantae; phylum Streptophyta; class Magnoliopsida; order Solanales; family Solanaceae; genus Solanum; species Solanum lycopersicoides. The sequence continues at coordinate 64,911,196 of CM040629.1, read as the reverse complement.
CAAAACATGCCAAAATTCACCTTGACACATACTCATAAAACAATAAAACCAAGATAAGCATTAAACTCACCTTTTCTCCCTCAAGCATAGAAATACAATGTCATCCAAGCAATCACATCTAAAAGACCATCGGAAAAGAAAACATAAGAGACATATCTTATAGAGTTAAGTTCTATGGCACGAAATCAGAATGATGAAGAAGGGAAACTCTATCGTCCTATAGCCTCCTGCATCATTTGATGGTGTCGCGACTCACCACCAATGAACACGAGACTCTACTAGACGTGGCAATATGAGACTTCTTGGAACCTAAAACCACTTTTGTAAACCTCATGCTCTGATACCATGTTTGTCACATCCGGGGAGCACCCCCTAGAAGTAACATGGCGTACTTGACCTCTCGGAGGTCTTATACAAGCCCATAGTTGTTATTCATCGCATTGTCATAGTGAATTTAGCGGAAAATTTGAAACTTTTCATAGCACATCATATGCTAGAAACATTAATTCTCTTTTCCATCCTAGACTCAACATCATAAGAGTAATTTAGGGACACGACCCTTGTAACATAATTCATAACTATACAATTTATAAGACTTTACAGGAAGCTAAACTTTAGGACATCCTTGGACTTAGGGATTCCTTTCCTTGATCTTGGGAATGACATATCAAGCTCCTCAATCATAGAGACATCCTTTAAGCATCCATAACCTACACTTTGTGTAAAAATTAGAGAAGAATGGTGTTAGTACAAGAATGCACTAAGTATGACAACCATGCAAAAAGATGCATTTAAAAGGGACATTTTACTTGAAAACCATACATGATGTATTTTTGTGAAATCTTTTTAAAACCTTGATACAATAGAATTTATATCATTAACATACTTCATATAGACATACTCAAAGACCAAACATCATATAAAATCACATATAGAATTTTAGATACATTTGAGGTCACTTTACAGTGAGCTATTTTCACTTTACAGTGAACTATTCTCCTTTTACAGTGATTCATTTTCTTCTTACCTTCTTATTCTCCCAAGTAACCCTCTAGTGATACTTGGTGCAATGTATCACCTTAAGGACACAAGAAAGTCATACATACAACCTACATAATCCAACACATACCATCATAGAAGTATAATACATCATAGACACATTTAAGTCAATACCATAGGGACATTACAGTGAACTCTATTCACTTTGCACACATACTAATGTCACTTCAAATAGAACCTTATGAGACCTTACTCACAATACCAATCTAAGTCTTCTAGTGCAATGTACATGTGAATCCCCATAACCTCACACATACTTAGTAAACCTATCATGTGACCTCAAGCCTTAACATCCAATTCATACATCAACATAGTAAGTGAAGACAACTTCATTCATGTCAAGCAAGACCTTCATCATATAGTCATTAAGACCAACATAGTGCATATAAGAGCAAGACAACATCACATAGACTCATATAATGCACATCTTCATAACAAGTAGACATACACCACAAAGCCATGCATAATGAACATATACATAGACACATGTATTAGAACACCTTCTTAGGACTCCCCTAGATAGATACTTGTGCAATGTCTATATGGGTTCATTACTTCCACCTATCCTAAGTACCTTCCATTAGGTTATCCTAGTTAGGGACATTTTCTTTACTTTACTTCCATAGTCAATTTTACTTTAGGGAAACTATAGTCTCAACCGACACTCAAACCATGGGTGCTACATGGAATTTGGTGTTGTATAGCCTTACACCAATGGAATGTGTTCTTACCTAACCAAGGTAGAACATTAACACATATCCTATCATATTAGTTGATATCACTTGCTAGATCCTATGTGTCAAGTATTGTTTATGGAACTTGGAGGTACATGTGAAAACCCTCTTTATGCCTAATGGGGCATTATGGTTATTCACTTACGGAAACCCTCTTTATGCCTATTAAGGCATTTTAGTTATCCACCTCATGAAAATTATGGTGACCTACCTTCCTACAATGGGAAGGGACGCCCCTCATCTTCATGTTCACTCGGTGCTAAGCTAAGTTCCCTTTTTATTAAAAAGCCTTTATTAACTTTATATTATAAAATTAGGCTTAGGAGAGTCATCCCCGCATATGCTTAGCTCATAGGTCATAGATGAGAGTTCAACAACCTAAATCATGTGAGAAACCCTTTCATATGGACATAGCATATGTAAGCACCTATCTACTTTAGGGTACACTTGAGCACACCTTTCAAGGCCCCTCTATTGACTAGATCTTCATACATGTGTGTGTGTATACATATGTGAGCAATCTTTTCACATAACACTTTAAAGCCACACAAGTTCATAATTTCATTTATGCATAAGTGTACAAGTGTAACTATATGATCCATGATTTCATATAAACACATTTAGACACTAGGTATAATCATACTTCATTATACCATATACTTCACATTATAGCATATAAGACATGTTCATAACATACTCATGCACTCATATTCATGTATATAAGACCCAAACCTAGGAACTATTCTATCAAGGTACACATGTGCAATGCATAGACAAGGTCCCATACCCTTGATCATACTAGTACACCTTTCAAGTCACCCTAGTTAATGGAATACATAACATACTTCATATACATATAACTTTCATGCATAGTAGAAGACATTAGTGCATATGAGAATTACCCTTTCATTTAGACACCAAGAACCTTTACTACATTGTAAGCATGCAAAATGTGTGAGTGTGTGTGTACATTGGTCAACATGATCACATAATGGCTATCAATAACACATTGAGGCAACCACCTTTTTGGACCACAATGCACAGCCAAACATAGACCACACAAACACATAATAACCTAGAAGACAAGCTAACTTAACATTACACTTAAGACTCCTAACCCTAGCTATTCACATATTTACATAGGGGTACATAGGTAAGGGGACATCAACCATCACAACTCATTAATGGCAGCACCTAAACCTATCCCTAACATAGTTATACACATGCATACAAAATAGCCATACAACCTAGATCACAACTAGAATAGGAAACTAGGCATGAGCTTCATATTGGGTGATCATCATAACCACACACTCATATATTCATTAAATTTGCCTTCAAGGCCATAGTCAACACATATATAATTACAATAAAGTAAACACCACCACCATAAGTGGACCATACCACACAATGCCATACAAGGCTTCATCAACTAACAATACTATGGAAAAGTAGAGGGAAAGAGCCATTCTTACAAATTCATCAACCTTTGATCACCATTGATTAATACAAGACTTTCATGAATAATTCAAGTGTAAGTCAGTAGCTAAACATACATTAACATTAATGAAACTATACCCAAATCTCTACAACATCATGATACCAACATAGGCGCTAACTATCAATTCAATAGAGAGTAGAGGAAATAGGCAATATTACCGATTCCCCAAATCCTTGATCATCAATCATATTTTATCAATAATGTACATATTAGGCATTAGCTAAAGAGGTCATTACTCAAAAGTTTTAGAAATATGCATAAGAACTGTATTAGTCCAAGTTCTCTGTATTGTAGGGTAGTTATTTATTAGGGTAGTTATTTACTGTTTAGCAGTTAAATTCTATCTTATCCTTATCCATATCCTTAATTTTTAATCTTATCCTTAGGAGTTGGTTTTACTTGTAAAATCTATTAATATCCGTGTTATAATGAAGTAAGTAGTTTTGCTTTCATAAATGTTTTCTTAACTAATGGTCCTACTTGTCCAATAACAAAAGAAGAACATATTGTAATGTTTTTCCTTTTCTGAAAACTAACAATTGGTATCAGAGGGTTTATTTCTTGAGGGATCTGTGGGTGTTTTGATTGTAATCAACAAGACAAGTTTATTAATCATGGAAGAAGAATCAAGTTTTTCCGTAATGGCACCACCTGTTTTTAATGGTGATAACTATTAGATTTGGGCGGTAAGGATGGAAACATATCTAGATGCCATGGATATGTGGGAGACAGTCGAAGAGGATTATGAAGTTCCTCTGTTGCCTAACAATCCTACTATGGCCCAGATGAAAAACTATAAAGACAGGAAAACCAAAAAATCAAAGGAAAAGGCTATTTATTTTCAGCAATATCTTCTTTAATCTTCACTCAAATTATGTCTCTAAAGTCCGCAAAAGCCATCTGGAATTATCTCAAGGCAGAATACGAAGGGGATGAAAGGATCAGAGGTATGCAAGTGCTAAATCTTATAAGAGATTTCTAGATGCAGAAAATGAAAGAAACTGGAACCATCAAAGATTACTCTAAAAAGCTCTTAAACATAGAAAACAGGGTAATATTGCTTGGTTCCGTGTTTAATTATTCACGTATTGTTGAAAAGATTTTCGTAAGTGTGCCAGAAAGATTTGAAGCAACCACAACTACTTTGGAAAACATGAAGGATCTGTCCAAGATCACCTTCGCAGAGTTATTGAATGCTTTGCAGGCACAAGAACAACGAAGAGTCATGAGAGAAGAAGGAAATACAGAGGAAGCATTGCTTGCAAGGCCTCAAGATGCAGGCAAAAAAAAGAAGAAGAAAAACAAGAAGAATGGTGAGGGCATTTCAACAAGTACTACCAAAGGAAAAACTGGACACTCAAAGAAAAGTTATCCTCCTTGTAAGCATTGTAACAAGAAAGGTCATCCACCATATAAATGTTGGAGAAGGACTGATGCTAAATGTAGTAAATCCAATCAACTTGGGCATGAAGTTGTCATTTGCAAGAACAATGGTCAACAACAAAAAGCAAAGGCTTTAATTGTTAAGGGTGAGGAGGAAGATCACCTCTTTGTTGCTACATGTTTTTCAAGTATATCATGTAGTGAGTGTTGGCTGATTGATAGTGGTTGCACTAATGATATGACAAATGACATGTCTCTCTTCAAGGAATTGAAGCCCACGACCATTACTAAACTCAGAATAGGTAATGGCGACCATCTTCCAGTAAGAGGGAAAGGAACCATTGCCATATCAAGTAATTCAGGTACTAAAACAATTTGTGATGTGCTTTATGTACCTGACATAGATCAAAACATGCTTAGCGTTGGTCAATTGATGGAAAAAGGCTACAAGTTAAATTTTGAAGATAATCATTGCTTGATCAAGGATGCTTCAGATCAAGAAATTTTTTAAGTAAGAATGAGAGGCAAAAGTTTCTCATTAGATCCATTTGAGGAGGATCATGTTGTTTTTTCATCAAAAGAAAGTGTTGCTGAAGTATGACACAAGAGACTCAGACACTATCACTATGAAGGGTTGGTTAAAATGCAAAAATAAAAATAGTTAAGGACTTGCCTCTTTTAGAAGTACATTCTTCAAATTGTCTTGCGTGTCAATATGGAAAACAAAACAGACTTCAATTTCCAAAGACAACTTGGAGAGCCTCAAACAAATTGCAACTAATTCATACTGATATAGCAGGACCTCAAAGGACTCTTTCACTAAAAGGTACTCTTTACTATATCATTTTTGTAGATGATCTAACCCGCATGTGCTGGATTTATTTTTTCAAGCATAATTCAGAGGCTTCTAATGTTTTTTGGAAGTTCAAAGCAAAAGTACAAAATGAAGCCAACTGTAAAATTCAGTCCGTAAGAAGAGATAATGGAAAGGAATACACTTTTACCAGTTCGACATGTTATGTGAGGAAGCAGGTGAGAAAAACATGACTTGAGAGCTTGTTGATCAACCTGAAAACAGAAAGATAGTTGGGTTGAAATGGGTCTTTAGAACCAAGCTAAATGTAGATGGTTCAGTGAATAAGCATAAAGCAAGACTTGTAATTAAGGGGTATGCTCAAATTTTTGGTGTGATTATTTTGATACATTTGCACCAGTATGTAGGCTTGACACGGTCAGGTTACTTCTTGCTCTTGCAACACAATTGGATTGAAAAGTGTATTAGATGGATGTCAAATTAACATTCCTTAATGGCTTTCTACAGGAAGAAATTTATGTTGAGCAACCTGAAGGCTTTGTGAAGAAAGGAAATGAGGACAAAGTTTATAGTTTAAGAAAGGCACTTTATGGACTTAAACAGGCACCACGGGCCTGTTATGGTCGAATAGATGGCCATTTACTTGGCTTAGGCTTTGAAAAGAGTCTATCAGAATCTACTCTTTATGTTAAACATCATGGCATTGATATTCTTGTTGTGTCTATATATATGGATGATGTACTAATTACAGGAAGCAATACAAGGAATATCGAGGATTTCAAGCAAGAAATGATGCAAGCCTTTATGATAACTGATCTTGGTGTAATGTCTTATTTTCTTTGTATGGAAATAAAGCAGGGACAGAAGAAATATGCTTAGGAAATTATCAAGAAATTCAACATGGAAGATTGCAAGGAGATGAGTACTCCTATGAACCAAAAAGAGAAAATAAGCAAGAATGACGGAGCAGAGAAAGTGGAGGAAACGTACTTCAGAGGCTTAGTCGGTTGTTTGATGTATCTCACAGCTACAAGGCCTGATATTTTGTATGTTGTAAGCATTTTATCGATGTCCATGCATTGTGCTAGTGAAATGCATCTAAAAGCAGCAAAACGAGTTGTTAGATACATCAAAGGAACCATCAATTATGGTGTCAAGTTTCAGAAAAAAAAATATCTGAAACTACTTAGGTATTCGGATAGTGATTGGGTTTGATCCGCAGATGACATGAAGAGCACATCTGGATATTATTTCCGTCTTGACTCAGGAATGTTTTCGTGGTGATAAAAGAAGCAGGACATTGTGGCTCAATCCATTGCAAAGGCAGAATTTGTGGCTGCAACAGCAGCTGTGAATCAAGCATTGTGGTTGAGGAAAATTTTTGGTGATCTGCACATAAATCAGACAAAAGGAAATTTCTCATAATCATGTATTTCATGGGAAAACAAACCAATTCAACATCAAGGTTTTCTTCTTGAGGGAAGTGCAAAATAATGGTGACGTGATTCTGCTCTATTGCAAAACTGAAGAGCAGCTGGCTGATATCTTCACCAAAGCATTATCAGGCAATAAATTTCAACTTCTCAGGCAAAAACTTGCAGTTTGTAGCTCTTACAACAAGTAGGAGCGTTAGAAATATGCATAATAACTTCATCGGTCCAAGTTCTCTGTATTGTAGGGTGGTTATTTATTAGGGTAGTTATTTATTGTTTAGCAGTTAAATTCTATCTTATCCTTATTCATATCCTTAGTTTTTTAATCTTATCCTTAGGAGTTGGTTTTACTTGAAAACTCTATAAATATCTGTGTTATAATGAAGTACGTAGTTTTGCTTTCATAAATTTTTTCTTAACTAATGTTCCTACTTGTCCAATAACAAAAGAAGATCATATTGTTATGTTTTTCCTTCTCTGAAAATTAACAAAAAGGAATCATGCTTCATCTAGCCTAAAATCGAGATCACATCACATACATAGCATTATCAATCAATAGACTAGAAAAAGCTAGATCAATTCATACCAAGCCTTCTTTACTTTGATCATACAAGATTCATACCAACAATTCAACCATGATATTAACCTAAGGCATTAGCTACAATCATCTTAACATAATCGAATTCCACATGTAATGTTATAGTGAACACATAGAGACATAGTCTAGTCTTGTTAAAATCTTCATATATTGATCCACGTGGATCATTCATCAACAATTCATCATCAATATACATAATAAACAGTAGACATAAGCAATTCAACGTAATAGAATCACAAATCCACCAATAACAAGTCACGATCACAATGCTCATGCATAACCTATATAGAGTTTGGAAAGGGACATTGGTTCACAATGCAATTGGATTGAAATGCACGTTAAAACCAATACATTATTATCAATTCATCATGATTAAGACTTTTAAAATGTTTTTTAGAAAGAACCCATGGCTAGATTTCAGAAGAAGAAGTTTGATCATGAAATCTCTTTTGAAAACTTTGACAAGAACTTTCTAGATGGAAGATTAACTAGAGATGAAGGATCACCATACCTTAATGTAGAAGTAAACCTCTAAAAATTGATGAAGGACCCATGGGAATCCAATGTCCAAGTTATTCTTGAGCTTCACATTCAATGGAGGTTTCTAGAGATAATTGGTTTTGGATTGAAAGTCTAATTTGTGTAAAAATGAATTGGGAATGGGTTGATCACATTTGTGATCACTTAAATACACCAAAAAATAACTAAACAAATCAAGTAGGTTCAGGTTAGTACGTGGGGTGAATTTCCCATTCACCCTTTAAATGAGGCAGTCGCTAGGCGGCCTGTTTATGCCTGCACCAACGGCCACAATTAACGCCCCTTTGGCCCATCGACGGACCGTCTGTGGCTTCCATCGTTTTGGTCTTGGGCTGTTATTTGGCTGAGACTTTCCCCAGACTAATTGTTGATCGACGCCTCCCCATCGACGGGGCGTCGTTTTGTTCAGTCGATTGACACTGCCATGGCAGTGTCTCGACGGCCTTTGGGTCCTTCTTTAGGGCCTCTTGCGGGGCCCTTGGAAAGTCGTACCCGGACGTTTCCAACGTGAATATACACCTTAACATGTTGAAGACCTTCCATGCAAGTTTCACCTAAAATGAAAACATAAAACACAACCAAAAATGCAAGGCACACTCAAGACACACATGAACGTCTGAAGGGCTAACTTTCGAACGTCTTAGACGTACTTGGATGTTTGACCACCAAACTACATGAAACTCCATACACTTCCTATAAAAATCATTATTACTCATTTTAAGACTTCATCATCCTATGTTATACAAATATAAGCACATATAGACACACGAGGCACATAGGTGACTAGTCGTCGAACATCTTAGTCGTCCCTTGACGTTTGACTCCCAATTCACCTCAAAATTTGCACACTGCCTCTTTCCAAACTTATAGACAATTTTAGGACCTTAGACCCCTATTACAAGCATGTTAGTCTCTAGACACCCTAACTCATTTTGAGGTCTTACAATATCCCCCACTTGGGACATTCGTCCTCGAATGATACTTGGAACACTTAAATCGCAATAAGGACTTCAATACATTATAGAGAAGTTTACCATATTCATAACTTCATCATATAGAATTCAATGCACCAAACTTACAAGGAACAAAAACTTCATACCATGAGCACTCAATGCAACACAAGCAAGCAAAACCTTTATTCGCTCATTCTTTAATGTATCAAACACATATGCTCTTATCATGTTCATAGGAGGAACATCATTCTCCAAATCATAACATGGTCATTTCATTTCAATTCTTTATGAGTTCATCATGCAACCACCTTTAAGTCACACTTAGGTAGATTTCAACAACACTCAAGAACAAGTAGGCACTCATACTTCAATGCACATAGTCTTGAGTTAATTGAATCAACAAAGATCTTTATTGAATTAGACATAGTGCCATGAAGGTCATACTCAACCATACCATCCTTAGTGGTGTCCGTGGATGAATATCTTCCTCCCCAACACACTTACATGTCTCATGAGTTCATAGGAAAGCAAATGCACAAAGGTCTATTCACTCTAAAATGAGAATTTCTCAATTTTTAACCAAAACATGCTCAAAATTTCTTCCTAACGAAGTCCAAATTGTAATTCACACCAAGCACATCACAACAATAGGAAGCCATTTCAAAACATTTCAATCTTTTGCATATCACTATCCTTTTATAAGCAAGCATCAATTTGAGAAAATAATACAATTCTTAGGCACACACAAGGGTACTTAGCTAAACATACCATCACTTTTCAAGAGTGAGCCTACAATTATGCTTTCAAAAATCATAAAAGTCACATGATTTTCAAGAGACTCAACACTTTTCACTTTAAAGAGGCTCAATTTTCCATTTTAAGGATAAACCTTACACATCACAAGTGACTCCAACTAAGTTTCTTACCTTATTCATGAAGTCAAATGCACAACTAGCATATTAATATTCAAAAGCAACATGAGAAAACATATATTTGATCAAAATTCTCATTCAAGTACTTTGGAATCTTCAAAATATCTTTAAGGTAGTGTCAATCAATACATACCAAACATATAGAGGTCATGCAATTCATACTCTATGCAAAGCCCTTATCATGAACAACCTTACTAAGAATTCATTAGTCTCAAGTTCAAGTATGAATAAAAGGACAAGATAGAAATATCTACCACCTTTATGCTTACATCACCATCCCCCACTTAGGGTAAACCCAATTAAGATCATTTTAACCCAACCTTAAGAGGATCTTAACCTACCAACCTTCATCATCATCACTTAAAATGATTTACCAACCTAAAAAGGAATTACAGTAACACATCAAAGGGACATCAAGGGTCATTCTAAACCTTATCATCTAGGCCAATTATCCCCAAACATCAAGTTAGGTCATACTACCCAACCACATAAGGTTTTCAACAATACCATAGAGACCAAGGTCATACAACATTTAGGGGAAACAATAGAAGAGACTTTACCATAAGGACTCTTCCTTTTCTTTCTACTTTACAGTAAGGTAGCTTCTAGGTCAATCTAACCCACATCGTCACCCTACCAAGGCAATCATCCTACCTTCACACCTAGGATCAAGTCTATACAAAAGAGTCTAATCCATACTAGGCAACAATAAAGGACCACATATATACAAAGGTAAACATTGAACACTTTTAAACACATATTCTTAGGGCAACATGCTTCCATAGATAGTCACTAAGCATTTCAAGCTCAAATCATATCATTAGGCTACAATTCATGTAAAACTATATAGTAACACCCCATTCCAAAAGAGACTCATTTTAACAATAATAAATCCTAGCATGCTTTAACCATATAAAAGCATATATCTTCATATATCATATTATTTCACATAAATCTTATATCTAGCCATAAATGGCATCACATCATAAAAACATGCAAAAATTAACCTTCACACATGCTCATCAAACCATAAAACAAAGATAAGCGTTAAACTCACCTTTTCTCCCTCAAGCATAGAAATACAATCTCATCCAAGAAATCACATCTAAAAGACCACCGGACAAGAAAACATAAGAGAGAGATCTTATAGAGTTAAGTTCTATGGCACGAAATGAGAATGATGAAGAACGGAAACTCTATCATCCTATAGCCTCACGCATCATTTGATGGTGTGACGACTCACCACCAATGAACACGAGTATCTACTAGACGTGACAATATGAGACATCTTGGAATCTAAAACCACTTTTACAAACCTCATGCTCTAATACCACATTTGTCACATCCGGGGAGCACCCTCTAGAAGTAACATGGCGTACTTGACCTCTCGGATGTCTTATACAAGCCCATAATTGTCATTCATCCCATTGTCATAGTGAATTTAGCGTAAAATTTATAACTTTTTATAGCACATCATATGCTAGAAACATCACTTCATATATATATCAAATATAAGTCATAATACATATTTAGACCTTAAGACGCTTTTCCATCCTAGACTCAAAATCATAAGAGTACTTTAGGGACACGACCCTGTTAACATAATTTATAACTATACAATTTATAAGACTTAATAGTAAGCTAAACTTTAGGACATCCTTGGACTTAAGGATTCCTTTACTTGAGCTTGGGAATCACATATCAACCTCCTCAATCATAGAGACATCCTTTAAGCATCCATAACCCACACTTTGTGTAAAAAGTATAGAAGAATGGTGTTAGTACAAGAATGCACTAAGTATGACAACCATGCAAAAATATGCATTTAAAAGGGACATTTCACTTGAAAACCATGCATGATGTCTTTTTGTGAAATCTTTATAAAACCTTGATACAAAGAATTTAAATCATTCACATACTTCATATAGACATTAAAAGTCCAAACATCATATTAAATCACATATAGAATTTAAGGCACATCACATTACAGTGAACTATTCTCCTTTACAGTGAATCATTTTCTTCTTACCTTCTTATTCCCCCAAGTAACCCTCTAGTGATACTTGGTGCAATGCATCACCTTAAGGCCACAAGGAAGTCACACATACAACCTACATAAGCCAACACATACCATCATAGAAGTATAATACATCATAGACACATTTAAGCCAATACCATAGGGACATTACTGTGAACTCTATTCACTTAACACATACTAATGTCACTTCAAATAGAACCTTATGAGACCTTACTCACAATCCCAATCTAAGTCTACTAGTGCAATGTACACGTGAAGCTCCATAACCTCACACATACTTAGTAAACCTATCATGAGACCACAAGCCTTAACATCCAATTCATAGATCAACATACTAAGTGAAGACAACTTCATTCATCTCAAGCAAGACCTTCATCATATAGTCATTAAGACCAACATAGTGCATATAAGAGCAAGACCACCTCACATAGACTCATATAATGCACATCTTCATAACAAGTAGACATACACCACAAAGGCATGCATAAGGAACATATACATAGACACCTGCATTAGAACACCTTCCTAGGACTCCCTTAGATAGATACTAGTGCAATGTCTAGATGGGTTCATTACTTCCACCTATACTAAGTACCTTCCCTTAGGTTATCCTATTTAGGGTCCTTTTCTTTACTTTACTTCCATTGTCCATTTTACTTTAGGGAAACTATAGCCTCAACCGACAATAAGACCATGGGTGCTACATGGAATTTGGTGTTGGAGAGCCTTACACCAATTGAAGGTGTTCTTACCTAGCCAAGGTATAACATTAACACATATCCTAGCATACTAGTTGATAGATCCTATGTGGCAAGCATAGTTTATGGAACTTGGAGGTACATGTGAAAACCCTCTTTATGCCTAATGGGGCATTATGGTTATTCACTTATGGAAACCCTCTTTATGCCTATTGAGGCATTGTAGTTATCCACCTTATGAGGATTATGGTGACCTACCTTCCTACAATGGGAAGGGACACCCCTTATCTTTAAGTTCACTCGGTGCTAAGCTAAGTTCCCTTTTTATTAAAAAGTCTTTATTAACTTTATTTTATAAAATTAGGATTAGAAGAGTCATCCCCTCATATGCTTATCTCATAGGTCATAGATGAGAGTTCATCAACCTAAATCATGTGAGAAACCTTTTCACATGGACATAACATATGTAAGTACCTCTTGAGCAAACCTTTCACGGCCCCTCTATTGACTAGATCTTCATACATGTGTGTGTATGCATATGTGAGCAATCCTTTCACATAACACTTTAAAGACACACGTTTCCATACTCCATTTCATTCATGCATAAGTGTACAAGTGTAACTACATGATCCATGCTTTCATATAAACACATATAGACACTAGGTATAATCATACTTCATCATACCATATACTTCACATTATAGCATATAAGACATCTTCATAACATATTCATGCACTCATATTCATGTAATAAGACCCAAACCTAGGAACTATCCTTTCAAGGTACACATGTGCAATGCATAGACAAGGTCCCTGTAACGACCCAAAGTACACCCTAGTCGTTACCGGCGTCGTCGTCCTCGAAGAGGACTAAGACAAGCCTCTTAGAATTCGTCATAGCAATCATAAGTCAAAAATGCGGAAAAATTAAAACTTTTGCTTATATAGCAAGGAGGTTAACATAGACCTCTACATAGGAAGCATACATAGGCTTCTTGCAATAGACAACATAAAAACACATAGGAATTTAGTCTAATACTTTATCTCATACCAACCATCTAAACGAAGTCAAAACAATCCGGGCAAAGCCCTTATACAAATCCATAATTGCCACATAGGGCTTACATCAACTTCAACAATAAGAAAGAAATGAATGTCTATTAGACAATACAAGTACTACTAAGATAGAGTGTATTGTATCATCCTCTAACTAGAGGGCATACCAAAACTTGGAGAGTCTAGTCCAAGCTTTCTTGCTTTAGCCTCAATGATACCTCAGCGGCCCGAACCTACAATGTTGGGGAAAAGGAAAGAGATATGGGTTAGTACAAAACACAGGTACATGTACTAAGTATGGTCCCTAAGCATAAAAATTATTAATGCATGAGAAAAGGCACAATTTAGTCAAAATCATGAACAATGACCAACAATTCAATATACACATATAAGGAACATAATCATATCAACATACAAGTAACTCAAGCAACGCTTGTGCAATGCCAAGAATAAAGCCCCATAACCCTATTCAAAGCTAAGTATCACATTAAGCAACTCACTTCATACTTACAACATATTCTCATATATAACATGCTTAATACATCAATACTAATCGAAACTTATCAACATAATCATAATCATAATCATAATCATAATCATAATCATAATCATAAAAGAACACTACAAGAATCATCCTATAGGATCCCACATGTACAATGTGTAAGAGAAGTATCATACCCTCCATCACACTATGTAGTAACCTTTAAGACAACCCTAATAAGAGTTCACATACATAACTTGTTCATACTTTTACTTTATGTTAGGTAAAGAAGTGCATTAACCGACATGAGACCATGTGAGATACATGGAATTCGGTGTTCTACTCCGACACCGAAAAGAGAGAGTTAGCATTTGCCTAAGGTGCAACCATTCGTACGTAGCTATCTAGGTGGGTCCACAAAGCTAGAGTCCTATGTGGGCACATAATTAAGGGTCAAGGAGATTGTTTCTAGAAACCTTGACATACTAACATGGAGGTTTTTGTCTCATGAGACAACACATAATTAGGGAATCCGGACTTACTAACGTGAGGAAACCCATGTGGGAGGCCGAACTTATAACGTGAGACCTCCATCTCATTTACATGCCCTTTTGATGCTAAGAAATTATTCCCTTTAGTAATCGTCTTATGACATCTTACAAGTTCACATAGTCTCTTCTAGACCCTTATGTAAACATCCTCTTATAATAGCTCATAGGTGATCACAAGTGAGAACTATCCTTTCACTTTAGATACATTATCATAATCATCAGAACTACATTCAGTCATATGATAATCATATGATAACCTAATTACATAATTCATAGCCAATTTATGAATTTAGGGTTAGGGATGAGGGATCCTTATCACCAACATCACAACAACACAATTAGCTATGGCGTCATTATCACATAAGTAGATTTCATCTTGCATAATTGAGATCAAAGGAGAATCAAGATCATACCTCATTACCCATCATGGGGCTTCATACTTCAATATCCAAAAACTCACAACCAACATAAATAGGGCTAATCATAAAGTATTAACATAACTAAAATCAAATTAATTAAGTGACATGTTCATCACCCTCATCAATTCACCTTAATCAATCCAAGAAATTAGGGATTTGGGTGAAAGACATGGGTCAAGGGAAAACAAACTCATAGGATTTCATCAATAAACCATTAATTCACACTTAAACAACATTAATTCATCATAATTCATCATAATTGATAAAAAAAAAATCATTTTAGAAAGAAGACCCACGTGAGGAGAAAAACCCTTATTTTGGGGGATTTAGAAATCATCTTTTGAAGGACCTCTTGGGGAAAGGAATCCCAAGAGTGAAAGAAAACATACTTGAATAAATATTAACCCACTAAATTGGGTTGAAAAAACTGAAGGCTAGATCTTCTTCTTGGAACTCTAACGTTCTTCAATGGAGTTTTTTTTTTTGGAGGAAGAGAGATTTGGGAGAGAGAGATTTTTGAGTTCAACTTTTGGGACATGATTTTTGTGTTAAAATTGACCTAAAACTGACCCTAAGGCACTATATAGTCACCCATTAAATTACCCAAAATACCCCTCATTTAAATGGGTTTATTTGTGAAGTCAAAACACCCAAAATACGACTTTTACGATAACTGGGAAGTATGTGCACGTCGCGAAGCTAATTCCCCAATTTATATTCGAATTTTGAGATGAGGCAGTAGGGTCCGTGTCAGCCCCGCGTCGCGAGGCCAACTCCAGATCTCCACGTGATGTGTGCGCGTCGCGCAACAGTCACCAGGATCCTGCCAGCGTGCAGATGCCTTGGCAGCTTTCTCGCCCAAATTTGGGTCCTCCACAAGGACCCTTCTGGTGGTCCTTGTGGTGTCTTAACTGTATGTTTTGACCCTCTGTACTACACTCTACCTATTCAAAGTCTTTTTACAAGTTTTGGACTTCATATGACCTTCCAAAACCTTCACCAAACATAGGGACATCAACTAGTTAAATTTTGCTAGTTTTCGGACGTTAAGGATCTTCTTTAATTCTATTGCTCCGATAATTCTCAAACATGTTATTTATATTTATTTAGGTCTAAAATCGTCATTTTTCAACATATAATTCTCTAGTATAGGTCATGGAATTTATGAGGTGTTACAATATCCTCCCCTTTGGAACATTCGTCCCCGAATGACACCTTAAATCTTTTATTGGGAAAAAGGAAAAAGACTCAAGACTAGGAGACAACCAAAAACAAATATAATAACGAGTCACGTCTAATTGGAGGAAATCTCAACTCCTTTCAACATATAACATAGCATCAACAAATAGGAACTTAATCCACAACATACCATGACACTAGCTCAACTTTTCATATCACATAAGGAGGTACTACCTTATCCATTTCAATTATGAGCTTAATATGAACATTAAGAGTTAACATACTGATTTCATATCAACAAAACATCAAAACATGCCCAAAACACTTCTTATGAAATCAACATAGCCCACTACATATCTAAGTGCAAGTTAATCATGAGAGTCATATATCACAAAGACTCAATTTAGGCATGAATTTTTATAAGAATATGCACATACTAGATAAACATGATAAGTTCAACATTTTGCATATAACTCATTTAAGAGGAAAGTTACTAACCTTAACATTGGATAGGATTAGGGGGAAAGAGATGAGGATAGCAGGTCTTCATGTCGGCCTCGACCTCCCATGTTGCACCCTCAACAAGGTGGTTCCTCCATAGCACCTTTACGGAGGCAACCTCCTTATTCCTCAATTTCTTAATTTGACGATCCAAGATGTCAACTGGGACCTCTTCATAAGAAAGGTCCTCTTTTACCCCTAAGCCTTCTAGAAGAAGAATGAAAACCAAATCACTTATACACTTTTTAAGAATTGAAACATTGAATACCGGATGAATCATGGCCAACTCATTTGGAAACTTCAACTCATAGGCAACACTCCCGACCTTCTTCAAAATTTCATACGGACCCGCATAACGGGGAATAAGTTTCCCCTTCTTTCCAAACCTCATCACCCCTTTCATGGGTGAAATTATCAAATAGACCCTGTCACGACCCGGATTCTGGAATCCGAATCGCAACCGGCGTCGTTAACCTCTCAAAGGTCGCAGACAAGCCTCTTCTTAGCTTTCACCACAATCATACAATTAAATTTACGGAAAATATAAAACTTATTAATTACTTATTGAAGTATACATAGACTTCATATAGTATTGCATAAGAGTGATATTCTAATATCTCAAACTCAACAACCATCTGTCAATAGATTAAACAAATGAAATAAATAATCGTAATAATAATAATAATAGTTTGCCAATTGGCCTTATTACAAACGCTTGAACAAATACTTGAAGGAAACGCTAGGGACAGTAGTCACTATGTATATCTAATGTACTAAGCTAGAATAATAAAGTGTAGCATCCTCGAACTCAAGAGGACCTACCAAAGTCTGGAAAACGCTAATCCAAACCGCTTCGTCAAACTTCAATCTTCTTGAGAACCTGCGCCTATAAAAATAGTAATAATATATGGGGTTAGTACACACTTGTACTATGCATGGGTATATGTACATAAACACATAAGGGACTATGCATGAACAAGGAAAGCTCTTCCTAAACAACATGTCGTTTCTTGTATGTCACGTTACTTACTTTCTTAAATCTTTAATCATGAATTATGATATGTATATGACACGTTCTCATGAAATTAAGTCACACAACTCATTTTTTATATGAACATAAGACCTTGGAATCATGAACATAATTTTAGAACAACTTAAACACACGTTTATTACTTTACTTCTTAGGCCGAGAGTTGCCTTCTCATACTTAGATTATTTTTCAGTCTTTTCTATCTTATGTTGTGTAGTTCAACGATGTCCTTTGATATTATGTTTTACTTACAAGTGCAATGATTCATTGTAGTCCCATACCTACAATGAATCGAGTAAGCAATTCACAAGACTAAGGAAATAATTTGGCTACCCTACTTACAAGTTAGATTTCCCATGCTTCTTTGATTGGCTCTGAATATATTTATAAGCCAATCTTTATTGATTATGCCTATTATTTAATTATTTGCATAATATATAGTTCTTAGGCGTATCTTCATATTCCAAAATTAGCCTAAACAACTAACTTGTTAAAACTTCATTCTTATCAATGATCTCCTTTGATCTTATGTTTTACTTACAAGTGCAATGATTCATTGTAGTCCCATACCTACAATGAATCGAGTAAGAAACTCACAAGACTAAGGAAATGATTGGCTACATTAATTACAAGTTAGATTTCTTTTAACTCAAGTTGAATGTGTATAAATATATTATAAGCCAATCTTTATTGGCTATTCTTATTTATGTTGGGTATGATTATATTAATAAGCCAATCTTTATTGGCTATGCCCCTTATTTGCTTATTTATTATATATATATATATATATATATATCTTGGGAAAATCCATGCTCCATTATTGGCTACCCTAACTTGTTGTTTCTATCAAACACTAGTAATTAATGTTCATTAAGCTCTTACTTTACTTAGTTCACTATGAACTTATGATTCTACTTCTTTGCTCTGTCGTTCACTGTGAACATGCTACTTTATTCTTTCTTACTCTCTTAAAGAATTCTCTTAGCATTAACGGAAGTAGATCATGCGAGCTACATAAAATCCAGTGTCTCCCCCACACCAAAAAAGGGTGATTCACTGATTAAGTTGAACCAAGTCATGTGTCTTCCCCACACCAAAAAGGGGGGTTCACTGGCTAAGGTGATACCGTGTCTATGTCTTCCCCACACCGAAAGGGGGGTTCACGGCTATAGTGAACCAGCTACTTTTCTTGAGCTTTAACCGACATAGATCATTTGATCTAAACATGAAATCGGTGTCCTCCCACACCTAAAAGAGGTGGAAGCACCGGCCAAAGTGAAACCTACTGCTAGTATTCTTGGGTGGAGGCTTCTACCCGCTATTACCCCTACGCTGGCTAAACATAGTTCTAAGACTAGGAGACGTTCTGAGACTCTAGTCCACGGGGGTGGTGATCTTATCTCATGAGACTTACATGTGCTGGCACAAGCTCATTACTAGTCTATCGGTGCTAAGCTCCAATTTTTATCTTATTATCTTTTAGAGTTTACTCACATATTATGGAAGCTTGCTTCTAGTTATGAGGTTTACTTAACTCGATGAATGACTGGTCATCCCTCTCTTTACTTGATGAATATGATCTTATGTATTTACATTATCATCATGGTGCGAGTGAGACTTGTCTCACGGACTCTGGCACCCTCTTATGTGAGTATTCTTGACATAACGATTAAGTGTATTTGAGACTTGTCTCACTTCTTTCTCACACTCTATATTAGGTCAATTTCATAACTTGGGCTTTTAGTTATTTCTTTACTCACCTTAACTTGTTCACATTATTTACTAACCTTGTATCATTCTTTGTGATAAATTATTATTCTTATAAAATGATATTATGTTCACAAGTTCATGTGGATAAGGTATGTTGGGACTTGTCCCATTGATTGGTATACCCTATGTTATGAGTTCATTGATTTGGAGATTAGAATGAATTTTTGGAGTAATATGATTGGACATAGTTTTATTAGCCAATTTGTTGGCATTATTCACAATTTCACCAGTTACTTGTCATAATATTATACCTAGCCGTACCAATTATTCATAAATACATTATAGTAATCTAACATGTTAAACAAGTCAACTTTTAACCTTTGATTAACATATAAACAATTCAATGAATAATTCATAACAATCTCATATTCTCGAACACAAGTAGGCATTATAACATTCAACATCTCATGTAAATAACACCCTAAGTATGCGGATCTAACATGTATATTTCACTCGACATATAAATCACTAAAACATACACATAATGATCAGTTAACACCACATACAATCAACAATGCATCGAGAATTACACTACTAATACTACAAGAATCAGAAATCGGGAGAACTAAGGAGATGAGCATACGATTCGTTGGGAACAACCCTAGTTTCAATATTGTTGAAGTAAAAACGTTTGAAAAGCCTCTTGGAGAAAGAATTCCAGGAGAGAAAACCCATACCTTATTGTAGAATTAAATCTACGAAGATCACCTTGCACTTTGCACGAAAACCTTGAAGAATGCTTGCTTGAAATCATCTAGGGTTTCTAACGTTTTTCTCTTGCTTTTAGTTGTGGCGTTTTTGGGTGAATAACGTGGAACTAAATCTTTAAGAACTGAATGTTAACTAATTCTACTTGGAATATATAACCTAATTAAGGTAGACCAATTAGCTAATTACAAAAATGCCCCTCCTAGATTGACTAGGATTAGAAGAATCTTGTCTTAACCGAAATCTTGATTTTTCCTTAATGGTTTCGGTTTTAGTCATTTAAATTAATTAATTAAGTTGCTAAATTAATTAATTAAGTAACCTAGTTTTATTATTAAAGTATCCCTAAGTTGTTAGGACCATAACCAACTCTTTGGACCATCCTAGGTTAGGTACTAGGTTGTGTCTTACTTAGTTATGCGGTTAGGTGTCACCCGACAAGGTCCTAGGTTGTCGGGTCCCTTGGATGGTCCTTCTTGGTTGGTCCTAAGGTAGTTAGTTAGTTAGGTTAATTAGTTAGGACGTAGGACAGGTTAGGGGGCCTGGTCCCACGTGGTTGGACCCACTTGTGCGTCTGTCCCCCAACCGCCCTAACCGAATCGTTTATGGTGGTCCCCTTGGCCGGTTTGCACATGTGCTTGCACATGTGCTTGCACATGTGATTGCACATGTGCTGTGTGCACTTTCCTAACTAACTCTTTTGGAAGGTTGATTTGGAATCTTTAGTTATTATCCCAAGGATCCTCACTATGTCCTTGGGCACTGCTTAATCTACATGATCATTTTAAATGGTTATGTGCTATGGTACTAGGCTTGACACTTGGATGCCTAGTACCTAATGCGTTGCGTTATGGATCTATATGTTTTTAGCTTAGGGTCTTCATTGCAGGTACAAATCTTAAGCAAACTTGGATTATATTATGCTTACTTTGGTATATATATAGAAATTGGCTAACACCCCTTAGCCTATTTTCTATACCATGCCCAATATTTCTCAATATTGGGCATTGGGATGCCTATGTACCCCAATACGGATTCTTAAAGACCTACTAGGCTCTGCACTAGATATGTAATTTTTCTGGAATGTCACATTATCCCCCCCCCCTTAGGAACATTCATCCCCGAATGACACTACTCATCATTTTAAATCAAAGAGGGTATTTTCGAAAAACACATTAACATACTACAATCTTTATCTTTGTGAATATCTGATTCACTACTTACCCTGGATTATGCACAATACTCTAAGCTTATCTGAAGCTTCTTATTTGAGATTGAGGAACTTCCTTCTCAATCTTACTTTAACTTAATGCACATCACACTCATGCAACACATAAATCACGAAAAAGCTATACAAAACAACAACATGAATGCAAGCTTGAAATCATAATAACTCATATAGTGCAAGTATAAAACACACAGTGATGGTCTTAAAACACCAAAGGCTGCCTAATGCATTAAGATTTAGAGTTTCATTAACGAAATCGGACTTAGGAAGAGTATATCTAACTTTAAGAACTGAAAAAGTGAGGATAACGGGATCTCCTATCGGCCTCGGCCTCACATGTTTCCCTCTCCATAAGGTGGTTCTTCCATAACACCTTTACGGTAGCAACCCCCTTGTTCCTCAACCGCTTCACTTGACGATCCAAAATTGCAATGGGAACCTCTTCATAAGAAAGGTTCTCATCGATTCCTGACCCCTCGATGGGTAGAATGGACGTTGGATCTCCTAGACACTTCTTAAGCATCAAAACGTGAAACACTGGTTGAACAGAAACCAAGTCATTCGGTAATTTTAGTTCGTAAGCAAAATTTCCTACTCGCTGTAAGATCTCATAAGGACCTATATACCTCGGACTCAACTTCCCTTTCTTACCAAACCTCATCACCCCTTTCATGAGTGATATCTTTAGGTATACTTGATCACCTACTTCGAATTCAAGAGCTCTCTTTCGGTTATCAGCATATGATTTTTGACGACTCTAAGCAATAGCCAATCTATCTCTGATCATTCTCACCTTTTCCAAAGCCTCATGTATGATCTCGAGGCCAAGGATGGCACATTTAGGAATGTCATGTTGTCTTACCCTAAGTTGGTGATAACCCGACCGAAGATCTATCGTAGAAAAGAAACTTGACCTTGAAGTTGATCAAAAAGATCATCGATTCTGGGAAGAGGATATTTGTTCTTTATAGTGACTTTGTTGAGTTGCCGATAATTGATACACATTCTAAGAGTTCCATCCTTTTTCTTAACGAACAACACTGGAGCGCCCCATGGGGATATGCTCGGTTGGATGAAGCCCTTATCAAGTAAATCTTTTAACTGCAACTTCAACTCTTTAAGTTCCGCTGGAGCCATTCCATAAGGAGGAATGGAAATCGGTTTGGTGTTGGGATCTAAGTCAACACCGAAATCAATTTCACGTTCTGGAGGGATCCCTGGTAAATCCTCCGGAAAGACATCTTGAAACTCATTTACTACGGACACAGAGTCTATGGAAGGGACTTATTGTTCTAAGTCTTTGACTATAACTAAGTGGCATAAGTATCCCTTAGATAACATCTTATTGGCTTTAACATTGGAAACTATTTGGACTATTTGATTTGAACCACGCCCTTCCCATTTTAACTCTAACTCATTTGGAAACTGGAAACTTACTACCCAATTTCGACAGTCTATGGTAGCATAGCATTTATGAAGAAAATCCATACCTGAGCCACATCCTTGAACTGGTATACAACCAACTCGGCCTTCTCCTCTTCATTAACACCCCTAGGAGGCATTAGAACCTATTATGCACTCACCTCCATGCGAAAGGCCACACTTACCACACGTCTTTTGTTCACGCTGGGCATTTCTATCATTGCCCTTCTTGGGAAGGCCAGATCTTGAGTCTGGCGCCTTAGACCACTTGGCCATCCTAATTCTTGTGTGTATTCTTCAACGCGCTCACACAAGAAGGAAGTTAGATACTTAGAATGACATAAAGTGTCAAAGCTCTAGATAGCACGATAAAGAGTAGAAGAAGGGAAGATTCCTAATCATCACAAAGTCTCGATGTCATGATTGTGGTGCACTTCACAACCATAAGTTAGAAACTAAGCAACGTGTTTGTGTTGAGCGTTAGTTACTAGGTAATTTAACCTCATGCTCTGATACCAAATTTGTCACGACCCGGATTCCGGATTTCAAATCGCAACCGGCGTTGTTAACCTCTAAGAGGTCGCAGACAAGCCTGTTCTTAGCTTTCATCACAATCATACAGTTAAATTTGCAGAAAATTTAAAACTTTTTAATTACTTATCGAAGTATACATAGACTTAATATAGTATTGCATAAGAGTGATATTCTAATAGCTCAAACTCAAAAACCATCTGTCAATAGATTAAACAAATGAAATAAATGATCGTAATAATAATAATAATAGTTTGCCAAATGGCCTTATTACAAACGCTTGAACAAATACTTGAAAGGAAACGCTAGGGACAGTAGTCACTAGCTATATCTAATATACTAAGCTAGAATAATAAAGTGTAGCATCCTCGAACTCAAGAGGACCTACCAAAGTCTGGAGAATGCTAATCCAAACCGCTTCGTCGAACTTCAATCTTCTTGAGAACCTGCGCCTATAAAAATAGTAATAATATATGGGGTTAGTATACACTTGTACTAAGTATGGGTGTATGCACATAAACACATAAGGGACTATGCATGAACAAGGAAAGCTCTTCCTAAACAACATGTCATTTTTGGTATGTCACGTTACTTACTTTCTTAATTCTTTAATCATGAATTATGATATGTATATGACACGTTCTCATGAAATTAAGTCACACAACTCATTTTCTATATGAACATAAGACCTTGGAATCATGAACATAATGTTAGAACAACTTAAACACACGTTTAATACTTTACTTCTTAGGCCGAGAGTTGCCTTCTCATACTTAGATTATTTTTCTGTCTTTTCTATCTTATGTTGTGTAGTTCAACGATGTCCTTTGATATTATGTTTTACTTACAAGTGCAATGATTCATTGTAGTCCCATACCTACAATGAATCGAGTAAGCAATTCACAAGACTAAGAAAATAATTTGGCTACCCTACTTACAAGTTAGATTTCCCATTCTTCTTTGATTGGCTCTGAATATATTTATAAGCCAATCTTTATTGATTATGCCTATTATTTAATTATTTGCATAATATATAGTTCTTAGGCGTATCTTCATATTCAAAAGTTAGCCTAAACAACTAACTTTTTAAAACTTCATTCTTATCAATGATCTCCTTTGATCTTATATTTTACTTACAAGTGCAATGATTCATTGTAGTCCCATACCTACAATGAATCGAGTAAGCAACTCACAAGACTAAGGAAATGATTGGCTACATTACTTATAAGTTAGATTTCTTTAAACTCAAGTTGAATGTGGATAAATATATTATAAGCCAATCTTTATTGGCTATTCTAATTTAAGTTGGGTATGATTATATTAATAAGGCAATCTTTATTGGCTATGCCCCTTATTTGCTTATTTATTATATATATATCTTGGGACATAATCCATGCTCCATTATTGGCTACCCTAACTTGTTGTTTCTATCAAACACTAGTAATTAATGTTCATTAAGCTCTTACTTTACTTAGTTCACTATGAACTTATGATTCTACTTTTTTGCTCTGTCGTTCACTGTGAACATGCTACTTTATTCTTTCTTACTCTCTTAAAGAATTCTCTTAGCATTAACGGAATTAGATCATGCGAGCTACACGAAATCCAGTGTCTCCCCCACACCGAAAAGGGGTGATTCACCGATTAAGGTGAACCAAGTTCTGTGTCTTCCCCACACCAAAAAGGGGGGTTCACCGGCTAAGGTGATACCGTGTCTGTGTCTTACCTACACCGAAAGGGGGGTTCACGGCTGTAGTGAACCGAATACTTTTCCAGAGCTTTAACCGACATAGATCATGTGAGCTAAACATGAAATCCGGTGTCTTCCCCACACCGAAAAGAGGTGGAATCACCGGCCAAAGTGAAACCTACTACTAGCATTCTTGGGTGGAGGCTTCCACCCACTAGTACCCCTATGCTGGCTAAACATAGTGCTAAGACTAGGAGACGTTCTAAGACCCTAGTCCACGGGGGTGGTGATATCATCTCATGAGACTCACATGTGCTGGCACAAGCTCATTACTAGTCTATCGGTGCTAAGCTCAGATTTTTATCTTATTATCTTTTAGAGTTAACTCACACGTTATAGAGCTTGATTCTAGTTATGAGGTTTACTTAACTCTATGGATGACTGGTCATCCCTCTCTTTACTTGATGAATATGATCTTAAGTATTTACATTATCATCATGGTGCGAGTGAGACTTGTCTCACTGACTCTGGCACCCTCTTATGTGAGTATTCTTAACATAACGATTAAGTGTATTTGAGACTTGTCTCACTTCTTTCTATCACTCTATATTAGATCAATTTCATAACTTAAGCTTTTAGTTATTTATTTACTCACCTTAACTTGTTCACGTTATTTACTAACCTTGTATCATTCTTTGTGATAACTTATTATTCTTATAAAATGATATTACGTTCACCAGTTCGTGTGGATAGGGTATGTTGGGACTTGTCCCATTGATTGGTATACCCTATGTTATGAGTTCATTGATGTGGATATTAGAATGACTTTTTGGAGTAATATGATTGGACATAGTTTTATTAGCCAATTTGTTGGCATCATTCACAATTTCACCAGTTACTTGTCATAATATTATCCCTAGCCACACCAATTATTCATCAATACATTATAGTAATCTAACATTTTAAACAAGTCAACTTTTAACCTTTGATTAACATATAAACAATTCAATGAACAATTCATAACAATCTCATAATCTCGAACACAAGCAGGCATTATAACATTCAACATCTCATGTAAATAACACCCTAAGTATGCGGATCTAACATGTATATTTCACTCGACATATAAATCACTAAAACATACACATAATGATCAGTTAACACCACATACAATCAACAATGCATCGAGAAATACACTACTAATACTACAAGAATCGGAAATCGGGAGAACTAGGGAGATGAACATGCGATTCATTGGGAACAACCCTAGTTTCGATATTGTTGAAGTAAAAACGTTTGAAAAGCCTCTTGGAGAAAGAATTCCAGGAGAGAAAACACATACCTTATTGTAGAATCAAATCTACGAAGATCACCTTGCACTTTGCACGAAAACCTTGAAGAATGCTTGCTTGAAATCGTCTAGGGTTTCTAACATTTTTCTCTTGCTTTTAGTTGTGGCGTTTTTGGGCGAATAACGTGGAACTACATCTTTAAGAACTGAATGTTAACAAATTATACTTGGACTATACAACCTAATTAAGGTAGACCAATCAGCTAATTAGAAAAGCGCCCCTCCTAGATTGACTAAGATTAGAAGAATCTTGTCTTAACCATAATATATATTTTTCCTTAGTGGTTTCGGTTTTAGTCATTTAAATTAAATAATTAAGTTGCTAAATTAATTAATTAAGTAACCTAGGGTAATTACTAAAGTACCCCTAAGTTGTTAGGACCATAACCAACTCTTTGGACCATCCTAGCTTAGGTACTAGGTTGTCTCTTACTTAGTTATGCGGTTAGGTGTCACCCGACAAGGTCCTAGATTGTCGGGTCCCTTGGCTGGTCGTTCTTGGTTGGTCCTAGGTTATTTAGTTAGTTAGGTTGATTAGTTAGGGTCTAGGACAGGTTAGGGGGCCTGGTCCCACGTGGTTGGACCCGCTTGTGCGTCTGTCCCCCAACCGCCTTAACCGAATCGGTTAGGGTGGTCCCCTTGGCCGGTTTGCACATGTGCTTGCACATGTGCTGCGCGCACTTTCCTAGCTAACTCTTTTGGAAGGTTCCTTTGGAATGTTTACTTATTGTCCCAAGGATCCTCAATATGTCCTTGGGCACTGCTTAATCTACATAATCATTTTAAATGGTTATGTGCTATGGTACTAGGCTTGACACTTGGATGCCTAGTACCTAATGCGTTGCATTGTGGATCTATATGTTTTTAGCTTAAGGTCTTCATTGCAGGTACAATTCTTAAACAAACTTAGATTATATTATGCTTACTTTGGTATATATATAGAAATTAGCTAACACCCCTTAGCCAATTTTCTATACTATGCCCAATATTTCTCAATATTGGGCATTGGGATGCCTATGTACCCCAATACGCATTCTTAAAGACCTACTAGGTTCTTCACTAGACATGTAATTTTTCTGGAATGTCACATACCTAATCTCCCACTTCGAATTCAAGGTCCCTCTTTCTATTGTCGGCATAAGACTTTTGCCGACTAAAAGTCGCTTTCAACCTTTCCCTTATGAGTCAAACCTTCTCGGTGGCCTCATATACTAATTCGGGACCAAGAAGTTCAAACTCACCCACTTCAAACCATCCAATCGGGGACCGACACCTTCTATCATAAAGCGCTTCAATAGGTGCCATACCGATACTTGCATGGTAGCTATTGTTGTAGGAGAATTTGATTAAGGGTAGATGATCATCCCAATTGCCCTTGAAATCAATCACACAAGCCCTTGACATATCTTCTAGAGTTTGGATGGTGCGCTTTGCTTGTCCAACTGCTTGAGGGTGGAAAGCGGTGCTAATCTTTACTTGCATACCAAGTCCACTTTGGAAAGATCTCCAAAAGTGTGAAGTGAATTGGGCTCGTCT
Source organism: Solanum lycopersicoides (assembly GCA_022817965.1). NCBI lineage: Eukaryota > Viridiplantae > Streptophyta > Magnoliopsida > Solanales > Solanaceae > Solanum > Solanum lycopersicoides. The sequence goes on along the minus strand of CM040629.1, from coordinate 64,883,060 downwards.
ATCCGAAATGATCGACAATGGGGCACCATGTAACTTCACAATCTCTCTAACATACAATTTAGCATACTCCTCCGTCGAGTTAGAAACCTTTACGGGATACAAATGGGCTGACTTGGTCAACCAATCCACTATGACCCAAATGGAGTCATGTTTGCGACGTGTTCGGGGCAAACTTACCACAAAGTCCATGTTGACATTTTTCCACTTCCATGTGGGGATATCAATATCTTGGGTTAGGCCACCCGTACCTTGATGCCCGTCTTTGACTTGTTGGCAATTCAGGCACCTCGACACAAACTTAGCTACCTCTCTTTTCATTCCATTCCACCAATAGAAATTACGCAAGTCATGATACATCTTGGTGGCCCTCGGATGGATGGAGTATCGGGATCCATAAGCCTCATCCACGATTTTCTCCCTTAAATCATCCACACCTGGCACACATAACCTCCCTTGGTACCACAGTACCCCATCCTCCCCTTGGGAGAAAGATTCATTATTCTTGTTAAGGACCGACTCTTTCAACTTCATCAATGGGGGATCAAGATGTTGCTTAGACTTCACATCCACAACTAAGGATGACTCGGAGTTATGACGAACCATAAAACCACCCTTCGACGATTCTTCTAGTCGAACACCCAAACGGTCCAATCTATGAACATACTTGACTAATTCCTTTTTGTCATCATTTACATGAGTCACACTACCCATAGACACTCGACTCAAAGCATCCGCCACAACATTAGCTTTTCCGAGATGGTAAAGGACACTCATGTCATAATCATTTAAAAGCTCTAACAGTCTCCTTTGGTGTAGATTCAAGTCTTTTTGGGTGAATACATATTGGAGACTTTTGTGACCGGTGAATACATCTACATGCACCCCATAAAGATAGTATCTCAAAATTTTCAAAGCAAATACCACGGCCGCAAGCTCAAGGTCATGTGTTGGATAATTCTTCTCATGTGTCTTGAGTTGCCTAGAGGCATACTCTATGACTTTGCCATGTTGCATGAGCACACATCCTAGACCCACTCGGGAGGCATCACAATAAATCACAAAGCCTTTAGTACCCTCCGGTAAGGTCAATACCGGAGCGGAGGTGAGTCTATTTTTCAATAATTGGAAACTCTTTTCACACGATTCCAACCATTAAAATTTGGACTTCTTTTGGGTTAAGGCCATTAATGGAGATACGATAGATGAAAATCCCTCAACAAACCTCCTATAGTAACTGGCCAACCCTAGAAAACTTCGGATGTTGGTAGGACTCAAAGGTCTCGGCCAAATTTTGACCACTTCCGTCTTCCTTGGATCCACCTCTACCCCTTCCCTAGAGACAATGTGCCCAAGAAATGCAACCGGCCTCAACCAAAACTCACACTTGCAAAACTTAGCAAAAAGTTGGTTATTCTTGAGAACTTGCAAAACTATCCTCAAATGTATCATATGATCATTTTCACTCCTAGAGTATATCAAAATGTCATCAATGAAGACAATCACAAACAAATCAAGGTAATTTCTAAGAACTCGATTCATAAGGTCCATGAATGCCGCCAAGGCATTTGTTAGACCAAATGACATCACTAGGAATTCAAAGTGACCATATCTTGTTCAGAATGTCGTTTTTGGAATATCAACCTCCCTCACTCTAAGTCTATGATAACCCGACCCCAAGTCAATCTTTGAAAAGTAACTCACTCCTTGGAGTTGATCAAATATCATCAATTATAGGGAGCGGGTACTTATTCTTTATAGTGACTTTGTTCAATTGATGATAATCGATACACATTATCAAGGACCCATCCTTTTTCTTTACAAACAATACTGGGGCACCCTATGGAGATATTCTTGGTTGAATAAAACCCTTAACTAGCAAATATTTGAGTTGAGACTTTAGTTCTTTCAACTCGGTCGGGGCCATCCGATAAGGAGGGATTGAAATAGGTTGTGTATGCGACAATAAGTCTATGCCGAAGTCAATCAATTGTTCGGGAGGAATTCCGGGAATATCATTGGGAAAGACCTCCGGAAATTCCCTCACTACGGGTACCGACTCTATGGGAGGGACTTCGGATTCAAGATCCCTAACTCTCACTATGTGGTAGAGACAACCCTTTGCAATCAATTTGGAAGCTTTTAGACATGAGATGATCTTACCCCTAGGATTTGAGTTTCCTTCCTTCCACTCAAAAATGGGTTCATTTGGAAAATGAAATTTAACTACCCCCGTCCAACAACCAATAGAGGCAAAGCAAGCATGCAACCAATCCATTCCCAATATGACGTCAAAATCAAGCATATCAAGTTCTATCAAGTCAACTAATGTAACTATATTGCAAGGAAATGGGAAAACCTCTATAGACTCTATTAACCACCACGGAATCACCCACCGGGGTAGAAACCAAAAAAGGTTCGTCTAATATGTCGGGTAGTATTTCAAACTTTATGGCTACAAGAGGGGTCACAAATGACAATGTATATCCCGGATCTAACAAAGCATATACATCAAAGGAAAATAATTTTAACATACCGGTGACCACGTCCGGTGAGCTCTCTTGATCACTTCTGGATGGAGAGCATAGAAGTGATTCTTCTTAGGAGCATCCGGGTTTGGGGCACTTGCTCGAGCTTGAGCATTTTCCCTTCCTTGAGACTTTATCATAGGGCAATCTCTTCATGTGACCACTCTTGCCACATCCATAGAAATTACCCGTGCCAACTAGGCACTTACCATCATGTCTCTTGTAACATTTTGCACAAAGAGGCTTCTCAACATAAGATCTTCCACCTTTCCCCTCTTGGGGCTTGGGAGTAGGCACCTTGCTCTTGTTGACCCTTGGAGCATTAGAAGAGCCTTAATTGGAAAACCTTTTCTTGAACATTGGTTTGTCTTGAACTTCAAATCTAGTCTTAGAAGAATTTCCATCCTCGATTCTTTCGTTCTTCAACTCCCTACCAACTTTCTTAAGCTTTTGCTCCTCAATTTGTTTGGCATGAACCATCGAGTGATTACCATGCTAGGAATCAACATAGCCGACCTACATTCATTAACCACAAGATCGGATATCCCCATGATAAATTTGTTCATCTTGGCCCTAGAATCCGCAACCATAGTAGGAGAATGCTTTGATAGTTGAGTGAATTTGAGACTTTTATCCTTCACGCTCATTCCCCTTGAAGAAGGTTGATGAATTCTTGCATTTTCCTTTCCTTAGTTCCAAGGGAAAGAACCTATCAAGGGAAGTCATTTTGAAAGCTCCCCAAGTAATCCGACCTTTTATAACCGGCCTCTCATCCTTCCATTGCTCATACCAAACTTGAGCCACGTCTTTGCGTTGGTAGGCGGCTAGTTCCGCCTTTTCTTGAGAAGAAACACCCATAACATCAATAACTCACTTCATTAATGAACCCTTGTGGGTCTTCCTCCACCTTAGAACCATAGAAAGTATGGGGATTCATCCTTGTGAAATCCCTAATTCTTGAAGCGGCAGTGTTAGCATTGGGTTTCACTTGCACCCTTGCATCCCTAGCAACTTGGGTAGCCAACACTTGAGTCAAGCTATGAATAGACGACCTTATCTCAACATTAGACATAGCCCCTTCTTCAATAGGAATTGAGGGTTTTAAGGAGCTTGAGGGGGAACCGCCTCATTCAAATTCTCCTCTTCGGCCCTTCGAGCATTGTTCCTCCTTGTATTCATTGCCTATAAGCATAGTAAAAGGATTAGAAGAAAGGAATAGATAGAGTTAAGACTTTTCGGCACGACTAAGGAATAACAAAAGAGTGAGAGTTTCTAAGCATCACGTAGTCCCTCATTCATAAGTGTGGCGCGCTTCACAATAATGAATAACACTCTACATAGACGTGGTTTAGTGAGACATCATTCCTAAGAATACTTAACCTCACGCTCTGATACCATGTTCTTAACGAACCAAAGTACACCATAGTTGTTACCGGCGTCATCGTCCTCGAAGAGGACTAAGACAAGCCTCTTAGCATTCGTATAGCAATCATAAGTAAAAAACGCGGAAAAATTAAAACTTTAGCTTATATAGCAAGGATGTTTATATAGACCTCTACATAGGAAGCATACATAGGCTTCTCGCAATAGACAACATAAAAACGCATAGGAATTTAGTCTAATACTTTGTCTCATACAACCATTTAAATGAAGTAAAACAATTCTGGCAAAGACCTTATATAATCCATAATTGCCACATAGGGCTTACATCAACTTCAACAATAAGAAAGAAATGAATGTCTATTAGACAATACAAGTACTACTAAGATAGAGTGTATGGTAGCATCCTCGAACTAGAGGGCATACCAAAAATTAGAGAGTCTAGTCGAAGCCTTATTGTTTTAGCCTCAATGATACCTCAACGGCCCGAACCTACAATGTTGGGGAAAGGGAAGAGTTATGGGTTAGTACAAAATACATGTACAAAGTATGGTCCCTATGCATAAAAATAATTAATGCATGAGAAAAGGCACAATTTAGTCAAAACCATGCACAATGACCAACAATTCAATATACATATATAAGGAACATCATAATCATATCAACATACAAGTAACTCAAGCAACACTTGTGCAATCCCAAGAATAAAACCCCATAACCCTATTCAAAGCTAAGTATCACATTAAGCAACCCACTTCATACTTACAACATATTCTCATATATAACATGCTTCATACATCAATACTAATCATAACTTATCAACATAATCATAATCATAATCATAATCATAAAAGAACACTACTAGAAATGTGTAAGAGAAGTCACATACCCTCCCTCACACTATGTAGTAACCTTTAAGACAACCCTAATAAGAGTTCACATACATAACTTGTTCATACTTTTACTTTATGTTAGGGAAATAAGTGCATTAACCGACATGAGATCATGTGAGCTACATGGAATCCAGTGTCCTACTCCCACACCGAAAAGAGAGGGTTAGCACTTGCCTAAGGTGAAACCATTTGTACGTAGCTATCTATGTGGATCCACTAAGCTAGAGTCCTATGTGGACACATAGTTAATGGTCAAGGAGATTGTTTCTAGAAACTATGACTTACTAATGTGGAGGTTTCCGTCTCTTGAGACAACAAATAATTATGGAATTCGGACTTACTAACGTAGGAAACCCATGTGGGAGGCCGGACTTATTAACGTGAGACCTCCATCTCATTCACATACCCTTTCGGTGCTAAGAAATTATTCCCTTTAGCAATCGTCTTATGACGTCATACAAGTTCACATTAGTCTCTTCTAGACCATTATGTAAACATCCTATTATAATAGCTCATAGGTGATCACAAGTGAGAACTATCCTTTCACTTTAGATACATTATCATAATCATGAGAACTACATTCAATCATATAATAATCATATCATAACATAATTACATACTTCATAGACAATTTATGAATCTAGGGTTAGGGATGAGGGATCCTTATCACCAACATCACAACAACACAATTAGTTATGGCATCATTATCACATAAGTAGATTTCACCTTGCATAATTGAGATCAAAGGAGAATCAAGATCATACCTCATTACGCTTCATGGGGCTTCATACTTCAATACCCAAGAACGCACAACCAATATATGAAATAGGGCAATTCATGAAGTATTAACATAACTAAATTCAAAGTAATTAAGTGACATTTTCATCACCCTCATCAATTCACCTTAATCAATCCAAGAAATTAGGGATTTGGGGGAAAGACATGGGTCAAGGGAAAACTCATAGGAATTTCTCAATAAACCATTAATTCACACTTAAACAACACTAATTCGTCATAATTCATCATAATTGAAAAACAATTTCTTTTTAGAAAGAAGACCCCTGTGAAGAGAAAAACCCTTATTTTGGGGGATTTAGAAATCATCTTTTGAAGGACCTCTTGGGGAAAGGAATCCCAAGAGTGAAAGAAATCATACCTTAATAAAGATTAACCCACGAAATTGGGTTGAAAAACTTGAAGGCTTGATCTTCTTCTTGGAGCACTAATGGTTTTCAATGGAGTTTTCTTTTTTTGGAGGAAGAGAGAATTTGGGAGAGCAAAAGATTTTTGAGTTCAACTTTTGGGACTTGTTTTTTCTGTTAAAATTGACCTAAAAATGACCCTAAGGCATTATATAGTCACCCATTAAATTACCCAAAAGACCCCTCACTTAAATGGGTTTATTTGTGAAGTCAAAACATCCAAAATACGACTTTTACGATATTTAGGAAGTAGGTGCGCGTCGCGATGCTAATTTGTCACGACCTAAAAGCACCCCCTAGAAGCTAGAGAGAACCCTTGGATCATGACCGGGCACACTTGACCCTTTGGGGTCTTGTACTAGCCCTTTAATTATCATTCATTACATAAGACACGAAAAGTAGTGCGGAATTTAATACTTGTCACAAATAAATTAATAAAAGGAAATCTTTCATAAATACTTAGATAATCTCATCATCACAAGCCAACCTAACGACACAACATAATATCTTAGGGACACGGCCCTTTACATTGAAAAGAAATACATAATAAGTCTTTTAAATAATGAAACTAAGAAAAGGACTATGCCCTCGAATATATGAGGACATACTTTGTCTTGAGAGAAACTTTTCCAAGCTTTGCCTTCTAGCCTTCAACCTTGCTTCCAAAAACCTATACTTATATATTATAGAAAAGTATGGGGTTAGTACAAAACAATGTACTAAGTATAGCATATGCAAAAACATGTATAAAGGGACATTTTAGTAAAATAATATTTCATGCCAAATAATTATAACATTCATGAATTTAGAAACAAAACAACATTAGAAACATCATTTAACACTTAGAGAAGGATTTCCATAATTTTTAGCCAAAGAAAGCACTTTACAGTAAACTACTCCAAAATTACAGTAAACTAGTTTATCCTTACAGTGAACCAAATT
>CM040629.1:64683618-64871118 GCA_022817965.1 Solanum lycopersicoides | reverse complement strand
ATCATCATCATCATCATCATCATCATCAAATAACTAAATTTCTGTAATTTTAAATCCATCTATAATCAACAAAGATTAAAAACAAAATAGATAGAGCTACATAGATATGATTACACACAAAATCTTATTGATGTCTTGTATGAGAAAAAAATAACACAAAAGCATTTGATCAAAAATAGCTTACTTACAAAAAAAAGCAAAGAGAATGCATAGAGTGAGTCGCTTGTTGAATTTCCATCCAAAAATAAAATTTGGCTTCTAGATATACGGAGTGTTTATCATTTTGGATTTTGAAAATTTTCCAAGGAAAAATAATTCTTAAAAAAAATAATTAGAGAAAAGTATAAAATTATTAATTTACATGAATTTAAATTAATGCTTACAAGTTTGGCGTAGGATTTTACTCGTAAATACTAATTTAGGAGGCTTGCAAATTTCTCCATAGTGGAAGCATATTACAACAACCATCATTCATTTTGTACACAAGAAAATCATGATTTGCTTCCCTAGGATACTAGATTGTGGAAATATGGGCATTCATCCATCTCGTGAAGAATTCCGATGACCCATCGAAAATCCCCACGAGATAGGTACTGAATAGTATCTTAGGGATGTGAATCATGCTTCCCTTGTGTAAACACTAGCTATCAACTAATTTATACAATGTAGTTTATCTTAAACCCATAGTGATATATTGTACACTAAGGTTTACGGTTAAGGAGGAGGAGCATGAACTAATGGGCTCACAGAATAATTAGCACCCCTTATGGATGGACCGGACCCAATAAATGTTTTCAACATCTGGTCTGGCTCTGTCTATTTTGATCTTCTATTGTTGAGGATTGAGGTGGGGAGGGGTGGGGGCAGTAGAGGTTAAAACCTTGCAATGGTTAATTTTTAACAATAGTTAAATTTTTTGAACTTTTTCATAAATTGGATAGCAAAGTTTAATAATTAATTTTGGGCTAAACATACTAATTGTATTTTTTATTGATAATATTTTTTCCTTTTATTTTGTTTATTCTTTTAAATCACATGGACATGTTTTAAATTTTTTATTATAATTACAATTCCTCAAATAGATAGGTATTCATACACGATTTCATCTTAATATCTAAAATTGAGTTCAGATTTAGTAAATTGAGGGCCCTGTTTGGGCATAATACATAACTATGATTAGAAATCATGTTGGTTTGAAGTTAAAACTTTAATTTAATGACTCATGAGTCATTTGCTTACTAACGTGTTTGTTTCCTATTTTATCCCTTCCCCTAGCTTCTATGTTGCGTATTTGATGTGTTAGGATGAGTGGAAATTTTCCCAAGGTAGTCAGGAGAGTACTGGGTGAGATTTACTATTTTGGAGCTTTTATTTGGAAAAGGTTGACTTCGAACAACATCCTTGTGAAGTAGGTTCATATGGGATTTTTTTTTAGACATTAGCTTGAAATTGTTGAGTTTGGTCTAGTGGACCCTTTGTTTGGTTGAGTTTGGGATGGGATGGGATCTAAGTAATTATTGAAATACTCTATCAAATTAATTTGGGGTGACACGATGGAAAATTTTGGAATTTTATAGCGGGCTAACATGACAAGAAACAAAAACATGTGAATTTTATAATAGGAATCCTCCTCTTTAGTTGAAAAAAGAATGAGAGTTCCTACAAAAATTCTCCTGGGCTACTTCAAGCTTGGGAGTCTCTGTAATAAGTGCATATGAAGACTCGGCTTCGGGTCTCCATGGAAAATCATAACACTAACCGCCTCTACTGCCTCCCATTTGTGTCGTACCTATACCTTTTACATGCGAAACCATAAACAACAGTAGCACCCCTACCTAGTATCCGACAACCTTTGTTTGTCTGAGATTTGCCCGAGCTCTAGTATAAAGCTTTGGTGCTTAGCTAGAACTAAAAAACTAGGTTAGGATACTCCCCGACAATGATTAGGGTACTACCAAAAAATATGATTTGGATCTCCACAACTATAATCATATACCTCTGAATTGAAGACTACTATGATGATCCGAAGGAACCAGTATACCCACCTCAACCCACCAGTCTCTGTTGTAAACCATGAGAACTCTGACCCAAACTGTTGGGAATACGGGTTTTATGAAAACCCTCGGATGCCTAACTAGTTCCGGATACTAGATGGAACTACTCTTCCTGAAGGATCTCCAACAACCAGAATTTCCTGAAGTACGGGACCTTTTATCTCTAGTATATCTAACCTCCTCATGCTCTAGTAAATCCCCCTTATTGGTGGTTCCCACTATGAACTAGAAGAAAGCCCCTCGCGGGATGCTTTGTTTAGACAATTGATGTAAAAGACTCTCATACTCTTTAATTGTGAGGCTCTCCTATCTCAAACTATCAAATCTCAGTCGGCTCTTCTCCTTCTCACTCCAAGGTACAAAACAGTCATAGAAAGCACAAAGAAAACACCTCCAAGTCATTGGCGGAGATCTAACTAGTACAGATTCCAAATAAACTCTCCATTACTCCTTAGATGGGCCACACAACTGAAGTGCAGTATAATGAACCCGATGAGACTCAATCAAGCTAATTGTCTCAAGAAACTATCGACATGTAGGGTAAAAGAATAAAAATAAAAAATATTTTAAAAAAACAATTTTTTTGGGGGGGAGGGGGGGTGCTAGTAGTTGTGAGTTAAAGAAAATGAAAATTTTCAAAAACAAAATTTTAAATATCTTTTTGGAAAGCGTGTATAGGGATAAATAAAAAAAATGGCTAAATTTGATCTATTTTTCAAAAATAAAATATTAAGTTGTTAATTTTCTTTTGTTGGGAAGGGGCTAGTTTAGGTGCGGCCAGGGGGGGGGGGCGCTGAGAGGTAGAGACATAATAAATTGATTCTTTTTAAAAAAGAAAATTTTGAAAATTTTAGTTTTTTTTTTAATGGGGAGGTCGGGGTACATAGTAAGATAAGAAAAAAAATTACGATTTGAGAAAAACAAGTTTATTTGAAAAACATTTAAATCAATCATATATGTGAAAACTAAGAAACATTTTCTAGAAAGAGAGATGAAATGAGTAAAGTAAAAGAGATAGTAAATACAAAAGAAAAGTCAAAGATGATTTTATTTTTTTGGAGGCAGATTTTGGTTGTTTTGGAACCAAGAGGTTATTGTTGTCATTTGCACCATGTCTTGCCATTCGTGCCAAAATTCGATCATTCCATTTAACTTTACCGATTCAGAAATAGCTCTAAAATAGGTTGATTTTGATTTTTTTTCTCGCGTAATACAAACTTACAAAAATAGCTTTCATAAAGGGTATCTTGATTTTTTTGTCTGCTTAACAAATTTTATTCATAAAGCAAACATTCAAAAAGGTAAACCTGCACAATTGACCAACAATTGTCTTATAGCAAAATTTAGAAACTAATGTTGTCAATTAGACATAAGTTATACCTTTTACCCTTAAAACAGAAGTTTTAGAGTATTCTATAAGTTAGACTTAATGAAATAGTGTTAATTGTTTTCCATATGATAAATTAATTTATTAAAGCCAGAGCTACATTTTATCTCTGGATTTTTTCATGTGGTCATTTTTAAAAAAAAAATATAACATAAGAGCAAAATCAAGGCAAACACTTTGGGGACAAAATGAAAACAAGACACTTTGGAACATACTCATAATATTTCTGAGCTTCCATGAATAAATTAAGAAAAGACATCAAGAATCTATCTATATATAATAGGAGAAGAAAAAATCCATACGTCTCAGCACCACAAAAAACAGACTTTTAAATAATTAATAGAATTGAAAGATAAAATCAACTGTTTGTAATTAACTTAAATTTAAAATTAAAATATTAAATTTATTTATTAAAGAATTACTTAAAATTAACGTGATATTACCATTTTATAATTTTCAAAATTAATTATCTAAATCTGAAAAACAAAAATACACATTGCAAAATATGAGTGTAATTATTAATTTTAATTTTTTTTTAAAAAAAAATGAAGAACTGCTCCACGTTAGTCAGTGGAGAATTTTAAGGAACAATTCAATTAGTGGATAATTTTAAGGAATAATTTCAAATTTAAAATTATTATAAAATCTAAAAATAAAAGTAAAAATTACAAGCATAAATTTTCAAATATAATAATAATAATAATGATAATAGTAATTATAATTATCTATCTATATATCATAGGATAGGTAAAAAAATTGTCACGTGTCTGCACGTTAAATATTCAAGAATCTTAATTGTTTAAAACATTTTTAAAATACTCTAACAATATAATTTTAAAAAACAAAAATTTTAATATAACTATTTCAATTAGAAAAAATTATTACGTTTTCTTTGGTTAAATAAAAACTGTAACGGAAAAAATGAATGATTTTAAAATATTTCAAATCACAATTCCAAAAGGAAGAAAATGAAAACTGAAAATTGAATTATTTTTTTCAAAGAAACTGAAATGGCTATTTATATTTAGAATATTTTTAGAGGTTTAAGGAAATGCTTTGAAAATGTAATTTAGAAACATTAAAATTAATTATTTTTATTATATTAAATAATAAAATACAATTCAAAAAACAACACTAAAATTTAAAGTAGTTTACATAATAAAGCAGTTTTTAAGAAAAACTATACACGTGTATAGTTTACAAAGTAAAAATAAGTTTTTTTATTTATTTTAAAAAAAAAATTGATACCGTAATATTAAAAAAATTATATGTTTGTTTTACAAAAATTGAATGTTCATAGGTTACAACATCAAGAGTCCAAAATTCTCTCTATTATTTCACAGTTTAAATTTCGAGTTCTTCTTGATTTTTTTTTTTTTTTTAATTTATCTATGCTTTATAGTGTATGTTGTTTGTATGTCAATGTCAATCAAAAGATTTATTAGTCTAATAATTATAGGTATCTCTTGGTGAATATATGATTTGTCTTCTATTTGATGGATATGCCGAAGAATTTACATGGCATGCAAAGTTATGTTCTCAATGATGCTTGAAATATAGATTGACATACGTCAAAAGGAAAAAGAAATTTTAGCACGGAAACAAAAAATGGTAGTGTTTTTATGAAATTTCTCACTACCTTTCCCTTTATTTGTGAAGGTAGAAGAGCAAAACCAAAGAGGCTCAAATGCGCGCACCATTGAAAAATTATTTTCCCTCTTTATTTTGGACTTCAATGAATTTTCGAAATATTTTTACTGATTTAAACATTCATGCTCAATTAGATTCATGTTTGAAATGTATTTTTTTACTGCCTTCACTGGCTAATTGATGTGAAACTTTTGTGATGACTATCTTCTTAGTTTTAATAAATGCTTAACTTTAGTCTGATATTAAGAGAAAGAAATCCTATGCCATATATTATTTTAATAGGAGATGATTATGACATCATGAAATGTAGCATATGGGGAATTATGGGTGAACCAACAATACATAAAATTTATACTGACGAAGATTTAACATTTGGTGATTTATCTCTCCCTGACTTGGATGGAAAAAATGTGCATTATAAGTCGTTCTTCTTCATAGTGTTGACTATCCTTTTTGATAGAATATGAATAATAAAAGAAAGTCTAAATAATATAAATAAGTACGGAGAGAAGAGTTGGTCTTTAAAATTTTAAAAAATGTCATAGTGGGAATTATATCCGAATGGAGCAGATGCAATATAAAATTTTGAGCACACACAAAGGACCGCTGCAACAATCAACTACTTGATGATTGGGTGCTTACTATTTGATTTTAGACAATTCATTTCATTTTCTATATAAATATATATAGTTTGAAACGAGACTAATGGTTGCTCGAGTACCCAGAAACTTCAATGTGGGTCCACCCCTAGGAGTAAAAGTCTGATACACAAGAACATTGATGGATTTAGTTTAACATGAAATGAATCTATACACAAGTAAGGTGATGTGACACTTCTCTGTGGCCTAGAAAATAAAATATTTCATTTTCCAATTTTTGACATTTTCCCTATATTTCTTCACTTATGTGCTATTAAGAAAAAATCTCTTAAAATAATTACTCAATATTAACTATCATTTAAAAAAATTTCCTCTAGTTAATAACCTTTAACACCTCTTTGATCTGGAATGTGGTTTTTGATCTAGAAGTATATTCTAGAAATGAAGAATATGCATCTCATTGAGACTGATCGCACTTACCTCGTTGAATCCCATGTTTTTTTGGGTGATGTAGTCGTTGCATCTTGTTATTTAATTAATAGAATGCACTAATCTTCTAATAAAATTAGATTCCACATTCCATGTTGTTTTCTCACTTACATATTTACTCTACCCCCTCGCATCTTTGGGAGCACATGCTTTGTTCATAATTTAGCCCCGGGTAAAAAATAAATAGCTCCTCATTCTCTCAAATGTGTCTTTCTTGATTACTCTCGACTATAAAAAGGGTATCATTGCTATTCATCTAATCTTCGTCGATATCTTATGTCTGCTTATGTAACATTCTGTGAATCTCAACCTTACTATACATCTATACATCTTCTGATCATTTCGAGGTCTTAACCATACCTCAAGTCTTACCCGTATCAACTTTTGAGTAAATCTACAATTTCTTCCACATCTCTAGTCGTAGTGCCACCACTATTGACGTATCATCATGGTCAGCACCTAGCACTAGTCCCATATAATTCATATAAGTGAATGGTGTATTTCCAAACCCTTTATCTTTCCGTACTGAGATATATATAATCCTTAGCTTCTATGAGTTTAAGATTACTCCCTCTATCCTTATTGAACTCCTCATATGCTTTGTAGATGAAGATGGAGTTGACAAAATACTTTAGTAGCTAGACAAATCTTTCTGATTTCCCTATCGAAACGTTGTTGTAAAATCTTAGCTTGAAACTAACATTAAGTAATTAGAAGATCAATCTAGCACTACGGCGATGGGCGAGCCAAAATAGATTCTGAGCCTGGAGAATATATATTTACCTTGGACTTTGGTCAGCTCAGTTTAGCAACTACAGTAATGGGCGACCCAATGTATATGATCTCTCCTGGCAGCTAGTCAAGAATTCATGGGCATCCTCCCCTAGGACCCCTACAACCTCGAAAAATGCAGAGGAGAAAATCTCAAGAACGTACACGACATCTTCTGCTCCTCTATTTTTATGGCAGCTAAACCTGCCGCAGGTTGAGCTATCGCAAGGGCTGGTGGTACCTCGATATGATAGGTTGTACTCCTAGGTCTGTAATGGATGGCACTAGGACATTCTGCATGCCTCTAAGTGTTTCTAGGAGTTGTGCAGTGACTGTCAATCTGAAGCCCCCACGCATTTGCAGGCTCGGTGACTGCTGGGCTGGTACCGACCCCACTATCTAAGGAATAGGTACTGACTGTGTCTCAATGATGGGAAAGGTGTAGCATCTCTTCCCTAACCTTGAGATGGTACTACAACTCGACTTTGACCTCAAGGTCAATCTGTAACTCATTCCCCCAGTTGGGGCCCTAAATGTATAAAAAATTAGAACAAATAGAAACCAAACACAACTAAGACGCATGAAAAGGAATCAAAGGTGAGAATTACCTAAAATGTCTTATAGCCTCCTGAAAAATGAACACAAACATCTCCCGACTGATTCGTAGGATTCTAATAGACACCAGATTTATACGGATGACATCAGTGAACCTGGAGTTGTGATACCAACTTTGTCACGACCCAAAACCACAGGTCGTGATGACACCTACTACAATCCACCAGTATGTAAGTCAACCATAGGATCATACTCCCATTCCGGGCTAAGGGTATGTGGTTTTGGATCGTGAAAATTTGTAATCAACTCAAAGAAAATTCAATTCAAAGCTTCTTCCAAAAACAAGATATCATTTCCAATTTTTTCATTATTCTTTTTTATAGATTCTCTTTTTAGTTGAATCTTTTGATCCTCGTCAACTATCATGGGCTAGCATGAGGACTCTCTAATTATACTTTTCTTCTAGTATCTACATATATGGTGTTACATCCGTAGCCATACATTGGCGGATTCTTAATTGTATTTCAAGATTGGGTTAGTGTAGTATTTCAAGATTGGGTTAGCTGTAATTGGTTTCTCTGTATAGATTTCTACGGTCATATAGGCTGGGGATGAAGTTGTTGAACCAATTGGATTACAAGTTATGGAAGACATATATGGAATCATAACTTCTTGTTGAAGATTTGTGGAATGTTGTTAATGAAAGTAACACAAGTCCTCATGTCGATGGATCAGGATATAGTAGCACATGTAAGAAGTGGAAGCATATTAATGCATAAAGACAAAGTTCATCCCAAAAGAATTCAACCTCCTATACTTTATTTGATCATATTATAAAGTGTAAATTAGTTAATGATATATAGAAGTCCCTCAATCAGTTTTTCAATAATAAGATTGAAGATCGACTTTATGCTGGAGACTTTAACTCAAGTAACTCCTCTATGAAGTGCCTAATGTACTGAAGATAGGTGTTTCAAGATATCATCCCCAATTACTTGAACACTCTGCTATTTATATAATAATAACTACTAACCCTAGATTGACCAGAGAGATCTGAAAGAAAGGAGGTATCATTGAAGCTGGATAAAAGTAAGACCCTAATTATACGTTTGTTGTCGATAATATATACCTGAATCTACATCATAAAACAAGGTAGGAACGAATAGTGTAATATATGGAATGTATGATATGTAAAATAGTTAAATGAAGCAATTGATTACAACAAAAAATGCAGAGATGAAGAGTAGATCACATGATGGAGCGTAATAAAGACAACTAAATAGTAAAGTATGTATGTGTACTTTAACAATAAACTTTACAACTGAAAATATATATGACAAATAATGCAACTTTACTTTTCATGGGAAATTATGCTAACCGAAAAGTAGAACATGAGTCTTATGATGATATAACATCTAGTCCATATGGTCAAAGTCATTCTTTATCTTTAGCGGGTAAATAAAGAATTGAATAATGGATCTAATCTCTAAGCCTTTACAAGTGTCTTAGTGGTGAGCTATCTAAATCAACGGTATGATTCTATCCTACCTTGGCAACATAATTCTAGAGTTTGAATTATCTGAACCCATATCCAACTCGATGGTTCTTACTAATCCTAAAATATGCATTGGTGCTAGATAACTTTAAAGTTGTCCCACTTAAAGAAAAATGTCTCACTTTCCAAAAAAAAAAACTTAAATGCTCTTTCCTGAGACCTTTCTTAACATGGTTCTTCAGAACTGACTAAACATGCTTTAAATCGATAATGCTTTGTTTTGCAATTGACTTTTCTTTCTTTCTAAACGTAATTCACTTAAAGAAAATTTTACTTTCTTGAAACTCTTTTTGAAAATATTGTTTTAAAACTTGTAACATACTTTACTCATTAAATTAATGCATAAGAAGTAATATGACAAGGTTTTCAAATAACTTTAACTAAGAAGGGACCATGTGGTTGTATAAGCATTAATCCTAAATCAATCAAAGATCACTAATAATATGAAGGACAATAATTTCAACATTAGAATCAACAATGAACAATTCGTGAAAGAGAAATTCAAAATAATGGTCATTGGAGTAAGAACCTTATCTTTAAATCTTGTTAATTAAAATTTTAGATGTGGGGTGTTAGGATGAAATATGTTTCTCACTACGATAGCCCTTCATACAATGAAGAATTAGAGTTTCGCAGAGGATCTAGTTTGGGGAGTTGATAGCATAGAATATGAGAGAAAATGAGTATCTAATAATATAACATAATACCCGAATCAAAGTTAAATGTTGATGTTTAGGATTTCAACCCTTTGATTTCATGAAAAATGGTGAGTCCACGAGTCTATTCCATAGATCCTGGAATGATCCACAACTCGTGGAATGCCATCGTGAAATTCAAATATATTGTCTTCTTTCACGTTCAAATTTTCGACGCCAATATTCCATGTCTCATAGAATGCTTCTATTGAACTTAGGAGTTTTACATATCCTATGATTCAATTCCTAGAGCCCTAAGTAAGGTTCATACTATCAACTACGACCCAAATTTTCAAGTCTTGGAACTTGGGAAAATATTGTACTCTCTAAATCTTTTCTACGGATACATACCAACGCTCGTGGGGTGATCCATGAATCATGGAAAACCTCCTTGGAAGTATGGTTAGGGGTGATTTTTAAATGCTAAGTCTTGAGTATTCTTTTGTTCTAAATATTGGGTGTTACATTTTATTCTTTAAGTCGTAACTTTGATAACCAAGTTATTGAGTGTTGCTTCATTTTCTGGTTGATTTGAAGGAGACAATATACAAAGTTTGCTTATTTGATCCTACCAAAATTGTAGGCAAATGGAATGTAACAAAGATGAAGTTCTTATGGCCAAAAAAATTGGTGAGCATCAATTAACCTAGAAGGACATTGTTGGAGCTCAAAAATTTGCTTTGAATGCTCAAAATAAGTTTCCAGCCAAAAATGATGGTAATTCTCTGTTCCTGTTGATTATCAATGTTTATGTTGTTCATGAGAAGAAGAAGACTAATGAGGAAGTGGATTTTAGTGGTATCCTTTCTATAGAGCCCTCAGCTGATGATGAAAGACTTAAAAAATATTACACCAGGGTTGCTCAATCTCTTAAACCTGATAAAAGTCAACTTGTTGGGAGCAGACGAGCTCTTAATATTATATTTGAGGCTCTGAGTTTGTTTCTAATAGAACCAAAAGAACAATGTAGGAAAATAAACATGGATCTTTTGTTTCCAAAGTGAGGATTCTTATAGAATAAGAATGGAATTGTGAAAGTAATTTGTTTGTGACAACTAATGCATGTTATATTCTTGATTCAGTTCACTTGTTCAAAACATGATACAAGCTATGAAAAAAGAAACGCATGGCTAGGCGTTTAGGCTATGAATTGGACAACTATCTTGAAAACCTATCCATGCATACCTTCATTAGAATAAAACATGCATTAGTTCTAATGAAAAAAAAAAAATCTTCAGAAAACCCGCCTAGTCCAGTGCCCTCATAGCTTCTTCTTGTGTAAGAAGTTTCACATCCTGAAGCAGAAGATCCATGTTTATTGTCATACATCATTCTTTTGGCTCTATCAGACAACACCCTCCATGCTTCAAATATAATCTTAAGTTCCCCTTGCCCCTTACAATGAAGAGTTTGAGCAAGTCTTCTATAATGTTTTTTATTGTCTCATCATCAATGAGGACTCTACACAAAGAATATCGTGAAAATCCATTTCACCGGTAGTCTTCTTTTGATGATGATGAGAAAAATTAACATTGATAATCTCGATGAATTGAGTAATACCATCAAGGATGGAAACAAATTTTTGAGCCTCAGCAATATCCTTCTCGATTATTTTTTGCTCAACAATTTCTCTAGTCATAACATCTTCATCTTTATTGAATTTCATTTATGCTACAACTTTGACAGGTAGAAAATAATCTAACTTTACTATCTCCCTCAAACTCAACCAACAAATGGAGAAACACTCAATGACCTAGTTGTTGCATGATGTTTATTCACATAAATATTGTGGAGAAGAACTATCTTTGACTCTTCAAATGATATAATACAATCACTACAAAAATGTACGTCACAAAACGTACAACTTGAAATGTACGTCACTCCTAAGACCCTTTGTGTGTTTATTTTAATTGTATTTGAGTTGCAGTGGGTCTACAAAATGTCTCGAGATGCCTATAACGGCTAGTGAAGTTATATTGGAGCTTTTATATTTATTGTGTATGAGGGTATATTGCTTTGGCGCCTTGCAAATTGAATTTCAGATTTTATGATTGTTACTTCGATTAGTTAAGATAATTTCAGAGTTGTTTACTTTTATGCATTAGCCACATGTACATTACATCATATTGCATGGTATGTTTGGGAGGTATATGATAGACTTATATTAGTGTTTATGAAAATATCTGTAGTTTACTCTCATTTTTAGTGTTAGCACTATCGTGCCTCTCTATATATAGTCTCTTTGTGTGCTCGAATGACCTATGAGGCTTACTGAGTACTCGTGTTTTGATACTCATACTGCACTTGTATTCTTTTTATCATCCAACACCAAATACCAGCCACCCTTGTTGATTCAAGATTTCTCGAGGTTGTTGATATTGGATCATGGTGAGCTATTGACATACATAAACTTGTTTCTGTCTCTCTTGCGTTGTCTACATATTTTGTATTTTTATTAGACAAACCTATTTCATATAATCCTTTTTTGTACTTAGGTGCTCTTGTACCGGTGACACCATGTTCGGAGTTGGTTCTCTATATATCCATCTTCTCTTGGGTCCTTATTGTATATTTTATATTATGTACACATCTATTCTAAGGCTTTATTCTATGTCTTATTATTCCTTCCTCGTTAGTTACTTCTAGTTTTATTTATCGTGTCTTATTTAAGCTTTGGCTTTCATACCGAGGATGTTATAATAGGCGCTATCATAATCCAATTTTGGACTATGACTCATCTCGTCATTCTTATTCTATGCTTAAAGTATCATTTGTACAAATAAAGTTAATTTATACACAGATTTCTCACGTGATCCATTTTTCAGACCAATAAAATCCTCAAGAGAAATAGTTAGGATTGACAGTATGAATTCTCTCTATTAAATATTTTCACCGAAAATAATGTAAAATTCGACAACTCAAAGAGACATCCTATATATTCATGCTTAAATCGTTCTAGACTGATAAGTAACAAATATTGATTTTTTATGATGAAAATCTAATTTCTTTGACAAAAGTTAAAAGAATTTCATATCAAATACTTCAAAAATGACATTCTTTTCTTCTTTATAAAATATTCACCACAAAATTTCAAAATCAAAAGCATACTAATCAAATAAACTTTGAATATGTATTTAATAGAGGTGTCTATGTAAAGATTGTAAATTCTTGAATCAATGAGACACTGATTGGAATATCTTTGATACTTTTTGAAAGGAACATGAGAAGAATAATTTTGAGATTTATTTGAAATGTTGGAACGAACAAAACATCAGAAAACACAATTTTATAATAGGTTTGAGGGACATTGAACTATATATAAGAGATCAATGTCCTTCACAATTTGGCTATTGTATTCCTAATTTCATTAGGAATAGAATATAAGTTCAAGGGATTACATGATACCTGATCATTATTTCATATCCTTATTTAATTAGTTCGAAGGAAAAAAAATTGATAAAAACAAAAAAAAAACTAGTTGAACAGGGATAGAGAATATAATTAATTTCCCACTATTTTTTTTGTAAATAAAAGATATTTATAAATTTAAATTATTAGGAACAAGATAAACAACTATACTTTGTTCAACACTAGATAGACACAAATCGATCTTAAAAAAATCAATTTTGTCATCAATAGGATCAACTAGTGTTGATACTTATGCTTAACAAACATATCATTCCTAAATTAAAGCGAAGTGTCAACACTAGATGGACAGAAATCAATCTTGCAAGAAAAATCAGTTTTGTCATCAATAGGATCAACTAGCGTTGGTACTAATGCTTAACAAACACAGTACTCCTAAATTAAAGCTAAGTGTCAACACTAGATGGACACAAATCGATCGCGCAAGAAAATCAATTTTGTCATCAATACGATCAACTAGTGTTGGTACTTACGCTAAACAAACATACTATCACCTAATTTGAAGCTAAGTGTCAACACTCGATGGACACAAACAAATTATAACAAAATTAAAGCTAAGTGTCAATAATAGATGGGCACAAACACATTATAAAAACCAATTGTTTTTGACCTTTAGAACTTTTAAAACACCAAACCTTATCTCCTACTTTGATGAAAGAAGCAGTATAGTCTTGTAACAACTTCTATACATGTCGAGCTTCCTCAGTTGCCTAACATGAAAATAAACAATTTAAAATTTCTTCAACGATCATTATAGAGAGATTTCAGTCAGTATAACAAGAATGTATCAAACAATTTTAGGATCAGAAAGTACCTAAAATTGATCATACATAATGCTAAATTTAATATTGTTTTGCAAATTCTCCATTGTTTAGGAAAAGAAAATATAGTATTTTACCATATTTAAATCTTTCTGTAGATATGCTTGCTAAAGTTGGTAATCCTTGTTCACTTGAACTTCAAAAGAGATGGTTTATTCACTAACTTCAAATTTCTTCTTCCATTTGTTAAACTATAATCAGTTTGTTGGGTTCGAAAGTGCGTCATGTAGAAACTTACAATTGCAAATCAAGACGACGATAAATTAAATGAAAATACTTATACTAAAAATATATTATTAATATAGTTTGTTGAAGTGACATACATATTGAAAACTAACAGTAAAAGACATAAATTCCATTAGGAGAATAGTCTCCCCATAAATGAAACTCTATATCGAACATTGTGGATACTCTTGTGTTCTTGGTAAGAGAAGAGAGGTCTTTAATTTATAGAGTTCCAAATTCTTCCTCTAAGGAAAGAATAAACTAAATATGGAAAAGTTAAAGTATTTATGGTAATACTTTGTCTTTCCCTTTAGGAAAAAATAAAGGTAAGAAAATCAGGTTAAACCCCTCACACAATTATCAACCCATGGGACAAAAATATATGTTATACAAGCACTAAAAATAATTCACAGGAGAATGGAGACTTATGTTTTCTGGAAATTGAAAAATATCTTATGCGACTTGTGTTGCTGCCGACGTCTGTTGCTGCAAACTGTTGTGGCAGACGTCTTCTGCTGCGAGTTACTGTTGAGTCGAGCATCGGTCGAAGTGATAGACGTGGCGCTGATCGATGCGGGGAGGAGTCGCGTGGTGGTGCTTAGGCTGAGAGAGGTGGGTTTTTGTGGATTCTTAGGAGTGAGAGAGAATTCACAGGAGAATGGAGACTTATGATTTTCGTAAATTAAGAAATAACGGATGCGACCTGCGTTGTTGCCGATGTCCGTTGCTGTAAGTTGTTGTTGCTGCCAACGTCTCCTGCTGTGATTTGTTGCTGACCCGTGCGCCGATCAACGTGATAGAGGCGGCGCCGGTTGATGTGGTAAGGGGAGGCATGGCGGTGGTTAGGCTGAGAGGGTGGTTTGTTGCGGCTGCTTAGGGGTGAACGAAATGACTTAGTGTTTTGAGAGAAATGAAAAATGATTATCATTCATTTTTATAAAAGAAGTTTTAATTTACCAACCATGAGCTGTCGGTATTTTTAAAAATAATTATCTATATTATTATATCTACCTCTTGAAGTCGGTTTTGTCAATTCAAAACATTTAATAAATACCGACATCGTGAATTCGATATTATTTAAATAAAATAATAATTTAAATAAAGCGACCTCTAGAAGTTAATTTTATTAATTGAATTATATATATATATATATATATATATATATATATATATATATATATATATATATATATATATATATATATATATATATATATATATATCCTCTTAATTATATCAACATATTTAGTAGTTTATATTTGTTACCACCTGGTTATATTAATGTATTCCATATGTGGATTGATCTGTGTTTCAATAATAAAAATAGTATTTCATATTCGGATCATTAATACGTAGGACATGATTTGTTAAACTACTTGATGAGTATTTATAACCTTATAAAATCAACGCATTTCATGTTAGTTTTATGACCCACTCACATTAATATTATTTTGGTTTAATATTTAATTACTCATTAAATTCTAATTCTAATTGGATAAGTGGATAAGTTACTTACATGTGTGGAGAAGTGGAGAAGTGGGGAAGTTAGTCCAACTACCCATTAAGTCTTCCACTTTAGTCGTTACCTCTTCCAACTATCCACTATCTCCACTACTCACCATGATGGAAAGGTGGGAATGATGTTAAACACACTCTATTTAAAGGGTCCTCTCTCTTCCAAAAAGACATAGTCTTATCCATCAAAAATATTCATAAAGTATAAGGCAAGAGAGAGAAACAACTTCTGAAGAATCAAAAGAAAAGACTTTCGCTCAATCAAGTCAAGAATTATAATGGCTGATTCAGGTATATATTCTTCACTGAATTATCATAGTAATACATTTATGTGAAAATCATATAGTTCTACGATCCTTAATTAATTGATAAGATTTCTGAGAGCTTAGATTGTTAATGTTTTCACAATCATTGAAAAATCCTTACATTTCATACATTTTTAATGGATAATCAATTACCTTTTGTTTGCGACATCACTACACGCCACATTCATTTGATTTTGGATGTACAACCTTGATAGAACTTATTTTGTTACAATACTTCACTAGCTATATTAGTTTGCTTGCACATGATTATCAATTTAAAATCTATACGTTATGGTAAAAAGAATTGTTTATTTAAGCGAATATATGAATAATGAGTTTAGCAAAAAATAATATTGCAGATTCTTTTGTGAATGTTCAATGTGAATTATCATATATATATATATATATATATATTTATAATTTGCGCAAACCTCTATGGCGCTGGTCAATGAAATTTTTTTACTAGTTAAATGCAATTATGTATATATTTATTTCAATTTGATGTGGTTCAATCATGTAATTAGTCTTATCTCACTAATATTACCTTATAGACAATATTTATTTTGTATATTTGTCATCTATGTGCTTTGCATGTGTATTCTATGTTAAATTATTTAGATGTCATATGAACATGTGATGAGAACAACTGCATTTTATATATTCACATATTTTCACATTTGTTATGAATTTTTTTTAAAAGGAACTCGGAACATTTTAAAATATTATATTTCAAAGTTAGAAGATCTCGTTAACTTGATAATATGAAACAAACCCAATTTCAATATATATATATATATATATATATATATATATATATATATATATATATATATGACAATTTCTTTTTGCTATTTTGGTGACTTTTTTTAAAAAACTCCGTTTAAAATTTCAGCAAAGATAAATGAAAGTTGATATTTTCTTTTGTCCCTTTCTACAAGTTTCTTCGTATAAACAAATAAAATGGATTTTAATTTCAATGCGACATTACTACTCTTGCATCTCTCATTCTACAACTTTTAACGTTGTTGAAATAGTTGAATTCATTACATTTGGTTCTTTAATAAAAAAATTTATTTCTAGCACTATTATTTGTAAGGTTTTTTTTGTCATAGGGGAGTCAAATTCAAATAAATTATTAAAATGTCTTATGAAGTGTGTTTCATTCCTCAAAGTATTCTTCCTCATATTTCATTAAACTTAATCTTTTACTGTAAGTCTTAGTGATTCATGTATCTATTGCATTTTTTATTTTCTATTTTGGACTTTTTTGGAATTCTATTAAAAATTCCAGTAAGGATGGTTGAAAATTTATCTTCTCTTTTATTCCTTTTACGGGTTTTTTCATAAATTTTTTGAGAAAGTTGCTTGTGGGTGGTACTATATTTGATAGCACACAACAAATATATGATAACTGATATGGAAGCAATGATGAAGTTTCTTAAAAGAACCAAACAAATTACTATCTTGCTTGCCACAATTAGTATATTATTTTAATTGTCTTTTATTAGGTACAAACAATTCGTATGTCACACAATTAGTCCACATCTTTTGTCGCAAGTTAAGTAATTTGTCATATTTCTTCGTCTCTTTTTTTTGGACATAATAAGAGATCAAGTTTTCTTGAAACAAACAAATATCCAAAATACACAATAAAAAAATAATTTTTAACGATAATAAATATGCACGTTAATGAAAAGTGCTAGAGCCTTTACCAACATTAATTAATTGTCATTATATTCAATGTTGTTATAATCTTTAAGAACACTAATAGAGAGTACCAATTACCTCTGAAAATTCATATTTACCAACAATTAAGCTATTAATTGTTGTTAAATATCATTTTTACTATAGTCATAACTCTTTATTTTAATAATTTTTTTTATTTTTTAATAAAGAAGTAACAACTCTTTCTTTTGAATTATTTGAATTAAATTTGTGAACTGTAAACTTTGATACAACCTGATAGACTATGCTTTTGAATGATATGTTTAGTAACATGCCCTTTTCTTCTTGATTGTTAGAAAAGCAGTTTTTTTTTTAATTATTATTTGTGGATATTTGTGAGTTCAAGTTCTCACAAAGTTATGCCGTGAGATTTTACTATGTTATGCGTCAAACTTTTGGCTTAGAATATCCCGTGGTGAACAGTTCCATTAAGATGTCACTTACTTCTTGGTTGATGATTGAATTAATTCTTTCTGAGTGCTTACTATAACCAGAAAAATAACTGTGATTCAATTCAAAATAAGTTGAACCGGTGGCATGAAACATAAGCAATAGTAATGACTACTATGAGACAATGAGGAAACACATTTATGATACAAATAATTTGAGGGTCATTTTTAAACATATCCATGATACATCATACTATAGTAAAAACATATTTATGGGGGTTCATAAGAAAGGAGATGAAGATCTTTCATTTGAGTTTAGTTAATTTAATTATGTTTTGTATGGACGTGATGTTCCACTTTACTTGGGAGTGTCATTGTTCGAGGCTTTCTGGTCTCCTTTTTATTGCCTGATATTGTTCTTTATAAACTTTTGGAATTCACCAAATATCATTACTTCTGACCAACTTTTTTCTTATACTCAAAATCTCTCTACGACTCATAATTTTTCTATTAACAAAAAAATATAGCACTTTAAGATTTTGGAGGAACGTTTTGCCTTAAAATAAGATGTTCTTGATAATGTACTATATATATAGAAAATATGAATATTATCGAATGATCATATGTAAGCTTAATAAAATAGTTCAATCCAGTGCAAAGCAGATGTAATTTACCTAGTATATATATATATATATATATATATATATATATATATATATATATATATATATATATATATATATATGTTTTGCTGAATAACAATAATACACAACAAAGGGAATTACAGGAAACAACAACTTAGGAAAATGAACTTGAAATCTAAACTAGAAGTCCAGAAGGGGTTCAGAAGTCAGAAATGAACTTGAAATCTAAAACTAGTAAGTCTAGAAGGGGTAGAGTTGAGATTATTCAAAATCACAAATAACTTCCTTATCCTTTCCTACCTACGTTCTCACACTTCTATACTAATTCCATAATTATCTCTTGCCCTACTCACTTGACTTTCTTCCAGCCTAAAAGTTATTGTCCAACCTTTTAGGTGGAATTAAACTTCTAGTACTCTAACACAGTTTGCCAATGTAGAAATCATCACTCGCCGCATCCTCTCTATCATCAAAATTAACAGATGTATCAACTAATTTCACAACATTACCCCCCTCCTAAAAATCGAATTTGTCCTCAAGGTTGAAGTCATCCATCTTATTCTGGTTAAGACAATCTTGGAGCTGCAACAGTGTTACTTATTGGATAGGCTCGCCCAAGAAACGCTTAAGAACTGAAACGTGAAATACATGATGTATCTTAGCCACGAGGGGAAACTCCAATCTAAATGCCACCTCTCCATTGTGCTTGATGAACTTGAAAGGACCAAAGTATCGTCTTCCAAGTTGTGACCCCTTTTCAACCGCACAGAAAGATGTCGATATGGTTTCAACTTCACAAAAACCCAATCACCCAATGCAAACAGTAGCTCAATTAAATGTTTATCTATAAACTTCTTCATCCTTGTTTGTGCTTTGATCAAATTCGCTTTCAACAACCTCAATACGTCGTGACAATGAGTTAAGTAAGCCGCCACCAATTCACTAGCAGTGCTCCCCATTATATATCGAGTTAGAGTGGGAGGTTCTTTCCCATACATTGCTTGAAATAGTGTCATTCCAGCAGATGTTTGGTACGGAGTATTGTATCAGAATTCAACCCAAGGTATAATTGTAACCCACTTGCTTGGATCATCAACAACTTAGCAACAAATTTGGGGCCTCAGACTTTCTGTCAGTTTGTGGATGATATGCAGTACTCACAACTAATGACGAACCATGCGAATGATTTATTTCCTGCCAAAAAGAATGAAGAAATCATGGATCACAATCAGTGAAAATAATGCGAAGAGGGTCGTGTAGTGATACACTCAAATTATACTTCTGTAAAGAAGTATAAGCGGTCGTATCAAGTAAAGAACCCAACAAGTAGGTTGGAGTCGATACCACGAGGAAAATGATTTAGACTTAACTTTAATATACTATTACGTCTATTTAGTCAAGTCCTTTCCGAAAACAGTTAATTAAATGGGGGGTTTTTGTGAAACTAAAGTGTTAAATTATTTCTAAGTAAAACAAGTAGCAAGATTAAAACTTTGGTATTTATCAAGTGGTGAGAGGAACTAGGGTGTAAGTGTTCCCCATAAGCTCCTAACTCGGTAACCCTAGCTATAACAATTCTTTCCTAGTGTCTTGCATGCAAAGTGATAAGTTATGTATCTCTAAATCCTTGGTCCGGCATTTAGAGAATTTCACCCCGTACCTTGGTCCGGCTACGTGTGTCTAAGTTACTAAACCTTACCTTTACCTCATATTAAGCATCATATTCGATGTTTGGCTTAGTTACTACTTTGCACCAATCGAAACTAGCCTATTAGATAGTGTCCACTAAATCTATGATGATAATTCTTTTCCTATTAACTACCCTGTTGGTCCGGCAAGTAGAAATAGGGCAAGTTCTAACGCGTGCACTCGTTAAAAAGAATTCTAGATGAAAGAATTATCAATACATGCAAGAATCTATTCTAGAACTATTATTTAGCTAGTTTTACCTTGTTAATCACCCATGGTTCCCACAACCCTAGTTGTGGATTTAGTTACCCATGCCTAGAAACAAGCAATTCATGTTTGTTAAACAATAATTCATATACTTACTTTGACAAGTTTGAAGAAAATCCAGAAATAACACTTGATATAGCAAAATTCACTTGATAATCAATTTCGGAACTTGAATAAATTGCCAATTTGCAAAGTCAAGAACCCAAGAACAAAAGGATGAAAAAAATAATAAAAAGTCTAAACCCCATAACGAGGTTTCTAACCCTATTTATAATAATAAAGTCCTAATTAAAAGGATTCCAAAATAAGGAAAGTCTGTCCAAAATGCGTCTTCAATCGACGACTCCACTGACGGTCCGTCGATCACCGTCGACTGCCTCCGTCGATCCACACATAACATCTTTTTCAAGACTCCAAATTGCACCTTCTCTGATCCAATCGACGGACCAACAACATGGTCCGTCGATGCACTTACGGTCCGTCGATGCTCATCGCGTTCCATACTTAGCTTTTCTCCAACACCGGGTACTGGGGCAGTCTCTGATCACATCGATGATTTGCCAGCACGGTCCTTTCGTAGCCCCACACTTAGTCAGAATTACTCGAGTTGTATTCAGATACTCGAACCTTCAATCGACGGCCACCACCTACGGTCCGTCAATGAGACGACGGGCCATCGATGGCTTCATGGGTGGTCACTTCTGCACTGATTTCTGCACAGTCTTCTACATTTCTATTTTGGACAACTTTCCTGCAAAACACCGATAAAAACACATTAAAATTACTACAAAAAGGCCCTAGACACACAGTAAACGTAAGGAAAAAGCATTGAAAGTACCATTAAACCACGGTACATCAACACCCTCAACTTAAATTCGTTGTTTGTCCTCAAGCGACGCACTATGAATCACCACACACTTTTGTACAAAAGTACTCTCTTTTAAGCTTTTACAATCATCTGGCTGTCAATCTCGATCTTTTAGTGCATGTTTTTACTCTTAGGCTCACTAAGCTCCTTCATGTGGATTAGACCATGACACAGACTCACCACGCACCGACACCTCTCCTCTTTTATCTCTCACCAAGGCACCAACTTTCCAATATTGCAACTAATGTCCTCACTTTAAAAAAAATATCCTCCTTTTTCACACAGTGATTTCAAATTTTGAGTATAAGGATCATTATTTCAACACTCACGCTCAGAACAACTTCACAACTAATTGCTAGTTGTCGCATAGGCTTGACCTTATTTTCACTGCTTTAAGTTCACCATATTAGACTCTTAGGATCACGATAGGACTTTCTTAGCTTGTAACGTAGGCTCAGGGTCAGGTATGGTACATCTGGATACATTTTAGTGACTTGTTTGCCCTCCTTGACATTATGGCTAAGCGTCCTACCTCTTTCATTGTCTATTATGCCTTACTTTTCTTTTCTTGTAATCTTTGCCTTATTTTCTCCTTTCTTTCCCTTTTAGTGGAAGTGACTCTTACTTCTTTTCCTTTAACACTCTTTTTCTCTATTTTTCTTTCTTTACTCAATTGATAATTCTGACTGAGTCACTTTTCTTATTCACTGTTTCTTTTCTTTTCCAAATTACTCTTTTCATCCCCACTTTTTGGGACTTCACTCATAATAGCCACCCTCAACTCATGGTTTTGCCATGAGTCACGGTACACAATACCCAAGATTGGGTCAGGGCCAAGACGAGGTCAGTTTCTGCATTAGCCACCCTCAACTTATGCTTTTGGCCTAAGTTGAGGTGCACATGACCAAGGAGGGACCAGTGCCAACACATTATACCTAGAGAAGACAATTTGGTGTAGAAAAGAAAGGTCTATTTAAAGCTCAAAAGATTTGGATCAAAAGGGGATCAATTTCATTTGATTTTCTTTTATTTAGGCTAAAGATTGGGTAATTTTAACAAGGGCCTAAGATCCTTTCCTAAATGTCTAACACAGATTCCTTTTTGCAGGACTAACCGGGCAAGTTCTAGCTAGGTACCATCAATGGAACAATCAAATTTCCTCACACTCTCTTGACATTTCATTACCCTATCATATTATCAGACACCTAGTTCGAGTATTAGATTTGAGGGTCATGCAGTAGTGCATCTCTTTGTAATGCTTAGAGCCAAAAAATTCATCAATAATTAGACCTAATCATGCAAGCATTCTTCTTAGAATGGGATATCATTTATATTTAGCCATCATTCTTCAGACTTCACATTTCATACTTTGTACAAGATACTAACATGCCTGTTCAACAGTAAAATAACCAGTCTCTTGGGGCAAAAGAACACAAGCAAGAAAACCACCAAGAGAGGATCATGAGTTGGGCTACTCAGACTTCACCCTAACACTCACTTTCCATTTACCCCACCCCCAACAAGAAAGCATGCAATTGTCCCCAATGTATAAAAAATATAAAAACAAGGTGGTAGGTGAAGCAAACCTAAGGCGCATTGTAAGACCCCCAAAATGAGTTAGGGTGTCTAGAGCCTAATGTGTTTGTCTTAATGTTCTAAGGTCCTAAAATGACTTATAATATGGTGTAGAGGCAGTGTATAAAGTTTGAGGTGATTTGGAAGTCAAATGTCAAGGATCGACCAAAACGTTCGACGACTAGTCACCTATGTGCCTCATGTATCTATGCATGCTTATATTTGTATGTAATGAGCTTATGAAGACTTAAAATGGATTATAATGATGTAAAATGCTATTATATGAAGTTTCGTGAAGTTTGGAGGTCAAACGACCAAGAACGTCCAAGGCGTTCGAAAGATAGCCCTTAAGACGCTCAACGTGTGTCTTGATAGGGCCTAGCCTGTTTGGACGAGTTGCATGTATTGGTTTGGGGTGAAAATTTTGTGGAACGTCTACAACTTGTTAAGGGTTGTATTTATGTTGGAAACATCTAGGTACAACCTCTATAGGGCCCCGTAAAAGGGCCCACAAGAAGGACCCAAAGTTGGCCGAGACACTGCCTTGGCAGTGTCAATCGACGGACCAAACGACGGCCAGTTGGTCAACCAATGGCCCGTTGGTGAGGTATCATCGATTGGTACTTAGCTTGGGCAGGTCTCAAGCCAAAAATTGGCTAAGTACCAAACGACGGAACCCCAGGCACGGCCCGTCGACTGACCTATGACCAGTAGGTAGGTCCGTCGATGGTGACCTGTGAGCTGAAGCCTGCACGCTGTTTCATTAAAGGTGTGAATGGAAAATTCACCCCATGTGCTAACGTGACCCTACACGATTTATTTAACTGATTTTGGGTGTATATAAGTCATCAAAACGTGATCAACCCATTCCCAACCCCATGCACATGTAAGAATCTTCTCTCTAATAACCTTCTCCCTAGAAGCCACCATTGATGGTGAAGCTCAAGAGCTGCTTGGAGCTTGGATTTTCGTGGGTGAATCATCAGGTTTTAGAGGTATTCATGAAGATTAAGGTATGGTGATCTTCATCTCTAGTTATCTTTTCATCTAGAGAGTCATTCTCAAAGATTTCAAAGAAGAAAAAATGATCAAACAATGTCTTCTTCAATCTGCCATGGGATCTTTCTAAAAACGTTTTGAACGATTTAATCATGGTTAATTGAAGTTAATACAGTGGTTTTAACGTGATTTTTACTCCAATTGCATGATTAACCCATGCTCCATCACCCAAACGCTTTAGCCTTGCATGGGCTTTGTGATCTTGAATTGCTATCGATTGAACTATTATTCTATTACGTTGAAGTGATTGTATATACTGTTATTTACATGAATTTATTTTGAATTGATATTGAAGGATCCATGAGGATAAATGCATGAAGATTTGAGCATGTTTAGCCTAGATTCCATGGTTCACTGTAACATTGGCTTTTAAATGATTTAGTGTGGATTTCGATTATGTTAGGTTGGTTGTATCTACTGTTTTAGGTTAGTATCATGATTGAAATGAATACAAACCTTGTATGATTGAAGTAAATATGGTTTATGTGAATTGACCTAGTCTTCCAGTCTATCGATTGATAATACTATGTATATGACGATATCTTGAATTGTGGATAGATGAAGCATGATTTCTTTGATGTAGTGATCTATCTAGCTTCTGCCTAGAATGTACATTATTGTTAAAATATGATTGATGATCAAGGCCTTAGAGAATCAATAGTGTTGGTTAATTCCTCTCTACACTCTAGCAAATTGACAAGTCTAATGCCTATGTTGTAGCTTGATCTTGAAGTGATTTAAGCATGATTTCGTGATGACTATGTGTATGATTAGCTACTGCCCTAGACTTATGCCATTCATGAAATATAATTGATGATCAATGCAAGTGAATTGGGTTAAAGATCTATGTTCTTCTACTCTCTAGAATAAATATGTGTGATGCATTGTATTAGATTATAATGTGATCTTGTAGCGAGTTGTACATGGTTTATTTTATGATTATGGTACTTAAGCTACTTCCCTATACTTGAATTCTTGATGAAAGAGTAGAAAAGGTCAATGATGACCAAAGGCTAAAGGGTTGGTAAGAATTGCTCTATTCTTCTACTTCTCTACTTCTCTATGGTATGTTGATGAAGCCGTGAGTGGCATTGTGTGGTATGGTCCACTTATGGTGGTGGTGTTTACTTTATTTCATTATATATGTGTTGACTATGGTGAAGTCAATTTGATGAATATATTAAGGAGTGGTTATGATTATCACTTTATGTGTAGTTTGTGCCTAGTCTTCTATTTGAGTTGTGAATCTAGGTTAAGTTACCATTGTTATGAGCATGTGAAGGTTTGTTTAATATCATGTGTAGGTGCTGCCATGTATTAGGTGATAATGGTTGATGATCCCTACCCATGTACCCCTATGTGAATGTGTGAATAGTTATTGATAGGAGTCTTAAAGTGTTCTATGAAGTTAACTTGTCTCCTATGCTATTGTGTGTTGTGTGGTCTAAGCTTGAAGAGTATTGTGGTCTAAGAGGGTGGCTGCCTCAATATGTTGTTGATAGCCATTATGTGATCATGTTGACCAATGTACACACACACTCACACTTCATGCATCCTTATAGGTAGTAAAGGTTCATAGTGTCTAATGAAAGTTAGTTCTCATATTCACTAGTGTCTACTACTATGCATGTTAAGATGAAGTTTATGAAAGTATGATATGTGTTTCCTTAACTTGGATGACTTGATAGGTGTAATAGTATGGGCAAGTGTATGGGACATTCCCTATGCATTGCACATGTGTACCTTGATAGGATAGTTCTAGTTTTGGTTTCTATATGTATGAATATGATGTATGAACATGTGTGACTTAATGTGTTATGTGAAAGGTTTTCTCACATATATGTATACACACACACATGAAAGATGGTCTAGTCAATAGGAAGTGTGTTCTCAAGTGTATCCTTAACTAGATGGTGCTTTACATCTGCTATGTCCATGTGAAAGGATTTCTCACATGATTTAGGTTGATGAACTCTCATCTATGACCTATGAGCTAAGAATATGAGGGGATGACTTATCCTAAGCCTATGTTTTATAAATAAATGATAATAAAGGCTTTTTCAATAAAGGGAACTTAGCTTAGCACCGAGTGAACTTGTAGATGAGGGGGTGACGCTTTTCCACTATAGGGAAAGTAGGGGTTCACTACGGTCCTCATATGAGAGGGTGACGCTTTTCCCCAAAGGAAAGGTAGGGGTTCACTACGGTTCTCACGGGATGGATAGCCTCATGACCCAACAAAGGGTGTAAAGTTGATATTTCCATGATTGCCCCAAGTTCCATAAACTATGCTTGCCACATAGGATCTAGCAAAGTGAATTCACTTAAGATGCTAGGATATATGTTAATGTTCTACCTTGGCTAGGTAGGAACACCTTCCATTGGTGTAAGGCTCTACAACACCAAATTCCATGTTTATCACCCATGGTCTTAGTGTCGGTTAAGGCTATAGTTTCCCTAAAGTAAAATGGACAATGGAAGTAATGAACTAGGTTTCTAACTAGGGTGACTTAAGGGAAGTTACTTAGTATAGGTGGAAGTAATGAACCCATCTAGACATTGCACAAGTGACTCCTTAGGAAGTCCTAGGAAGGTGACCTAATATGTATGATTATGTTTATGTCCATATGCATGACTTTGTAGTATTGGTCTACTTATTATGAAGATGTGCATGGTATGAATCTATATGATGTGATCTATCCTTATGCGCACTATGTTGGTCTAAATGACTATATGATGAAGGTCTTGTATTGACATGAATGAAGTTGGCTTTGCTTGTGTTGTTGATGTATGATGTGGTAAGGCTTGTGGTCTCATGAAGGGTCTACTAAGTATATGTGAAGTTATGGGGCTTCACATGTACATTGCACTAGTAGATTAAGATTGGGATTATGAGTAAGGTCTTATAAGGTACCATGTGAAGTAAAATAAGTGTATGTGCATAATGACTAAGAGTTCACTGTAATGTCTTTTATAGTTGGCTTAAATATGTCTATGTTGTACTATACTTCTATGATGATATGTGTTTCCTTGTATAGATTGTATGTATGTTTTTCCTTGTGGCCTTAAGGTGATGCATTGCACCAAGTATCACTAGAGGTTACTTGGAAGGTTGATGAGTAAAAGGGAAAAAGGGTTCACTGTTAAGGGAAAAAGGAGCTCACTGTAAAGTGGCTTAAAAATGTGATAAATCCTATATGTGATCTTATGAAATGTTTGGTTTTTGAATATGTTTATATGATGTATGTGAATGATATAAATGCTATTGGTTAAAGTTTTTATGAAGATTTACTCGAAAAGCATGAAGTATGAATTTCAAGAAAATGTCCCTTTTAAATGCATGTTTTTGCATTGTTGCCATACTTAGTACATTCTTGTGCTAATATCATTCTTCTCTACTTTTTACACAAAGTGTAGGTTATGAATTCTAAAAGGATGTCTTGAATGGTGAAGAGCTTTCTAGATGATTCCCAAGCTCAATGAAAGGAATCCTTAAAGTTCAAGGATCTCCTACTTATGTCTTTAATGTAAAGTCTTTAAATATTGTATAGTTATGTAATGTGTCTTATGGGCCGTGTCCCTAATGTACGCTAATGTTGTTCAGTCTAAGATGGCAAAGAGACTTAAGGTCTATATATGTATTATGGCTTATGTTTTATCTATATATGAGATGAAGTTTCTAGCTTATGATGTGCTATGAAAAGTTTTAAATTTTCAGCTAAATTTACTATGTCAATGCGGTGAATGATGACTATGGCCTTGTATAAGACCTCCGAGAGGTCAAGTACGCCATGTTACTTCTAAGGGTGCTCCCCGGATGTGACACGCATAGCGCCGAAGATCAACAAGCAGGCGGGTCTGGTTGCCCAGAACCCGCTCCATCCGTAGTAGGGACACCAGCAGTAGTGTCCGCAGCAATGTCTGCACCCTCAGTAGTGCTCCACTCAACAACCTCCAATCTAGAGCTAGACGCCCCAGCCGCTAACTCTTGAGCCCTCATCTGGCGGGCCTCCTTATCAAGCAACGAGGCTCTCCTCACAGCCTCCATCTCTAAACGCTCCCTCATCCTAGCCTGAGCACCCTCACCCTCACTAGTGTGGATGGAACAGTGCCTCTTGGCACGCTCACGTGGCGGAGGTGGTGGTGCAGTGGTAGTCTGGAATAGTGCAGTAAGCACCGTATCCTCCGCTAGCTCCGTAGGTTCAACCTCAGGCTCGGGTACCCGCACATCAAGCATCGCATCCACATCCGCCCGCAGACTCGCCACAACCGCCTGAAGAGTCGTCAAATCAATGGTGTGGGTTGGGCGTGCAAGGACCCTCAACTCAAAAGAGTCGAGGCGCTGGTGGACTGCCTGAATCCGCCTCTCCGTCTGCTGAGCAATCTTCTTCTCAATCCGGTCCTCAGCCTCGGCAGTGGACCTATGCATCCAAGGCTGGATGTGGTGCAGCAATGTGGCCATCTGGGCCTCTAGCTTCTGAACCCTAGCAATCAGGACCAGTGCTGCTGATGGAGGTGTAGATCGGGAGGAACTCGGTATTCTGCTAGTGCCCGGGGAAGACTCAACCGGGGTGGTGTTGGTAGGCTCTGAAGTAGCCTGATCAGCCCCATGGGCTTGCTCTACCGTATCTGCGAGGTTCTCACCCAACGGCTGCACATCCAATCGAGGACCTTTGTTTGGTGCCGCTTCATTGGCCTCATCCCGGATGAGACCTATGTCCACTGTCCCGGTAGACGTCCGGAGGACATCTATGTGCCAAATGGGCACTCCAGCAGCCCTGCACAACTAAAAGATCATACAAGGAAAAGGGTAAGTGGTCGAGGTCTTAAAAGCTCTCTCATGGATGACAGAAAACAACAGCCTCAGAAAATCTATCTCGAACCCGGCGACCATAGCAGCTACCAATACCGCTCTATCCCACGTAAGTATGTTGTCTGCAGCTGTGGGGGATAGGCGGTGGCGGACAAACAACCAGATGAACTTGGCTGCAAATATGAGGTTGACCTTCTTGATAAGGCCTCTGGGATGCAGCACCCAGTCTGCGCCCTTACAGTCTACGGATATTTGCTGGGCAATCCACCTCTTGGTGGTCTCTCTCAGATTCTTGTCGCGCTGGATATGGCCTTGCTTAACCACGTTCCACCTATAGTCAAACTCGGCAGTTATGGGAACCCTGTTGGCATCAGTGTCTGCACCATATAAGAAGCGGTGAATGGCCAACAAAGAGATATCCACTCAGCAGCCACGGACTCGAACCTTAGTGAGTGGTGCCTGTTAGGCGGGGTTAGACCGCCTATCCAAAGGACCTCGGAGAGTCTCTACATCAAAAGAAAAGAACTCTCACACCAACTCCTCACTGTATCGCCACACACTCCTGGCCATCCACTCGAGCTCGTGGCGGGTGAAAAGGGCATGTATGGCAGGGACAATGTGTAGACTCCCTGTAAGAACCTGCCGCTCAACTCTCAGCGTTCGAGTCATCACCCCCTTATCATTGAGCATCCTGGCGTCCCTGTAGACCTGGTACTGCCCCTCTACGCACCAACGGTTAGGTTGATCAACAACCGGTGCAGGGTCATCATGACGGAGGGCCGGAGCAGACTCTGAACTCTGGGCCTCATCAGACGAGGCAGGGTGTGCAGGTTCAGCTGGAAGAGTGGCTCCGTGTGAACCGGAACCTGAGTAAGTGGACTTATTCGACCTGGTAGAGTGGGCCGACTCAGAACAAGAAGCCTTCTCGGATCCAGACGCTCCCTCAGAACCCGAGGCAGACCCAGACGGTGTTTCGGTCAGTGTGCTCTCCTCATCAGACCGGGAGGCAGTGACTACGCCGGACGCCACTTCTTGGGCGTGCCCCGAGTGGCCATAGCAGCTTGTCTCGGTGTCTGGGTGCCTGTGGCACATATTCGGGATCACGATCATCATTCGACGAGCCAATCATCCGGCGTGAAGGTGCAACAGACTTGGACCGTCCTCTAGAGTAGACAATATCTGGCTTGGGGGCCATCAGTACCTGCAAAGGAGAGTTATTAGTTCCATTATCATCATCCAACACACTCAACAGAAGCAAAACAAAATTTGGAACAAAAGACACAGTGAAGTGCAGAACTACAAAGTGGGGAGTGTATCTGAAGGGTTAAAATTAATATATAGCTGGTCGGGTCGGGTCAGGTCATGGGTCTGGGGAAATAATGATTCCCCATCGACGGACCGTAAGTCAATCGACGGTCTGTCGACTACTCCGTCGATTGTGCCCTTAACTTAGACAACATTGAAAATCTTACCTGAGATCCACGGATACCAGACGTCGATGGGACCGTAGATCAGTGCACCAGACCAATTTGTGCAGATTTCCTTTGGTTTGGTCCCTACACATTGAGCACCCAATAAGCCATTCTTTTTGTGTTTTCTGGACACTTTTTAGACACGGACCCTAAACTACTCTCTAGCCAACAGACTTAAAAGAAATAAAAGAAAATTCACACATGACATTGAGTAAAAAAAAATGAAACAATGCAACTATTCCTACAAAGACAGGAAAAAACTATTGTTGGCTAGAGGATACACATTGGGTTGCCTCCCAATAAGCGCTTGATTTAATGTCGCGGCACGATGCAAGACTCTTGATATCTCATACTTCATCAAGATGGTATGCCTCAGCCACTTCATTTGCATTCTCCGCATGCCCGAGGTAGATTTTGATTCTTTGCCCATTTACCTTGAACCGTGCACCCTCCTTGTTTTCCAACTCAACCGCACCATGAGAGAACACTTGAGTGATCAAGAATGGACCAGTCCATTTGGACTTGAGTTTGCCCGGAAACAAGCGCAACCTAGAGTTGAACAAAAGCACCAAGCCCCCAACCGCAAATTCACGTTTCTCAATCTTTTGGTCATGGTACTTCTTCATCTTTTATTTTTAGAGGGATGAACTTTCATATGCCTTCAAGCGAAACTCATCAAGCTCATTCAACCCATTTAATCTCTGTTGCACGGCTTCATTCCAATCCATCTTCAGTTTCTTCATCGCCCACATGGCCTTGTTCTCTAACTCAACCGGTAAGTGACAAGCCTTCCCATATACAAGTTGGTATGGAGACATACCTATGGGAGTCTTGTATGTTGTACGGTAGGCCCAAAGAGCATCATCAAGACTCCTTGACCAATCCGTTCTACTAGCATTCACCGTTTTCGCCCGAATTTGATTGATTTCTCTGTTTGACACATCGACTTGCCCACTAGTCTGTGGATGGTAAGGAGTGGCTACATTGTGGCGAACCCCATATTTCTCCAATAACCCTTTGAACATCTTGTTGCAAAAGCAGGATCCCCCATCACTAATAATGGCTCTATGGGTGCCAAATCTGGAAAATATGTTCTTTTTCAAGAACGCGGTGACACTCTTCCCTTCATTGTTTGCAAGAGCTATGGCTTCCACACATTTTGACACATAATAAACCGCCACAAGAATATACTTCATCCCATGAGAACTCACAAAAGGGCCCATAAAATCAATGCCCCAGACATCAAACAACTCAATTACGAGAATGAGATTCAAAGGGAGCTCTTGCCTCCTTGAAGTACCCCATCTCGTTGGCACTTATCACACGACTTGGCGAACTCATGAGCATCTTGGTGGATAGTTGGCCAATAGTACCCACACTGCAAAATCTTATGGGCTGTCCGGATACCACAATGATGCCCTCCCACAGGCGAGGAGTGACATGCCTCCAAAACACTTAGCATCTCAACTTCTGGCACACATCGACGAATAAGACCATCGGCACAACTCCGGTATAAATAAGGCTCATCCCAAAAGAATTTTTTTACATCATTCATGAACTTTTTCTTCTGATGAAAGGACAAGTCCGATGGGACTATATCACTAGCCAGATAATTCGCAAAATCGGCGAACCATGGAATCAAGTCATGAGAAGCAGCCAATACTTGCTCATCAGGGAAAGTATCATCAATTTTAGCATTTTCATCCAACTCTCGCATAGCTTCATCCTGTAATCTTGACAAGTGATCGGCAACTTGGTTTTCGGTCCCTTTTGTGTCTTTCACCACGAAATCAAACTCTTGCAACAGCAATACCCATCTAATCAACCTCCGTTTTGCATCCTTCTTTGTCATCAAGTATCTCAAAGAAGAATGATCAGTATGCACTATGACTCTCGTGCCAAGCAAATATGAGCAAAATTTTTCGAAAGCAAATACCACCGCAAAGAGCTATTGTTCTGTCACAGTATAATTCTTTTGAGCTTCATTAAGGGCCTTATTGGCGTAATAAATGGGGTGAAGGATTTTATCCCTTCTTTGTCCCAATACTACACCAAGAGCAACCCCACTAGCATCACACATCACCTCAAATGGTTTGCTCCAATCCGGGGAAATAATAATGGGCGTAGACACCAACCTCTCCTTCAACTCTCCAAATGACTTTAGACAGGATTCATCAAAATAAAATTTACACTCTTTCTCAAGTAACTTGTACAGAGGATGTGCAATTTTGGAAAAATCCTTGATAAACCTCCGGTAGAAGCCCGCATGCCCAAGAAAACTCCTCACACCTTTTACAGAGATGGGTGGAGGAAGTCTCTCTATTACCTCAACTTTGGCTCGATCAACCTTTATACCATTCTCTGAGATGCGATGGCCCAATGCAATACCCTCTTTCACCATGAAGTGACATTTCTCCCAATTTAGCACAAGGTCGCAATCTTCACATCTTTTGAGAACTTCGGTCAAGTGACTCAAACAATGATCAAAGGAGTCTTCAACAACATAAAAATCATCCATAAACACCTCAATGATGTCTTCCACCATATCGGAGAATATCGACATCATACATCTCTGAAAATTAGTCGGTGCATTACACAACCCAAAGGGCATCCTCTTGAACGCGAAAGTTCCATAAGGGCAAGTGAAAGTGGTTTTCTCTTGATCCTCCACTGCAATAGAGATTTGGTTGTAACCCGAATAACCATCAAGAAAACAATACCACCCTTTTCCTGCAAGCCTATCTAACATCTGATCCATG
The DNA here is from genome assembly GCA_022817965.1 of Solanum lycopersicoides. Taxonomy (NCBI): domain Eukaryota; kingdom Viridiplantae; phylum Streptophyta; class Magnoliopsida; order Solanales; family Solanaceae; genus Solanum; species Solanum lycopersicoides. Next base: position 64,837,811 of record CM040629.1, on the reverse strand, counting down.
AAGGGCATAGGAAAATGGTCCTTCTCAGTCCATGCATTCAATTTACGGTAATCCATACACACTCTCCATCCGGTCACCGACCTCATTGGAACAAGCTCATTCTTCTCATTAGGGACCACAATCATTCCCCCCTTTTTGGGCACACACTGAACATGGCATATCCAACTACTATCTGCGATTGGATATATGACTCCGACATCTAACCACTTAATAATCTCCTTCTTCACTACCTCTTGCATAGGTGGATTGAAGCGTCTCTGGTGCTCAATACTTGGCTTATGATCGGGCATGAGTTGGATTTTGTGTGAACAAATACCGGGAGGGATCCCAATAATATCCACAATAGTCCACCCAATAGCTCTCTTGAACCTCTTCAACACTTCCACCAAACACTCTACTTGTTGCACATTCAAATCTGACGCAATAATTACCGGCAAAGTGTCCTCTTTTCCCAAGAATACATACCTCAGATGAGGTGGTAGAACCTTAAGCTCTAATTTTGGATCCTCTTCAATAGATGGTTTCGCGGGTGGAGACTCGCGATGTTTCATGTCTAACTCAAATTTCTTTGGTTTGAACCAAAAATCACCTCGATCAAGTGCCGCAACCAATGACCCATACTCTTCAATACCATCACTCTCAGAATTCATGATCACTGCCGCTAGTGCCTCAACACCAAGACGCTTTTTGATTTGTACCTCAGACGTACTCTCAACCCTGTAAGATATAGCAGATACCATTTGGAGCTCACCACTTTGCTTCATGGACCTACGAATGTTAAAAGTTGCCTCTTTATTATTTAACCGGAACTTCATCTTCCCCTTTTCCATATCAACTAAAGCGCAACTAGTAGCAAGGAATGGCCTCCCAAGAATAATAGGCACCTCAAAGTCGACCTCACACTCAAGAATCACAAAATCGGCTGGAAATATAAATGACTCTACCTTCACCAACACATCGTGGAGTATCCCAATAGGTCTCTTTACCGTTCGATCGGCCATCAGTAACCGCATCGCAGTGGGCTTTGGGTCACCCAAACCCAACTTCTTGTAGATAGATAGAGGCATGAGATTTATGATTGCACCAAGATCACATAGTGCTTTACCAAAGTGTAACAACCCGATGGTACATGGAATAGTGAAAGCGCCCGGATCTTCTTTCTTCTGCACCAGTGACCTTGTAGCAATAACACTACAATGCTGCATCCTATCATCATCCTCAAAACTCACCGACATCTTTTTAGTAACCATATCTTTCATAAACTCATGCCATCCTCGGTATTTGATGGAAAGTTGTTTCAACATAGTAATAAAACGTTGGTATTTTCCATCCTCGGTCTTCTTCACTAATGTTTGTGGGAAAGGTGGTGGTGGTCTAGGAACGGGGGTCACCTTTTAGGGCATCTCGACTTCTTTCACCGCTTCATTTACCAACTCACCACTAGCTTCTACTACCTCATCTTCTCTTGTTACCTCATCTTCAACGCCAGACGACATAGGTTGATCAATGATTTGCTTACCCCCTCGAGTAGTGACTGTCATACAATGTCCATCATTTTTCGGATTTTGGACAATATTGCTAGGAAGCGTACCCGGTTGACGTGGGTTCACAGTAGTAGACAATTGGGCCATTTGCAACTCAAGATGCTTGATTGAGATTGCATGTGCATCCACTTTTTGCCCAATATTAGCTAAGTCACTTTCACAACTCCTTAGCGTGCTCATCATTAGCATCAAACCTCCTCATCATCTTTTGCATCATATCTTCAACTCGCGCCATACTACCTCCACCATCCCTAGGAGCAATTTCCCTATTTTGAGGCGGAACATAGGGCCCACTTCGATCATTTCTGTTACCATAGTTACCCCGGTTAAAGTTGTTGTCGCGGTTGTAGTTCCTTTACGAACATACTGGCCTTCTCTGTTGTAATTTCTATTGTTTCGACCTTGATTTAATTGACCTTGGTGCCAATTCTCCTAATTGGAGCCTTGAGAGTTTGGCCGGAAACACCCCGTCTGCTCATTCACTGCATAAGAATCTTCTTCATAGTAGTACTCATCAACTTGCGGTTGTGGTTTAGCTAAATAATTCACCGCATTTACTTTCTCCGCACCCCAGTGACATGTTTCAACACCAACCCTAGCTCAGTTCTCATTTGAGCCATCTCTTCACGAATCTCATCTGCGGCTGAATTGTGTGTAGCTTGCACCGCAAAAGTGTTTCTCCCAGTATCTGACTTCCTAGTGCTCCAAGCTTTATTATTTCGGGAGATTTTCTCTAACTTCTCGGCGATCTCTGCATAAGTACACTCCCCATAAGAACCACTCACAATTGTATCAAGAACTACTTTATTATTATCGTCTTGCCCCCGATAGAAGTACTCTTTCGACGACTCATCATCAATGCGGTAGTTTGGGACACTTCTCAAAAATGAGGTGAACCGATCCCAAGAACTACTTACTGACTCCCCAGGTAATGCCACAAAGTTGTTCACCCTATCTTTGTGGTTGAGCTTTTTAGACACTGGATAGTAACGCGCTAGGAACACATCCCTCAACTGGTTCCAAGTATAGATCGAGTTATAGGGCAACTCAGTAAACCATATAGCAGCCTCTCCCGTCAGTGAGAGAGGGAACGCTCTTAACCCGATGACATCCATGTCCAAGTCAGGCCTCCCGACGCAACTCTTACACACCAACCTTAGTTTGGCGATGTGAGCATGTGGATCCTCAGATGGTAGCCCCGAAAACAAACCTCTAGCAGTGAGCATCTGCATCAAGCTACTAGTTACCACGAAAGTATAACCATGTGGTAGAGGAGGTAGAACAAGTGTCCCATCAGGGTCAGTGATGTTAACATTGCCCCTATAGTACTCTTGAGGGCGTGGGGTCGGAGGTTGCCTCCTCAGCTCACCTTCACCAGGGTTCTCTACTATCAATTGATTATGAGCATCAACCGACGGAGGAAGTTGACGGTTGATCCCATCACCAAGATTAGGAGGATTGTGTGGATCGTTCATTCTGTGGAGTGTACGATTTAATTCTGGATCAAGTGGAAGTATAGGTTCTCCTCGACTCTGTGTACCTTACATACACTAGAGCTAGACCTCAGAGAGACAAAAACAAAAAGAAAGAGTAAAATTAGGAAATTGTTGACTAAAATTCGGTAATGTGCTTAAAGTTAATCTAGAAGCCACTTTCCCCAGCAGCGGCGCCAAAATTTGATACGCTCAAATTATACTTATGTAAAGAAGTATAAGCAGTTGTATCAAGTAAAGAACCCAACAAGTAGGTTGGAGTCGATCCCACGGGGAAAATGATTTAGACTTAACTTTAATATACTATTACGTCTATTTATTCAAGTCCTTTCCGAAAACAATTAATTAAAAGGGGTGGGGGGGTTGTGAAACTAAAGTGTTCAATTATTTCAAAGTAAAACAAGTAGCAAGATTGAAACTTTGGTATTTATCAAGTGGTGAGAGGAACTAGGGTGTAAGTGTTCCCCATAAGTTCCTAACTCGGTAACCCTAGCTATAACAATTATTTCCTAGTGTCTTGCATGCAAAGTGATAAGTTATGTATCTCTAAATCCTTGGTCCGGCATTTAGAGAATTTCACCCGTACATTGGTCCGTCTACGTGTGTCTAAGTTACTAAACTTTACCTTTACCTCATATTAAGCATCGTATTCGATGTTTGGCTTAGTTACTACTTCGCACCAATCGAAACTAGCCTATTAGATAGTGTCCACTAAATCTATATTGATAATTATTTTCCTATTAACTACCCCCTTGGTACGACAAGTAGAAATAGGGCAAGTTCTAACGCATGCACTCGTTAAAAAGAATTCTAGACGAAAGCATTATCAATACATGCAAGAATCTATTCTAGAATTGTTATTTAGCTAGTTTTACCTTGTTAATCACCCATGATTCCCACAACCCTAGTTGTGGATTTAGTTACCCATTCCTAGAAACAAGCAATTCATGTTTGTTAAACAATAATTCATATACTTACTTTGACAAGTTTGAAGAAAACCCAGAAATAACACTTGAAATAGCAAAATTCACTTGATAATCAATTCCGGAACTTGAATAAATTGCTAATTTGCAAAGTCAAGAACCCAAGAACAAAAGGATGAAAAAAAAAATCTAACCCCAAAAATGAGATTTTTAATCTTATTTATAATAACAATGTCCTAAATTAAAAGGAGTCCAAAATAAGGAAAGTCTGCCCCAAAACCCGTCTTCAATCGACGACTCCACTGATGGTCCGTCGATCAGTCGACGGATCGTCGACTGCCTCCGTCGGTCCACACTTAGCATCTTCTTCAAGCCTCCAAATTTCACCTTATCTGATCCAATCGACAGACCAACATCACGATCCGTCGATGCACTTATGGTCCGTCGATGCTCATCGTCATTCCATACTTAGCTTTTCTCCAACACCGGGTACTGGGGCAGTCTCGGATCACATTGACGATTTGCCAACAAGGTCCGTCGATACTTCTGTATCCCCACACTTAGTAAGAATTCCCCGAGTTGTATTCAGATGCTCGAACCTTCAATCGACGGCCAACACCTATGGTCCGTCTATGAGACGACGGGCCATCGATGGCTTCGTGGGTGGTCACTTCTGCACCGATTTCTGCATAGTCTTCTACATTTCCGTTTCGGACAACTTTCCTGCAAAACACAGATAAAAACACATTAAAATTACTAGAAAAAGGCCCTAGACACACACTAAACTTAAGGAAAAAGCATTGAAAGTACCGTGAAACCACGGTACATCATATAAGAGAATTACACCCACTATGAATGCTTCCGCTACCAGTTGAATAGAGAAAGTGGAAGGTAATGGAATGAAGTGACCATATTTGGTCAAACGATCTACAACTATAAGGATAGTAGTCTTTCCTTTGAAACTTTGAACGCAAGTAATAAAGTCCATTGCAATATATTCACAAACTTGATCTGGTACAGGGAGAGGCTGCAATAACTCGACTGGATGCAAGTTTGTGTCTTTCATCAGTTGACATATCTGGCAGCTCATAACAAATGATTTCACAAACTTGCGCATTTGGCTCTAATAAAAACTTCAGGCAAATCTATGATATGTCTATCCCACACCAGCAGTCCCTCAAATGTTTGTGGCATGGAATTGAAACAGTAACTTATGTCGGAGTTGTGCATCTGATGGAATCACAAACCTACCTTTGAAAAATAACAATCCATCCTTGAATTGGAAATCCCCGTGATTCTCGACATCTGTTTGTAAATCTTGCTGAATAGACAATATTCTTGATGAGATTGATTCAATGATTTCAACTCTTGTTCGAGATTAATGGTCTGGCAGAAATGGCCATAAGAGATGCATCTGAATTGCAAGAGAAGGTATCACACTATGAATTTTGTTTCCCAGGTCTGTATATGATACGAAAATCATAACCTACTAGTTTAGTGAGCCATTTTTTTGCACAGTAGTTTGGATGGTTTGATTAGTGAGGTTCTTCAAGGACTGCTGATCTGTAAGTATCATAAATCTCCCGCCGAAAAGGCATTGCATTCAGTTATTCACAAATTATGTAAAAGCAAACATCTCACGATGATATGTTGAAGCATGATGCATCCTATTACTCAATTTCTGACTAAAATATGCAATGGGGTGCCCTTTTAAGACAGAATAGCACCAATTTCTTTCCCTGAAGCATCAATCTAGACATGAAATTCCTGATTAAATTCTGGCAAGGCTAATACAGGGGTGGAATCCAATTTAGCCTTTAAAGTTTCAAATGCTATTTGAGCTTCAGGTGTACATCGGAAAACTATTAGTATCCTAAATCTCCTACCAAAAAGGCATTGCCTTCATTTATTCACAACTTGTCTAATAGAAAACATCTCACGGTGATATGTTGAAGCCTGCTGCATCCTAGTACTCAATTTCTGACTAAAATATGCAACTGCGTGCCCTTTTTTAGACAAAATAACACCAATTCCTTTCCCTAAAGCATCAGTCTCTACTTGAAATTCCTGATTTAATTCTGGAAAGGCCAATACAGGGATGGAATCCCATTTAGCCTTTAAAGTTTTAAAAGTTATTTGAGCTTCTGGTGTCCATCAGAAATCTCTTTCTTTAGCAAACTAGTGAGTGAACTTGCTAAACCGCCGGTAGTAACCTGCAAGACCAAGAAAACTACGCACTTCCTTCGATGTATGAGGTGGTGCCCATCTTTTGTACAAATAAAATTTAGACTAATTTGCCACAAACTGATGTTGACACAATAATAGAAGAACCGAGACTAAATTTTCCAAGTTATCAGTCCAAGTAGGACTATATATCAAAATATCATCAAAGAAAACGAGGACATATCGATGCAAGTAAGGTCCGAATATCTCGTTCATAGTTGCCTGAAATGTAGAGGGTGCATTAGTAAGGCCAAATGGCATGATGAGAAATTCATAATGTCCTTCATGAGTGCAGAATGCAATTTTAGGAACATCTTCTGGACGGACCCTAATTTGATGATAACGTGACAACAAATCCAACTTGGAGAAATATCGAGCACCATTCAATTAATCAAAAAGCTCGTCAATGGTAGGAATTGGAAATCTATCACGAATTGTGATCGTATTTAATGCCCGATAGTTGACACAAAATCGCCATGTTCCATCTTTGTTTTGAACCTGCAATACGGGTGAATAAAATGGAGTAGTACTAGATCTGATTAACCCTTTTTTAAGCATTTCAGTCGCTAATTGCTCCATAACATGCTTTTAAAAATAAGGGTATCGATACGGTTTCACATTAACAGGTCCTCGGCCAAAAACTAAATACATTTTCTGATTCTAACTTCGTGGAGGAGGCAAACCCAAAGGTTTCTGAAATACATCTTCATATGATTTGAGCATAACTTCTACCTAAGACGGATTAGTACGTGAAGATTCAAAATCAGATACATATTCTAGATGGAAGTAGGAGGAAATTGCATCAGTAGCAACCATTCTTCTCAAGCTATGCTATTGCACTGGTTGCACATCAGTAGGTGCATCCCCTTTCTACGATACCTTGGCACCATTTAAAGTGAATTCAAATATCCTCTTTGCATAATCAGTTAGGAAGGGTACCATAGTTGTGAGCCATGAAAATTCGAGTACAATATCAACACCATGAAGGGACAAAATATATACCTCTTCCACTATATTCCTGCCTTGTATGGTCATTGGAATTTTTCTAGCCACGACCTCACATCTTAGTCGTTATCTACTTTCTACCACCACTGAAAAACTTGGTGTTGGTTCACTTTTCAACTGAAGAAAGTTAACCATACACGCTTGAATAAAATTAAGAGTACTAGCGTTGTCCATAAGCATATGAGACCCATTAACATGACCAGTAAACTGAGAGTAGTGGAAGAATTTCCTCAGATAGAGTATGATATGAAATAGCAGAGTGTTCTTGAACCTCCAAGCATTGTATTTCCTAAGCTAAGGCATCACATGATACAACTTGATTTGATAAATTTACTTCCGCCTCTAGGTCTTCACATAACACTAGAAGTTGGGGAAGAGACATACACTTGTTACCTGGAGAGTATTTTTCATCACAAGAATAGCAGAGACCATGTTCGCGATGACTTTGTAACTCTGCACGAGTAAGGCATTTCATAGTGGGACGACTTGATGCAGTTTGGGTAACTGGAACTGTCTAGTTCATAGTTGACTGCCTTGAGACTGCATACTTGTGAGTAGGAGTCTGCTGAAGTGGTGGAGTTTTACATAAAGCAGGTTTAGAAGAACCACACTCAAGTTGAATCTTTTTCTCGTATAAATGGGCTAAACGTATAACTTTATTTAATTTCGTGGGTGCACAAATTAAAACAGTAGTTTTAATATCAGGCTTTAGTCCAGAAGTAAAAATATGGGTTAATACCTGATCTGGAAAATGCATCGTCTCATTAGACACTACTTTGAATCGACTCTGGTATTCAACAACCATAGTGGTCTGCCGAAGTTTAGCAAGTCGGCCCTCTGGTGCCTCCCGATCTTATTTTCAAAATCAGACCAATAATTTCTTAGGAAAATGCTCCTATTAACTAATTGTTTATTGCAGAAAAGCCATCAGTACCATTCAAAAGTATCGCCTTCAAAGTACAACGAGCCTAGTGTTAACTTATGATCCTCATTGATTCCATAAAATTAAAAATAACGTTCTACTTGGAAAACCCATGATTCAGGATTCACTCCATGGAATCACCCACCGAAGCCGGTTTGTGGCATAAAATTATCATAACCAGGAAATCCCCCTAGTCTCCACACGGAGTACTCGACCTCTCGGAGGTCTTATACAAGCCTCTTAGCATTCATTCATTACATAGGTATGAAAAGTAGTGTGAAAGTAAAACGTTTCACAATAAAGTCAATAATGAAATTCTTTGTAGAAACATAAGAAAACTAAACCTCATCACAAAGCCACCAAAGACACATGTCATTATCATAGGGTCACGACCCTTTTTTTACATTGAAAAGAAAATCATAGTCTATATAAACCATAATCATTAAGTAACCCCTTTAACCATATTCAACTCAATATTCACATATAAGGTAAGACCACAATCATTAAGTAACCCCTTTAACCATATAAACCATCTACCTAAAGTTATCCTAAGATCCACCTAAGAAGAGACCGCCCATACAACCTCTTCAATACGCACCTAGGTGTTCCTTAAGACTACCAAAGATAAGGACCTTTCTAATTCAATATACCAATGCTAGGAGAACATACGTCACATAAGTCATTTAGAAGTCAATCATACAATTAGGGATTCTCACATAATGGTCTTGGAAGACCTAGGGAACTCACTTTAGTATTTTCAAAGCCTACTCGTACCATGTGTAGATAGCATCCCATTGTACTACTCACACATTGTAGAACCTATCCAATAACTAGAGTGCACATCCCACATGATGATAATAGGCATTAATTGACATAGAGAACACTAGCTAGGTATGGAATCCGATTTCATCAAAAACCCACACCATGGAAGGTATTCTGCTTGTCAAATGTAGAACTAGGACAAATCCCATGTAGGTACATGGTTAAGGGATATTAAGGGCTTTTTTGTACTCTAGTCTCATACTTCAAGTAGAGCTACTACCACAAGCATATCCACTTGTGCTTTGCCTTGTTTCTCATAGAGTAAGTTCCTTCACATAATAGTATTTGAGAAGGTATCATCTCTAAGTCCTACTAACTCATAATACCACTACCAAGAAGGGATCCACAAGGGTCTACCGATCAAGGTTCATTAGGACAGCTCATTCATGAAACGGGTACCATGCTAGGTCTATCCTATTCACTTCATTATAACCTTGCTTTCTTATTCAAGGTTCCATATAAGTCTTTCATATAAGGGAACCTACTTTAGTTCTACTGATCCTATACTTTAATTCATTCATACTTCATGACAAGGGTTCCTAAGCCTACCAAGATAAGAGATCACATTAACATAACTTTCATGCATCAAGTAGGGAGAACTAGGTCTACCTAAACAAGATACCTTATCAATATATAGAGACTCTTCATAGTCTATCATAATCACATACCATCATTAAGAGGAAACATACTTTCACCTCAAACATGCACATATACAATATCATCCTTCACATTGTACATCTATACAAGCCATAACATGATGATACTACAATTCACATAATAATGTCAACAAGGCCATGTTCATAGAAATTATAGCAATTAAGCACCGCCACCATAAGTGGACCATACCAATCAATAGAAATTCGATATCAATTCTAAATTAGATAGAGTAATTAGTTCAACTTACCACCTTACAATAGCCACAATCACCAACCCTCAACATCTCCAACAATTTAACACATTAATAGAACTTACCGCCCATAAGACTAGATCATCCATCCATCCATATCAATGATTCAACAAAACCCAATATAGATATAAATACTATAAAGAAAACTATAAGAAATTCCATTAATGATATACATGTAACTCAATAGACCATAACAATTTAAACATGAATATAACATAATTAAGTCATGATCAATACACCCACTTTAGAGACAATATTATGAATTCAAGGAATACATGAGTTCATGGAATTTTTTATCATAAAACCATCAATTAACATTAGATACTTCAAAAATCATCAATTTAAACCTTTTCATGCAAGAACCCATGCTTAAAATTCAAAATAGGATTTTTATGATTTTTGAGATCTTTTGAAAAGCCTTTGAATCGGCTCCTTGAATGGTAGAAGAATCAAGGACGAAATCACCATATATTATTGGTAGACCCCCACGAAATTTGGGTTGAAAACATGGAGAATTTGACCTTCTTACGTGGAGCTTCAAACCTTCATCAATGGAGGGTTTTGGAGAAAGAGAATGGAGAGCTTTTGATTTTAAACTTGAGGGTTTTGTTTTGATTGGTGAATTTGGTGTAATAGTGACACAAAAACCGTTTATAATAAATTCCCAAAGTATCCAAAACACCCTTACACTAATTGAACCTTTTTAACCAAGTCTAATTTGACTTTAAAACAACGCGACCAAATCTGGGACATGGCTGCGTGTCGTGGGGACACCTCTAAATCCTTGTTCTAGTATTTTATTTAAGGAAGAATGGTTTGTGACAAACCCGCGTCGCAAGGCAATTTTTTTGTCTTTTAAGTGGCAGCTGCGCGACGCGCTTGCAGCTCCAAAAACAGGCTGCCTTGGCAGCCTTCTTGCCAAACCTTGGGTCCTTCTCAAGGACCCTTTGGTTGGTCCTTGGGGAGTTGTGCCCGGACGTTTTGACCCTAAACATGTCCCTATAGGTGTTAGGGTCATCCCCACTGATTTTTTACTCTAAACAGCATTTAAAAACACCTACAACATACATGGATACACTAGCACACACAAGACTAGTTTTCAAATGTATTGGTCGTCCCTTGACGTTTGACTTCAAAACTACTTAACACTGACTTAAAAAGCTATTCTTCATTATTTTGAAAAGTTATTAACTCAAGGAAATCACGTGAAGCTCTAATTTATCCTAGTTCATTTTGAGGGTTGTTACATTCTCCCCCACTTGGAAACATTCGTCCTGGAATGAAACTAAAACACTTTCAACACCTTTCAAGATGTAAAGACTCAAGAATAGCAGCCCACCATCATACATTAACAATTTCATTCAATATATCATGCTAGAAGAAACATCAAATCACACATATAACCTCAAACACAAGAAGAAAGTAAGAACAACATCTACAAACTCATTATGCATTAAGACTCCACATTTCTCATTTTACATTTTAGGAGCAACTTTCTTCTCCACATTATATCATGCCACTACATTATTTTTGCACAAAATACCAATTCTCATAAAAGCACATTTATGCAACATTTTCAAGAATTCACTTTTAAACATGCTCACAAGTCTACTCATGCAACATTTAGGCAATTTACTATAGAGGCATAACAACATAAAGGACAAGGTCAATAAAACTCATTTTACCATATAAACATAAACTCATGAAAACATGCAATATATAAAGAATCAAGGAAACTCATTCTCAAAAAAGACTCCAAACACATGCAACATGTCACTAGGAAATTCTAACTCTAAATCTTGAATAGAAAAGGAGAAAAGAGACAAAATCCCAATCACCGCTACCACATTACCATGCTCCCCCACTTAGAAGTAACCCATCAAAACACAAAAAGAAAAATTACAACTTACTGACACCTTCATCCGGTTTTGCTTCCTTCTTAGCTTGGATAGTATAGAAACGACCATAATTTGGAGGAATAGGAACCATACCCTCATTAAGAGCTTTCTTGGCCTCTCTTCCTCTAGGCGCAATAGTAGGACAATCAGAACCTTGTGATCATTCTTCCCACATCCATAACATCCACTAGTACCGGCTAGGCACTTCCCATGGTGTCTCTTGCCACAAGTGGGACAAGGATGACTAACCAATTGAGACCCACCACTTCTCTCTTGGTCGACCTTTGGAACACTTGTGACATCTTGATTTGGGGCCCTCTTCTTAAACCTAGTTTGGCTTGATCCTCAAACCTTCCTCTTTTGAAATCCCTATCCAACCTCTTAATTTTGGATTATTCAATGGCTTTGACCATAAACTATGAGTCTAGAGATGTTCATGTCACTAAGGAGCATGGCCTTACGACACTCTTCCTTCACAAGATCTGAAACACCGGTCAAAAACCTACTTATCTCATCTTTAGGATTAGACACCAAAGATGGAGCATATTTAGACAACAAGGTAAACTTCAAAGAATACTCCTCCACACTCATATTACCTTGACTAAGATTTATAAACTCCTCAATCTTAACCTCTTTCTTCTCACGGGGAAAGTATTTCCCTAAGAATGTTTCCTTAAACTCTTCCCACTCTATAGGACCAGATTCAACCTGCCTATTGTCTTTCCATTGTGTGTACCACACTTGAGAAACCTCTTTCAATTAGTATGAATCCAACTCAGCTTTCTCCCTAGAAGATACACCCATCGCATGCACAATCTTATATACCTCATCCAAGAATGCTTGGGGATCCTCTCCCACCTTAGATCCAAGAAAGGTAGGAGGATTTATCCTCACAAAGTCCCTCAACCTAGAGGTCATGGTACTCTAAAGAGAATTCACCCTAGGCACCACATCTCGATTCGCTTGAGCCGTCATGGCTTGGGCTAGGGTAAGAAGAGCCCGTCTAACCTCCTCATTAGTCATGTACGGGGTAACCACCGGAAATTCTTTCATGTAGTTATCTATAAAAACTTGTTCTCCTTGGGTAACTTGACCACCTTGGGAAACTTGTTCACCTTGGGGAGGAACTCCATGATTCACCACTTCCTCATCCACTCTTCTTGCGGGTGTCCTTGTTGTATTCATATCCTATAAACACAAGAAAATATATTAGAAAAAGACATATATAACCTCAATACTATGTAATGACACAAGAGTAATGAAGAAAGTGAAACTCCTATCGTCCTATAGCCTCTATCTCATAGATATTTTGTGACTCACACCGATGGACAAGACTCTAATAGACGTGGCTTTATGAGACTTTGAATTCTAAAGACTACTTCATAACCTTATGCTCTGATACCAAGTTTGTCACGACCGGGAAGTACCCCCTAGTCGCCACACGACGTACTCGACCTCTCTGAGGTCTTATACAAGCCTCTTCGCATTCATTCATTACAAAAGTATGAAAGTAGCACGGAATTAAAACTTTTCACATAAAGTCAATAAGGAAACTCCTTCATAGAAACATAAGGAAACTAAGTCTCATCACAAAGCCACCTAAGATACATCTCATTATCATAGGGTCACAACCCTTTTTTACATTGAAAAGAAACACATAGTCTAATACAAAGTCTTTAATGAAAGAAAACTAGAAACATAGTCCATGTCCTCGAACTTATGAGGACATACCAATCTTGAAAGAAATCTACTTCCTAAGCTTCAACCTCTACAAATCCTCACTTGCCGTCTACACTTGTAGACACAGAAAAACATATGAAATTAGCACAATTGATGCACTAAGTATGGTGAACATGCTAGAAAACCATGCAAAGAGGGACATTTAGTTAAATATACTTTTTATGCTCCTTTAGTAAAAATCTCATAAGACACGTACAAGAAATATATTCAAGTCAATATTCACATATAAGGAAAGACCACAATCATTAAGTAACCACTTTAACCATATAAACCGTCTACCTAAAGTTATCCTAAGACCCACCTGAGTAAGACGTGAAGAGACCACCCATGAAACCTCTTTAATACACATCTAGGTGTTCCTTAAGAGTACCAAGGATAAGGACCTTTATAATTCAATATACCAATACTAGGAGAACATACATCACATAAGTCATTTACAAGTCAATCATACAGTTAGGTGACTTCACAAAACGTTCTTAGAAGATCTAGCAAACTCACTTTAGCATTTTCAAAGCCTACTCGTGTCATGTGTAGACAGCGTCCCATTTCACTACCCACACATTATAGAACCTATCCAATAACTAGAGTACGCATTCCACATGATGAGAATAAGCATTAACCTACATAGACCACACTAGCAAGGTATGGAATCTGGTGTCATCAAAACCCCACACCGTGGAAGGTGTTCTAGGCTTCTTTGTATTATAGTCTCATACTTCAAGTAGAGCTACTACCACAAGCATATACACTCGGGGATTTGCCTTGTTTCTCATAGAGTAAGATCATTCACATAATAGTGTTTGAGAAGCTACTATCTCTGAGTCGTACCAACTCATAATACCACTAACATGAAGGGATCCACAAAGGTTTACTGTCAAGGTTAATTAGGATAACTCATTCATGAAACGGGTACCATACTAGGTCGATCCGATTCACTTCATTATAAATCTTATTTTCTTATTCAAGGTTCTATATAAGTCTTTCATCGAAGGGTACCTACTTTAGGTCTACGAATCCTAGACTTTCATTCATTCATACTTTATAACAAGGATGCCTAATCCTACCAAGCCAAGAGATTACATTAACATAATTTTCATGCATCAAGTATGGATAACTAGGTCTACCTAAACAAGATACCTTATCAGCATACATAGAATCTTAGTAGTCTTTCGTCATCATATATAATCATTTAAAGGAAACATACTTTCACCTTACACGTGCACATATATGATCCTTCACATTGTACATCTATTCACATCATAATGCATACAAGGCCATGTTCATAGCAATTATAACAATTAAGCATTGCCACCATAAGTGGATCATACCAATCAATAGCAATTTGATATCAATTATACCTTAGCTAAAGTAATTACGTTAACTTACCACCTTATAATAGCCACAATCACCATCCCTCAACACTCCAACGATTTCACACATTAATAGAACTTACCAATTACAATACCCATAAGATTAGACCATCAATCCATCCATATTAATGATTCAACAAAACCCAATATAGATATCAATATTATAAAGAAAACTATAAACAATTCCAACACTGATCAAAATGTAACTCAATATCCCATAATAATCTAAACATGAATCTAACATAATTAAGTCATGATGAATACACCCACTTCAGAGCCAAAATTAGGAATTCGTGGAATACATGGGTTCGTGGAATTTTTTATCATAAAACCATCAATTAACATTCAATGCATGCAAGAATCTATTCTATAATTGTTATTTAGCTAGTTTTACCTTGTTAATCACCCATGGTTCCCACAACCCTAGTTGTGGATTTAGTTACCCATGCCTAGAAACAAGAAATTCATGTTTGTTAAACAATATTCATATACTTACTTTGACAAGTTTGAAGAAAATCCAGAAACAACACTTGAAATAGCAAAATTCACTTGATAATCAATACCGGAACTTGAATAAATTGCCAATTTGCAAAGTCAAGAACCCAAGAACAAAAGGATGAAAAAAATAATACAAAGTCTAACCCCAAAAACGAGGTTTTTAACCCTATTTATAATAACAAAGTCCTAAATTAAAAGGATTGTAAAATAAGGAAAGTCTGTCCCAAAACGCGTCTTCAATCAACGACTCCACTGACGGACTGTCGACTTCCTCCATCGGTCCACACTTAGCATCTTCTTCAAGCCTCCAAATTGCACCTTCTTTGATCCAATCGACAGACCAACATCAAGGTCTGTCGATACACTTACGGTCCGTCGATGCTCATCTTCGTTCCATACTTAGCTTTTCTCCAACACCGGGTACTGGGGCAGTCTCTGATCAAATCGATGATTTTCCAGCACGGTCCGTCGATCAGTCAATGGACCGCCGATCCTTTTGTAGCCCCACACTTACTCAGAATTGCCCGAGTTGTACTCATATGCTCAAACCTTCAATCGATGTCCACCACCTACGGTCCGTCGATGAGACGACGGGTCGTCGATGGCTTCGTGGGTGGTCACTTCTGCACTGATTTCTGCACAGTCTTCTACATTTCCGATTTGGACAACTTTCCTGCAAAACACTGATAGAAAACATTAAAATTACTACAAAAAGGCCCTAGACACACACTAAACTTAAGGGAAAAACATTGAAAGTACCGTAAAACCACGGTACATCAACACCCTCAACTTAAATTCGTTGTTTGTCCTCAAGCGACGCACTATGACTCACCACACACTTTTGTACAAAAGTACTCTCTTTTAAGCTTTTACAATCATCTGGCTATCAATCCCGATCTTTTAGTGCATGTTTTTACTCTTAGGCTCACTAAGCTCTTTCATGTGGATCAGACCATGACACAGACTCACCACGCACCGAAACCTCTCCTCTTTTATCTCTCACCAAGGCATCAACTTTCCAAAATTGCAACTAATGTCCTCACTTAAAAAACAATATCCTCCTTTTTCACACAGTGATTTCAAATTTTGAGTATAAGGATCATTATTTCAACACTCATGCTCAGAACAACTTCACAATTAATTGATACCAGTCACCATAGGCTTGCCCTTATTTTCACTTCTTTAAGTTCACCATATTAGACTTTTAGGATCACGATAGGACTTTCTTGGCTTGTAACGTAGGCTCAGGGTCAGATATGGTACATCTGGATATATTTTAGTGACTTGTTTGCCCTCCTTGACATTACATCTAAGCGTCCTACCTCTTTCATTTCTATTATGCCCTACTTTTTTTTCTTGTAATCTTTGCCTTATTTTCTCCTTTCTTTCCATTTTTGTGGAAGTGACTGTTACTTCTTTTCCTTTAACACTCTTTTTCTCTATTTTTCTTTCTTTACTCAATTGATAATTCTGACTGAGTCACTTCTCTTATTCACTATTTCTTTTCTTTTCCACATTACTCTTTTCATCCCCACTTTTCGGGACTTCACTCATAATAGCCACCCTCAACTCATGGTTTTTCCATGTGTCACGGTACACGATACCCAAGATTGGGTCAGGGCCAAGATGAGGTCAATTTCTTCATTAGTCACCCTCAACTTATGCTTTTGGCCTAAATTGAGGTGCACATGTCCAAGGAGGGACCAGGGCCAACACATTATACCCATAGAAGACAAATTGGTGTTATAAAAGAAAGGTCTATTTAAATCTCAAAATATTTGGATCAAAAGTGGATCAATTTCATTTGGTTTTCTTTTATTTAGGCTAAAGATTTACTAATTTGAACAAGGGCCTATGATCCTTTCCTAAATGTCTAACACAGATTCCTTTTTGCAGGACTAACCGGGCAAGTTCTAGCTAGGTACCATCAGTGGAACAATCAAATTTCCTCACACTCTCTTGACATTTCATTACCCTATCAGATTATCAGACACCTAGTTCGAGTATTAAAATTTGAGGGTCATGCATTAGTGCATCTCTATGGCATGCTTTGAGCCAACAAATTCATCAATCATTAGACCTAATCATGCAAGCATTCTTTTTAGAACGGGATATCATTTATATTTAGCCATCATGCTTCAGACTTCACATTTCATACTTTGTAGTATGCCGGTTCAACAGTAAAAACCAGTCTCTTGGGGCAAAAGAACACAGGCAAGAAAACCACCAAGAGAGGATCATGAGTTGGGCTACTCAGACTTCACTCTAACACTCACTTTCCATTTACCCCACCCCAAACAAGAAATCATTCAATTGTCCTCAATGCATAAAAAAGTATAAAAACAAGGTGGTAGGTGAAGCAAACCTGAGGCGCATTGTAAGACCCCCAAAATGAGTTAGGGTGTCTAGATCCTAACGTGTTAGTCTTAATGTAATAAGGTCCTAAAATGACTTATAATATGGTGTAGAGGCAGTGTATAAAGTTTGAGGTGATTTGGAAGTCAAACGTCAAGGGTCGATCAAAACGTTCGACGACTAGTCACATATGTCCCTCATGTGTCTATGCATGCTTATATTTGTATGTAATGAGCTTAGGACATCTTAAAATGGTTTATAATCATGTCAAATGGTAGTATATTAAGTTTAGTGAAGTTTGGAGGTCAAACGACCAAGAACGTCCAAGGCGTTCAAAAGATAGCCCTTAAGACGTTCAACGTGTGTCTTGATGGGGCCTAGCCTGTTTGGACTAGTTGCGAGTATTGGTTTTGGGTGAAACTTTTGTTGAACGTCTAAAACTTGTTAAGGGTTGTATTTACGTTGGAAACGTCCAGGTACAATCTCTAAAGGGCCCTGTAAAAGGGCCCACAAAAAGGACCCAAAGCTGGCCGAGACACTGCCTTGGCAGTGTCAATCGACGGACCAAACGACGGACAGTTGGTCAACCAACGGCCCGTTGGTAAGGTCTCATCGATTGGTACTTATCTTGGACAGGTCTCAAGCCAAAAATTGGCTAAGTACCAAACGATGGAACCCTAGGCACGGCCCGTTAACTGACCTACAGCCAGTAGGTAGGTCCCGATGGTGGCCTGTGAGCTGAAGCCTGCACGCTGTTTCATTAAAGAGGTGAATGGTAAATTCACCCCACGTGCTAACATGACCCTACACGAGTTATTTAACTGATTTTGGGTGTATATAAGTCATTCAAAACGTGATCAACCCATTCCCAACCCCATACACACGTTAGAATCTTCTCTCTAAAAACCTTCTCCCTAGAAACCACCATTGATGGTGAAGCTCAAGAGCTGATTGGAGCTTGGATTTCCGTGGGTGAATCATCAGGTTTTAGAGATCTTCATGAAGATTAAGGTATGGTGATCTTCATCTCTAGTTATCTTTTCATCTAGAGAGCCATTCTCAAAGATTTCAAAGAAGAAAAATATGATCAAACAATGTCTTTTTCAATCTGCCATGGGTTCTTTCTAAAAAGGTTTTGAACGATTGAATCATGGTTAATTGAAGTTAATACAGTGGTTTTAATGTGATTTTTACTCCAATTGCATGATTAGACCATGCTCCATCACCCAAACGTTTTAGCCTTGCATGGGCTTTGTGATCTTGAATTGCTATCGATTGAACTATGATTCTATTATGGTGAAGTGATTGTATATACTTTTATTCACATGAATTTATGTTGAATTGATATTGAAGTATCCATGAGGATCAATGCATGAAGATTTGAGCAATTTTAGCCTAGTTTCCATGGTTCCCCGTAACATTGGCTTCTAAATGATTTAGTGTGGATTTCGATTATGTTAGGTTGGTTGTATCTACTGTTTTAGGTTAGTATCATGATTGAATTATGAATACTAACCTTGTATGATTGAAGTAAAGATGGCTCATGTGAATTGACCTAGTCTTCTAGTCTATCGATTGATAATACTATGTATATGACGATATCTTGAATTGTGGATAGATGAAGCATGATTTCTTTGATGTAGTGATCTATCAAGATGCTGACTAGAATGTACATTATTGTTAAAATATGATTAATGATCAAGGCCTTAGAGAATCAATAGTGTTGGTTAATTTCTCTCTACACTCTAGCAAATTGACAAGTCTAATGCCTATGTTGTAGCTTGATCTTGAAGTGCTTTAAGCATGATTTCGTGATGACTATGTGTATGATTAGCTACTTCCCTAGACTTATGCCATTAATGAAATATAATTTATGATCAATCCAAGTGAATTGGATTAAAGATCTATGTTCTTCTACTCTCTAGTAATATGTGTGATGCATTGTATTAGATTTTAATGTGATCTTGTAGCGAGTTGTGCATGGTTTCTTTTATGATTATGGTACTTAAGCTACTGCCCTATACTTGAATTATTGATGAAAGAGTAGAAAACGTCAATGATGACCAAAGGATAAAGGGTTGGTAAGAATTTCTCTATTCTTCTACTTCTCTACTTCTCTATGGTATGTTGATGAAGCCGTTAGTGGCATTGTGTGGTATGGTCCACTTATGGTGGTGGTGTTTACTTTATGTCATTATATATGTGTTGACTATGGCCTTGAAGTCAATTTGATGAATATATGAAGGAGTGGTTATGATTATCACTTTATGTGTAGTTTGTGCCTAGTCTTCTATTTGAGTTGTGAATCTAGGTTATGTTACCATTGTTATGAGCATGCGAAGGGTTGTGTAATATCATGTGTAGGTGCTTCCATGTCTTAGGTTTTAATGGTTGATAATCCCTACCCATGTACCCCTATGTGAATATGTGAATAGTTAATGATAGGAGTCTTAAAGTGTTCTATGAAATTAACTTGTCTCCTATGCTATTGTGTGTTGTGTGAAGCTTGAAGAGTATTGTGGTCTAAGAGGGTGGCTACCTCAATATGCTGTTGATAGCCATTATGTGATCATGTTGACCAATGTACGCACACACTCACACTTCATGCATGCTTATAGGTAGTGAAGGTTCATAGTGTCTAATGAAAGGTAGTTCTCATATTCACTAGTGTCTACTACTATGCATGTTAAGATGACGTTTATGAGAGTATGATATGTGTTTCCTTAAATTGGATGACTTGATAGGTGTACTAGTATGGGCAAGGGTATGGGACTTTGCCTATGCATTGCACATGTGTACCTTGATAGGATAGTTCTAGTTTTGGTTTCTATATGTATGAATATGATGTATGAACATGTGTGACTTAATGTGTTATGTGAAAGGTTTGCTCACATATATGTATACACACACACACATTAAAGATGGTCTAGTCAATAGAGGAGTCTTGAATTGTGTTCTCAAGTGTATCCTTAACTAGATGGTGCTTTACATCTGCTATGTCCATGTGAAAGGATTTCTCACATGATTTAGGTTGATGAACACTTATCTATGACCTATGAGCTAAGAATATAAGGGGATGCCTTCTCCTAAGCCTATGTTTTATAAATAAATGATAAAAAAAGCTTTTTCAATAAAGGGAACTTAGCTTAGCACCGAGTGAACTTGTAGATGAGGGGGTGACGCTTTTCCACTATAGGGGAAGTAGGGGTTCACTACGGTCCTCATGTGAGAGGGTGACGCTTTTCCACAAAGCAAAGGTAGGGGTTCACTACGGTTCTCACGGGATGGATAGCCTCATGACCCAACAAAGGGTATATAATTGAGATTTCCATGATTGCCCAAGTTCCATAAACTATGCTTGCCACATAGGATCTAGCAAAGTGAATACCTTGTCTAGGTAGGAACACCTTCCATTGGTGTAAGGCTCTACAACACCAAATTTCATGTTTAGCACCCATAGTCTTAGTGTCGATTAAGGCTATAGTTTCCCTGAAGTAAAATGGACAATGTAAGTAATGAACTAGGTTTCTAACTAGGGTGACTTAAGGGAGGTTACTTAGTATAGGTGGAAGTAATGAACCCATCTAGACATTGCATAAGTGACTCCTTAGGAAGTCCTAGGAAGGTGACCTAATATGTATGATTATGTTTATGTCCATATGCATGACTTTGTAGTATTGGTCTACTTGTTATGAAGATATGCATGGTATGAATCTATATGATGTGATCTATCCTTATGTGCAATATGTTGGTCTAAATGACTATATGATGAAGGTCTTTAATGACATGAATGAAATTGGCTTTGCTTGTGTTGTTGATGTATGAAGTGGTAAGGCTTGTGGTCTCATGAAGGTTCTACTAAGTATATGTGAAGTTATGGGGATTCACATGTACATTACACTAGTAGATTAAGATTGGGATTATGAGTAAGGTCTTATAAGGTACCATGTGAAGTAAAATAAGTGTATGTGCATAATGACTAAGAGTTCACTGTAATGTCTTTTATAGTTGGCTTAAATATGTCTATGTTGTACTCTACTTCTATGATGGTATGTGTTTACTTCTATAGATTGAATGTATGTTTTTCCTTGTGGCCTTAAGGTGATGCATTGCACCAAGTATCACTAGAGGCTACTTGGAAGGTTGATGAGTAAAAAGGAAAAAGGATTCACTGTTAAGGGAAAAAGGAGCTCACTGTAAAGTGGCTTAAAAATGTAATAAATCCTATATGTGATCTTATGAAATGTTTGATTTTTTAATATGTTTATATGATGTATATGAATGATATAAATGCTATTGGTTAAAGTTTTTATGAAGATTTACTCAATAAGCATGAAGTATGACTTTCAAGAAAATGTCCCTTTTAAATGCATGTTTTTGCATGGTTGCCATACTTAGTACATTCTTGTGTTAATCCCATTCTTCTCTACTTTTTACACAAAGTTTAGGTTATGGATGCTTAAAGAATGTATTGAATGGTGAAGAGCTTGCTAGATGATTCCCAAGCTCAATGAAAGGAATCCTTAAAGTTCAAGGATCTCCTTCTTATGTCTTTAATGTAAAGTCTTTAAATATTGTATAGTTATGTAATCTGTCTTATGGGTCGTGTCCCTAATGTACTCTAATGTTGTTGATTCTAAGATGGCAAAGAGACTTAAGGTCTATATATGTATTATGGCTTATGTGTTATATATATATATATATATATATATATATATATATGAGATGAAGTTTCTAGCATATGATGTGCTATGAAAAGTTCTAAATTTTCCGCTAAATTTATTATGTCAATGCGATGAATGATGACTATGGGCCTGTATAAGACCTCCGAGAGGTCAAGTACGCCATGTTACTTCTAGGGGGTACTCCCCGGATGTGACACACATAGCGCCGAAGATCAACAAGCAGGCGGGTCTGGTTGCCCAGAACCCGCTCCATCAGTAGTAGGGACACCAGCAGTAGTGTCCGCAACAATGTTGCACCCTCAGTAGTGCTCCGCTCAACAACCTCCAATCTGGAGCTAGACGCCCCAGCCTCTAACTTCTGAGCCCTCATCTGGCGGGCCTGCTCATCAAGCAACGAGGCTCTCCTCGCAGCCTCCATCTCTAAACACTCCCTCTTCCTAGCCCAAGCACCCTCACCCTCACTAGTGTGGCTAGACCAGTACCTCTTGGCACGCTCACGTGGTGGAGGCGGTGGTGCAGTGGTAGTCTCGAATAGTGCTCCTTTGCAAGCTCCGTAGGTGCAACCTCAGGCTCGGGTACCCGCACATCAAGTATCGCATCCACATCCGCCCGAAGACTCGCCACAGTCGCCTGAAGAGTCATCAAATCAATGGTGGGGGCTTGGCGTGCAAGAACCCTCAATTCAAAAGCGTCGAGGCGCTGGTGGACTGCCTGAATCCGCCTCTCTGTATGCTGAGCAATCTTCTTCTCAATCCGGTCCTCAGCCTCGGCAATGGACCTCTACATCCAAGGCTGGACGTGGTGCAGCAATGTGGCCATCTGGGCCTCTAGCTTCTGGACCCTAGCAATCGGGACCAGTGCTGCTGATGGAGGTGTAGACCGGGAGGAACTCGGTGCTCTGCTAGTGTCCGGGGCAGACTCAACCGGGGTGGTGTCGGTAGGCTCTGAAGTAGCCTGATCAGCCCCTTGGGCTTGATCTACCGTATGTGCGAGGTTCTCACCCAGCGGCTGGACATCCAATCGAGGCTCTTTGTTTGGTGATGCCTCATTGGCCTCATCCCGGATGAGACTTATGTCCACTGTCCCGGTAGACGTTCGGAGGACATCAATTTTCCAAATGGGCACTCCAGCAGCCCTTCACAACTGAAAGATCATACAAGGAAAAGGGTAAGTGGTCGAGGTCTTAAAAGCCCTCTCATGGATGTCAGACAACAACAGCCTCAGAAAATCTATCTCGAACCCGGCGACCATAGCAGCTACCAATACCAATCTATCCCACGTAAGTATGTTGTCTGCTGCTGTGGGGGATAGGCGGTGGCGGACCAACAACCAGATGAACTTGGCTGCAAATGTGAGGTTGACCTTCTTGATAAGGCCTCTGGGATGCAGCACCCAGTCTGCGCCCTCATGGTCTACAGATATTTGCTGGGCAATCCACCTCTAGGTGGTCTCTCTCATATTTTTTCGCGCTAGAAATGTCCCTACTTAACCACGTTCCACCTATAGTCAAACTCGGCAGTGAGGGGAACCCTGTTGGCATCAGTGTCTGCACCATATAAGAAGTGGGGAATGGCCGGCAAAGATATATCCATTCGGAAGCCACGGACTCGAACCTCAGTTAGTGGTGCCTGTTTGGCGGGGTTAGACTGCCTATCCAAAGGACCTCAGAGAGTCGCTACGTAAGAAGCGTAGAACTCTCGCACCAACTCATCACTATATCGCCCCATATTCTTGGCCATCCACTCGAGCTCGTGGCGGGTAAAAAGGGCATGTATGGCAGGGACAGTGTGTAGACTCCCTATAAGAACTTGCCGCTCAATTGTGAGCGTTCGAGTAATCACCCCCTCATCATTGAGCAGCATGTCGTGCCTGTAGACCTGGTACTGCCCCTCTACGCACCAACGGTTAGGCTGATCAACAACCGGTGCAGGGTCATCATGACGGAGGGCCAGAGTAGACTCCGAGCTCTGGGCCTCATCAAACGAGGCAGGGTGTGCAGGTGCAGCCGGAACAGTTGCTCCGTGGTGAACCGGAACCTGAGGCAGTGACCTCATTCAACCCGGTAGAGTGGGCCGACTCAGAACCAGAAGCCTCCTCGGAGCCAGACGCTCCCTCAGAACCCGAGGCAGACCTAGACGGTGTGTCCGTCAGTGTGCGCTCCTCATCAGACAGGGAGGTAGTGACTACGCCGGATGCCACCTTCTTGGGCGTGCCCCGAGTGGCCCTAGAAGCTTGTCTCGGTGTTGGGTGCCTGGTGGCACGTATTCGGGATCACGGTCATCATCTGACGAGCCAATCATCCGGCTTGAAGGTGCGACAGACTTGGCCCATTCTCTAGAGTAGACAATATCTGGCTTGGGTGCCATCGGTACCTGCAAAGGAGAGTTATTAGTTCCATTATCATCATTCGACACACTCAACATAAGCAAAACAAAATTTGGAACAAAAGACACAGTGAAGTGCAGAACTACAGAGCTGGGCGACGGGCACTAACGATGATCCATCGATGAAATGATGGGCCGTCGATAGGGTCCGGCGGTGGAAACTTAGAAAAATTCAAAATTTACAGGTCCACAGAACTTGCAGTCAGAAACGACGGACGTACAGAATGGCCCATCGATGAATCGACGGACCGTAGTCCACTTCCGTTGTTGGACACTTAGAAAAATTCAAAAAGCTTCAGGGAACAGGGTTGCAGTTAGAAACGACGGACGTACAGAACGGACCGTCGATCAATCGACGGACCGTAATCCACTTCCGTCGTCCCAGAGTTGAGCTAATACATGGTGCATGTATCGACGGACCCCATTGACGGTCCATCGATTGACAGACGGTCCGTAGACGGGTTCTCGTACTGTCGGTCAGAGATAGATTTTGGTAGCCATTATGTGCACCCCCTATATGGATAATTTCAAGCAAATCAAGGCACACAACTTTCAATAGCAATCATCAATCAACTTTGTCATCCCTAGGGCTTCGAGTATTCTAAATTTGATCCTAGATTCTAAGTGACTATCAAGCCCTAAGTCGGAAAACAACATATCAAACACATTTAGAGTTCATTTAGACAGTTATCACCCCCAACCCATTCATTTCCTATCATTCTAAGGGACAAGGAACCCAAATTTAACAATTTAATCATGTAAAGTTGTCCCTAAGTCAGGACCCACATGCTAGCAATTCGGTTTCCAAACAAATGACATGAAATCAGTGAGCAGATGAGAAGGACATACATGTAGTCTCTAGTGGAGTGAGTGAAATGGCAACAACAACCAACAAGCCCGCCTACGAATACCGACCGGAAAAAGCTTGGATTGAATGGGAAATTGGGGAATTTGGGTTCTGGGTATTTAGAGAAGATGAGAGAATCACAAATTTGAGAGAAATGAGAGTGGAAGAATGTGGGAGTTAGTGGGGGATTAAGGGAAGATGGGGAGGGAAACGGTTGGGGGGAGAATTTGAAAAGGTGGGGAGTGTAACTGAAGGGTTAAAATTAATATATAGCCGGTCGGTCGGGTCGGGTCGGGTCATGGGTTTGGGAAAGTAACGATTCCCCGTCGACGGACTGTAAGTCAATCGACGTTCCGTCGACTACTCCGTCGATTGTGCCCTAACTTATACAACATTGAAAATCTTACTTGAGATCCACGGATACCATCGACGGTCCGTCGATGGGATGACGGCCCGTCGATTGGTCCGTAGATCAGTGCACCAGACCAATTTCTGCAGATTTCCTTTGGTTTGGTCCCTACTCATTGAGCACCCAATAAGCCATTCTTTTTGTGTTTTCTGGACACTCTTTAGACACGGACCCTAAACTACTCTCTAGCCAACAGACTTAAAAGAAATAAACGAAAATTCACACATGACATTGAGTAAAAAAAAATGAAACAATGCAACTATTCCTACAAAGACAGGAAAAAACTATTGTTGGCTAGAGGATACACATTGGGTTGCCTCCCAATCAGTGCTTGATTTAACGTCGCGGCACGACGCAAGACTCTTGATTACTCAGACTTCATCAAGATGGTATGCCTCAACCACTTCATTCGCATTCTCCGCATGCCCAAGGTAGATTTTGATTCTTTGCCCATTTACGTTGAACCGTGCACCCTCCTTGTTTTCTAACTCAACTGCACCATGAGAGAACACTTGAGTGATCAAGAATGGACCAGTCAATTTGGACTTGAGTTTGCCCGGAAACAAGCGCAACCTAGAGTTGAACAAAAGTACCAAGTCCCCAACCGCAAATTCACGTTTCTCAATCTTTTGGTCATGGTACTTCTTCAACTTTTCTTTGTAGAGGGCTGAAATTTCATATGCCTTCAAACGAAACTCATCAAGCTCATTCAACCCATTTAATCTCTGTTCCGGCTTCATTCCAATCCATCTTTAGTTTCTTCATCGCCCACATGGCCTTGTGCTCTAACTCAACCGGTAAGTGACAAGCCTTCCCATATCCAAGTTGGTATGGAGACATACCTATGGGAGTCTTGTATGCTGTCCGGTAGGCCCAAAGAGCATCATCAAGCCTCCTTGACCAATCCGTTCTACTAGCATTCACCATTTTCGCCATAATTTGCTTGATTTCTCTGTTTGACACCTCGACTTGCCCACTAGTCTGTGGATGGTAAGGAGTGGCTACATTTGGCAAACCCCATATTTCTCCAATAACCCTTTGAACAACTTGTTGCAAAAGTGGGATCCCCCATCACTAATAATGGCTCTATGGGTGCCAAATCTGGAAAATATGTTCTTTTTCAAGAATGCGGTGACACTCTTCCCTTCATTGTTTGCAAGTGCTACGGCTTCCACCCATTTTGACAAATAATCAACCGCCACAAGAATATACTTCATCCCATGAGAACTCACAAAAGGGCCCATAAAATCAATGCCCCAGACATCAAACAACTCAATTACTAGAATGGGATTCAAAGGGAGCTCTTGCCTCCTTGAAATACCTCCATATCGTTGGCACTTATCACACGACTTGGCGAACTCATGAGCATCTTGGTGGATAGTCGGCCAATAGTACCCACACTGCAAAATCTTATGGGCTGTCCGGATACCACTATGATGCCCTCCCACAGGCGAGGAGCGACATGCCTCCAAAACATTTAGCATCTCAACTTCCGGCACACATCGACGAATAAGCCCATCGGCACAACTCCGATATAAATAAGGCTCATCCCAAAAGAACTTTTTTACATCATGCATGAAGTTCTTACTCTGATGAAAGGACAAGTCCGATGGGACTATATCACTAGCCAGACAATTCGCAAAATCGGCGAACCATGGAATCAAGTCATGAGAAGAAGCCAATACATGGTCATCAGGGAAAGTATCATTAATTTCAGCCATTTCACCCAACTCTCGCATAGCGTCATCCTCTAATCTGGACAAGCGATCGACAACTTGGTTTTCGGTCCCTTTTCTATCTTTTACCACGAAATCAAACTCTTGCAACAGCAATACCCATCTAATCAACCTCGGTTTCGCATCCTTATTTGCCATCAAATATCTCAAAGCAGTATGATCAGTATGCACTATGACTCTCGTGCCAAGCAAATAGGAGCGAAATTTTTCGAAAGCAAATACCACCGCAAGGAGCTATTATTCAGTCACGGTATAATTCTTTTGAGCTTCATTAAGGGCCTTACTGGCGTAATAAATGGGGTGAAGGATTTTATCCCTTCTTTGTCCCAATAATACACCAAGATCAACCCCACTAGCATCACACATCACCTCAAATGGTTTGCTCCAATCGGGAAAATAATAATGGGCGCAGACACCAACTTCTCCTTCAACTCTCCAAATGCCTTTAGACAGGATTCATCAAAATAAAATTTACACTCTTTCTCAAGTAACTTGCACAGAGGATGTGCAATTTTGGAAAAATCCTTGATAAACCTCTGGTAGAAGCCCGCATGCCCAAGAAAACTCCGCACACCTTTTACAGAGATGGGTGGAGAAAGTCTCTCTATTACCTCAACTTTGGCTCGATCAACCTATATACCCTTCTCTGAGATGTGCTGGCCCAATACAATACTTTCTTTCACCATGAAGTGACATTTCTCCCAATTTAGCATAAGGTTGCAATCTTCACATCTTTTGAGAACTTTGGCCAAGTGACTCAAACAATGATCAAACGAGTCTTCAACAACAGAAAAATCATCCATAAACACCTCAATGATGTCTTCCACCATATCGGAGAATATCGACATCATACATCTCAGAAAAGTAGCCAGTGCATTACACAACCCAAAGGGCATCCTCTTGAACGCGAAAGTTCCATAAGGGCAAGTGAAAGTGGTTTTCTCTTGATCCTCCAGTGCAATAGATATGTAGTTGTAACCCGAATAACCAACAAGAAAACAATACCACCTTTTTCCTGCAAGCCTATCTAACATCTGATCAATGAAAGGCATAGGAAAATGGTCCTTCTCAGTCCATGTATTCAATTTACGATAATCCATACACGCCATCCGGTCACCGGCCTCATTGGAACAAGCTCATTCTTCTCATTAGGGACCACAATCATTCCCCCCCCTTTTGGGCACACACTGAACAGGGCATACCCAACTACTATCTGCGATCGGATATATGACTCCGGCATCTAACCACTTAATAATCTCCTTCTTCACTACCTCTTGCATAGGTGGATTTAAGCGTTTTTGGTGCTCAATACTTGGATTATGATCGGGCATGAGTTGGATTTTGTGTGAAAAAATACCGGGAGGGATACCAATAATATCCGCAATAGTCCACCCAATAGCTCTCTTGAACCTCTTCAACACTTCCACCAAACACTTACTTGTTGCACATTCAAATCTGACGCAATAATTACCAGCAAAGTGTCGTCTTTTCCCAAGAATACATACCTCAGATGAGGTGGTAGAGCCTTAAGCTCTAATTTTGGAGCCTCTTCAATAGATGGTTTCACGGGTGGAGACTCGCGATGTTTCATGTCTAACTCAAATTTATTTGGTTTGAACCGAAAATCAGCTCGATCAAGTGCCGCAACCAATGGCCCATACTCTTCAATACCATCACTCTCAAAAATTCATGATCACTACCGCTAGTGCCTCAACACCAAGGCGCTCTTCGATTTGTACCTCAGACGTACTCTCAACCCAAGATATAGCAGATACCGTTTGGAGCTCACCACTCTGATTCATGGACCTACGAATGTTAAAAGTTGCTTCTTCATTATTTAACGGGAACTTCATCTGGCCCTTTTCCATATCAACCAAAGCGCGACCAGTAGCAAGGAATGGCCTCCTAAGAACAATAGGCACCTCAAAGTCGACCTCACAGTCAAGAATCACAAAATCGGCCGAAAATATAAATGACTCTACCTTCACCAACACATCGTGGAGTATCCCAATAGGCCTCTTCACCATTCGATCGGCCATCAGAAACCGCATCGCAGTGGGCTTTGGGTCACCCAAACCCAACTTCTTGTAGATAGATAGAGGCATGAGATTTATGCTTGCACCAAGATCACATAGTGCTTTAGCAAAGTGTAACAACCCGATGGTACATGGAATAGTGAAAGCGCCCGGATCTTCTTTATTTTGCACCAGTGACCTTGTAGCAATAGCACTACAATGTTGCATCCTATCATCATCCTCAAAACTCACCGACCCCTTCTTAGTAATCATATCTTTCATAAACTTGGCATAACCGGGCATTTGTTCAAGAGCTTCTATCAAAGGGACATTGATGGAAAGCTGTTTCAACATAGTAATAAAACGCCGGTATTTTTCCATCCTCGGTCTTCTTCACTAATCTTTGTGGGAAAGGTGGTGGTGGTCTAGGAACGGGGGTCACCTTTTGGGGCATCGCCGCTTCTTTCACCGCTTCATTTACCAACTCACCACTAGCTTCTACTACCTCATCTTCTCTTCTAAGCTCATCTTCAACGCCAGACGTCATAGGTGGATCAATGGCTTGCTTACCCCCTCGAGTAGTGACTGCCATACAATGTCCATCATTTTTTGGATTTTGGACAGTATTGCTAGGAAGCGTACCCGGTTGACGTGGGTTCACAGTAGTAGACAATTGGTCCGTTTGCAACTCAAGATGCTTGATTGAGATTGCATGTGCATCAACTTTTTGCCCAATATTAGCTAAGTCACTTCGGAACTCCTTGGCGTGCTCATCACTAGCATCAAACCTCCTCATCATCTTTTGCAGCATATTTTCAACTCGCGCCATACTACTTCCACCATCCTTAGGATCAACTTCCCAATTTTGAGGCGGAACATAGGGCCCACTTCGATCGTTTCTATTACCATAGTTACCCCGGTTGAAGTTGTTATCGCGGTTTTAGTTCTCTTCACGAACATATTGGCCTTCTCTGTTGTAATTTCCATAGTTCCGACCTTAATTTCCTTGACCTTGGCGCCAATTCTCCTTATTGGAGCCTTGGGCGTTCGGCCGAAAACCCGCCGTCTGCTCATTCACTGCATAAGAATCTTTTTCATAGTAGTACTCATCAACCGACGGTGGTGGTTTATCCAAATAATTCACCGCATTTACTTTCTCCGCAACCCCAGTGACATGTTTCAACACCAACCTTAGCTTAGTTCTTATTTGAGCCATCTCTTCACGAATCTCATATGCGGCTGGGTTGTGTATAGCTTGCACCGCAAAAGTGTTTCTCCCAGTATCCGACTTCCTCGTTCTCCAAGCTTTATTATTTTGGGAGATTTTCTCTAACTTCTCGGCGATCTCTGCATAAGTACACTCCCCATAAGAACCACCCGCAATCGTATCAAGCACTACTTTATTATTATCATCTTGCCCCCGATACAAGTACTCTTTCAATGACTCATCATCAATGCGGTGATTTGGGACACTTCTCATAAATGAGGTGAACCTATCCCAAGAACTACTTACTGACTCCCCAAGTAATGCCACAAAGTTGTTCACCCTATCTTTGTGGTTGAGCTTTTTAGACACTAGATAGTAACGCGCTAGGAACACATCCCTTAACTGGTTCCAAGTATAGATCGAGTTATAGGACAACTCAGTAAACCATATAGCAGCTTCTCCCATCATTAAAAGAGGGAACACTCTTAACCCGATGACATCCATGTCCAAGTTAGGCCTCCCTACGCAAATCTTACACACCGACCTCAGTTTGGCGATGTGAGCATGTGGATCCTCATATGGTAGATCCAAAAACAAACCTCTAGCGTTGAGCATCTGCATCAAGCTACTAGTTACCACGAAAGTATGACCATGTGGTAGAGGAGGTAGGACAAGTGGCCCATCAGAGTCAGTGATGTTAACATTGCTCTATAGTACTCTTGAGGGCGTGGGGCAGGAGGTTGCCTCCTCAAATCACCTTCACCAAGGTTTTGTACTATCAATTGATTATGAGCATCAACCGGCGGAGGAAGTTGACGGTTGATCTCATCACCAAGATTAGCAGGATTGTGTGGATCATTCATTCTGCGGAGTGTACAGTTTAGTTCTGGATCAAGTGGAAGTATTGGTTCTCCTCGACTTCGTGTACTTGGCATACACTAGAGCTAGACCTGAGAGAGACAAAAACAAAAACAAAAAGTAAAATTAGGAAATTGTTGACTAAAATTCGGTAATGTGCTTAAAGTTAATCTAAAAAGCCACTTTTCCCGGCAGCGGCGCCAAAATTTGATACGCTCAAATTATACTTATGTAAAGAAATATAAGCGGTTGTATCAAGTAAAGAACCCAACAAGTAGGTTGGAGTCGATTCCACGAGGAAAATGATTTAGACTTAACTTTAATATACTATTATGTCTATTTATTCAAGTCCTTTCCGAAAATAGTTAATTAAAGGGGAGGGGGGTTGTGAAACTAAAGTGTTCAATTATTTCAAAGTAAAACAAGTAGCAAGATTAAAACTTTGGTATTTATTAAGTGGTGAGATGACTAGGGTGTAAGTGTTCCCCATAAGTTCCTAACTCGGTAACCCTAGCTATAACAATTGTTTCCTAGTGTCTTGCATGCAAAGTGATAAGTTATGTATCTCTAAATCCTTGGTCCGACATTTAGAGAATTTTACCCCGTACCTTGGTCCGACTACGTGTGTCTACGTTACTAAACCTTACCTTTACCTTATATTAAGCATCATATTCGATGTTTGTCTTAGTTACTACTTTGCACCAATCGAAACTAGCATATTAGATAGTGTCCACTAAATCTATGTTGATAATTCTTTTACTATTAACTACCCCCTTGGTACGACAAGTAGAAATAGGGCAAGTTCTAACGTGTGCACTCGTTAAAAAGAATTCTAGACGAAAGAATTATCAATATATGCAAGAATCTATTCTAGAATTGTTATTTAGCTAGTTTTACCTTGTTAATCACCCATGGTTCCCACAACCCTAGTTGTGGATTTAGTTACCCATGCCTACAAACAAGCAATTCATGTTTGTTAAACAATAATTCATATACTTACTTTGACAAGTTTGAAAAAAATCCAGAAATAACACTTAAAATAGTAAAATTCACTTGATAATCAATTCCGGAGCTTGAATAAATTGCCAATTTGCAAATTCAAGAACCCAAGAACAAAAGGATGAAAAAAAAAGTCTAACCCCAAAAACGAGGTTTTTAACCCTATTTATAATAACAAAGTCCTAAATTAAAAGGAGTGTAAAATAAGGAAAGTCTGCCCCAAAACGCGTCTTCTATCGACGACTCCACTGACGGTCCGTCGATCAGTTGACTGACCGTCAACTGCCTTCGTTAGTCCACACTTAGCATCTTCTTCAAGCCTCCAAATTGCACCTTCTCTGATCCAATCGATGGACCAACATCACGGTCTGTCGATGTACTTACGGTCCGTCGATGCTCATCGTCGTTCCATACTTAGCTTTTCTCCAACACCGGGTACTGGGACAGTCTCTGATCACATCGACGATTTGCCAGCACGGTCCGTCGATCAGTCGATGGACCAAGGATCCTTTCGTAGCTCCACACTTAGTCAGAATTCCCCGAGTTGTAGTCAGATGCTCGAACCTTCAATCGACGGCCACCACCTACGGTTCGTCGATGAGAGGACGGGCCGTCGATGGCTTTGTGGGTGATCACTTCTGCACTAATTTCTGCACAGTCTTCTACATTTCCATTTTGGACAACTTTCCTGCAAAACAAAGATAAAAACACATTAAAATTACTATAAAAAGGCCCTAGACACACACTAAACTTAAGGAAAAAGCATTGAAAGTACCGTGAAACCACGGTACATCATGTAGGAGAATTACACTCACTATGAATGCTTCCGCTACTAGTTGAGTAGAGAAAGTGGAAGGTAATAGAATGAAGTGACCATATTTTTTCAAACGATCTACAACTGTAAGGATAGTAGTCTTCCCTTTGGAACTTTGAACACAAGTGATAAAATCCATTGCAATATCTTCACAGACTTGATCTGGTACAGGGAGAGGCTGCAATAACCCGATTAGATGCAAGTTTGTGTCTTTCATCAGTTGACATATTTGGCAGGTCATAACAAATGATTTCACAACCTTGCGCATTTAGCTCTAATAAAAATTTCAGGCCAATCTATGATATGCCTGTGCCACACCAGCAGTCCCTCAAATGTTTGTGGCATGGAATTGAAACAGTAACTTATGTCGGAGTTGTGCATCTGATGGAATCACAAACCTACCTTTGAAAAATAACAATCCATCCTTGAATTGGAAATCCTCGTGATTCTCGACATCTGTTTGTAAAGCTTGCTGAATAGCCAATAATTCTTGATGAAATTGATTCAATGATTTCAACTCTTGTTCGAGATTAATGGTCTGGTAGAAATGGCCATAAGAGATGCATCTGAATTGCAAGAGAAGGTATCACGCGATGAATTTTGTTTCCCAAGTCTGTATATCATACGAAAATCATAACCTACTAGTTTAGTGAGCCATTTTTTTGCACAGTAGTTTGGATGGTTTGATTAGTGAGGTTCTTCAAGGACTACTGATCTGTTAGTATCGTAAATCTTCTGCCTAAAAGGCATTGCCTTCAGTTATTCACAGCTTATGTAAAAGCAAACATCTCACGATGATATGTTGAAGCATGATGAATCCTAGTACTCAATATCTGACTAAAATATGCAATGGGGTGCCCTTTTAAGACAGAATAGCACCAATTCCTTTCCCTGAAGCATAAATCTACACTTGAAATTCCAGATTAAATTTTGGCAAGGCTAATACAGGGGTGGAATACAATTTAGCCTTTAAAGTTTCAAATGTTATTTGAGCTTCAGGTGTCCATTGGAAAACTGTTAGTATCGTAAATCTCCTACCAAAAAGGCAGTGCCTTCATTTAATCACAACTTGTGTAATAGAAAACATCTCACGGTGATATGTTGAAGCCTGTTGCATCCTAGTACTCAATTTCTGACTAAAATATGCAATTGCGTGCCCTTTTTTAGACAGAATAGCACCAATTCCTTTACCTAAAGCATCAGTCTCTACTTTAAATTCCTTATTAAATTCTGGAAAGGCCAATACAGGGGTGGAATCCCATTTAGCGTTTAAAGTTTTAGAAGCTATTTGAGCTTCTGGTGTCCATCGGAAATCTCTTTCTTTAGCAAACAAGTAAGTGAACTTGCTAAACCGCCGGTAGTAACCAGCAAGGCCGAGAAAACTGCGCACTTCATTCAATGTATGAGGTGGTGCCCATCGCTTGTACAAATAAAATTTAGACTAATTGGCCACAAACTGATGTTGACACAATAATAGAAGAATCGAGACTAAGTTTTCCAAGTGATCAGTCCAAGTAGGACTATATATCAAAATATCATCAAAGAAAACCAGGACATATCGACGCAAGTAAGGTCCGAATATCTCGTTCATAGTTGCCTGAAATGTAGAGGGTGCATTAGTAAGGCCAAATGGCATGATGAGAAATTCATAATGTCCTTCATGAGTGCAGAATGCAATTTTAGGAACATCTTCTGGACGGACCCTAATTTGATGATAACCTGACAAAAAATCCAACTTGGAGAAATATAGGGCACCATTCAATTAATCAAAAAGCTCATCAATGGTAGGAATTGGAAATCTATCACGAATTGTAATCGCATTAATGCCCGATAGGCGACACAAAATCGCTATGTTCCATCTTTGTTTTGAACCAGCAATACGGGTGAAGAAAATGGAGTAGTACTAGATCTGATTAACCCTTGTTTAAGCATTTTAGTCGCTAATTGCTCCATAACATGCTTTTAAAAATAAGGGTATCGATACGGTTTCACATTAACAGGTCCTCCGCCTAAAACTAAATACATTTTCTGATTCTAACTTCGTGGAGGAGGCAAACCCAAAGGTTTCTGAAATACATCTTCATATGATTTGAGCATAACTTCTAACTAAGATGGATTAGTACGTGAAGATTCAAAATTAGATATATTCCTACCTTGTATGGTTATTGGAATTTTTCTAGCCACGACCTCACATCTTAGTCGTTATCCACTTTCTACCACTACTGAAAAACTTGGTGTTGGTTCGCTTTGCAACTGAAGAAAGTTAACCATACTCGCTTGAATAAAATTAAGAGTACTAGCGTTGTCCACAAGCATATGAGACCCATTAACATGACCAGTAAACTGAGAGTAGTGGAAGAATTTCCTCCAGATAGAGTATGATATGAAATAGCAGAGTGTTCTTGAACCTCCAAGCATTGTATTTCCTCAGCTAAGTCATCATATGATACAACTTGATTTGATAAATTTACTTACGCCTCTAAGTCTTCAGATAACACTAGAAGTTTGGGAAGAGACATACACTTGTTACCTGGAGAGTATTTTTCATTACAAGAATAGCAGAGACCATGTTCGCGATGACTTTGTAACTCTGCAGGAGTAAGACGTTTCATAGGGGGATGACTTGATGCAGTTTGGGTAACTGGAACTGTCTGGTTCATAGTTGACTGCCTTGAGACTGCATACTTGTATGTGGGAGTTTGCTGAAGTGGTGGAGTTTTACTTAAAGCAGGTTTAAAAGAACCACACTCAAGTTGAATCTTTTTCTCGCATAAATGGGCTAAACGTATAACTTTGTTTAATTTCGTGGGTGCACGAATTCAAACAGTAGTTTTAATATCAAGCCTTAGTCCAGAAGTAAAAAGATGTGTTAATACCTGATCTGGAAAATGCATCGTCTCATTAGACACTACTTCGAATCGACTCTAGTATTCAGCAACCATAGTGGTCTGCCGAAGTTTAGCAAGTCGGCCCTCTGGTGCCTCCCGATCTTATTTTCAAAATCAGACCAACAATTTCTTAGCAAAATGCTCCTATTAACTAATTGTTTATTGCGAAAAAGCCATCAGTACCATTCAAAAGTATCGCCTTTAAAGTACAACGAGGCTAGTGCTTAACTTATGATCCTCAGTGATTCCATAATATTAAAAGTAACGTTCTACTTGGAAAACCATGATTCAGGATTCACTCCATGGAATCACCCTAATTCAACCGAAGCCGGTTTGTGGCATAAAATTGTCATAACCAGGAAGTCCCCCTAGTTGCCACACGGAATACTCGACCTCTCGGAGGTCTTATACAAGCCTCTTAGTATTCATTCATTACATAAGTATGAAAAGTAGTGTGAAAGTAAAACGTTTCACAATAAAGTCAATAATGAAATTCTTTGTAGAAACATAAGAAAACTAAGCCTCATCACAAAGCCACCAAAGACACATGTCATTATCATAGGGTCACGACCCTTTTTTACATTGAAAAGAAAATCATAGTCTACAAAATTTTAATGAAAGAAAACTAGAAACATAGTACATGTCCTTTAACATATGAGGACATACCAATTTTGAGAGAAATCTACTTCCCAAGATTCAACCTCTAGAAATCCTGACTTACCACCTACACTTGTAGACATAGAGAAACATATAGTGTTAGCACAATTGATGCACTAAGTACGGTGAACATGCAAGAAAACCATGCAAAAAGGTACATTTACTTAAAGATATACTTTTCATGCTCCTTTAGTAAAAATCTCATAAGACAAGTACAAGAAACATATTCAACTCAATATTCACATATAAGGTAAGACCACAATAATTAAGTATCCCCTTTAACCATATAAACCATCTACCTAAAGTTATCCTAAGATCCACCTAAGTAAGACATGAAGAGACCGCCCGTACAACCTCTTCAATACGCACCTAGGTGTTCCTTAAGACTACCAAAGATAAGGACCTTTCTAATTCAATATACCAATGCTAGGAGAACTTACATCACATAAGTCATTTAGAAGTCAATCATACAATTAGGGATCTTCACATAATTGTCTTGGAAGACCTAGGGAACTCACTTTAGTATTTTCAAAGCCTACTCGTACCATGTGTAGATAGCGTCCTATTCTACTACTCACACGTTGTAGAACCTATCCAATAACTAGAGTGCACATCCCACATGATGATAATAGGCATTAATTGACATAGAGAACACTAGCTAGGTATGGAATCCGATTTCATCAAAACCCCACACCATGTAAGGTATTCTACTTGTCAAAGGTAGAACTAGGACAAATCCCATGTAAGTACATGGTTAAGGGATATCAAGGGCTTTTTTGTACTCTAGTCTCATACTTCAAGTAGAGCTACTACCACAAGCATATCCACTTGTGCTTTACCTTGTTTTTCATAGAGTAAGTTCCTTCACATAATAGTATTTGAAAAGGTACCATCTCTAAATCCTACCAATTCATAATACCACTACCAAGAAGGGATCCACAAGGGTCTACCGATCAAGGTTCATTAGGACAGCTCATTCATGAAACGGGTACCATGCTAGGTCTATCCTATTCACTTCATTATAAACCTTGCTTTCTTATTCAAGGTTCCATATAAGTCTTTCACATAAGGGCACCTACTTTAGTTCTACCGAACCTATACTTTAATTCATTCATACTTCATGACAAGGGTTCCCAAGCCTACCAAGACAAGAGATCACATTAACATAACTTTCATGCATCAAGTAGGGAGAACTAGGTCTACCTAAACAAGATACCTTATCAATATATAGAGACTCTTCATAGTCTATCATAATCACATACCATCATTAAGAGGAAACATACTTTCACCTCAAACATGCACATATACAATATCATACTTCAAATTGTACATCTATACAAGCCATAACATGATGATACTACAATTCACATAATAATGTCAGCAAGGTCATGTTCATAGAAATTATAGCAATTAAGCGCCGCACCATAAGTGGACCATACCAATCAATAGGAATTCTATATCAGTTATAAATTACATAGAGTAATTAGTTCAACTTACCACCTTACAATAGCCACAATCAACAACCCTCAACATCTCCAACAATTTAACACATTAATAGAACTTACCAATTACATTGCCCATAAGACTAGATCATCAATCCATCCATATCAATGATTCAACAAACCCAATATAGATATAAATACTATAAAGAAAACTATAAACAATTCCATTAATGATATACATGTAACTCAATAGACCATAACAATCTAAACATGAATATAACATAATTAAGTCATGATCAATACACCCACTTTAGAGCCAAAATTAGGAATTCAAGGAATACATGAGTTCATGGAATTTTTTATCATAAAACCATCAATTAACATTAGATACTTCAAAAATCATCAATTTAAACCTTTTCATGCAAGAACCCATGCTTAGAATTCGAAATAGGATTTTTATAATTTTTGAGATCTCTTGAAAAGCCTTTGAATCGGCTCCTTGAATGGTAGAAGAATCAAGGACGAAATCACCATATCTTATTGGTAGACCCCCACGAAATTTGGGTTGAAAACATGGAGAATTTGACCTTCTTACGTAGAGCTTCAAACCTTCATCAATGGAGGTTTTTGGATAAAAAGAATGGAGAGATTTTGATTTTAAACTAGAGGGTTTTGTTTTTATTGGTGAATTTGGTGTAATAGTAACACAAAAACCGTTTATAATAAATTCCCAAAGTATCCAAAACACCCTTAGACTAATTGGACCTTTTTAACCAAGTCTAATTTGACTTTAATACAACGCGACCAAATCTGGGACATGGCTGCGCGTCGTGGGGACACCTCTAAATCCTTGTTCTAGTATTTTATTTGAGGCAGAATGGTTTGTGACAAACCCGCGTCGCAAGGCAATTTTTTTGTATTTTAAGTGGCAGCTGCGCGACGCGCTTGCAGCTCCAAAAACGGGCTGCCTTGGCAGCCTTCTTGCCAAACCTTGGGTCCTCCTCAAGGACCCTTTGGTTGGTCCTTGGGGAGTTGTGCCCGGACGTTTTGACCCTAAACATGTCCCTATAGGTGTTAGGGTCATCCCCACTGATTTTTTACTCTAAACAGCATTTAAAAACACCTACAACATAAATGGATACACTAGCACACACAAGACTAGTTTTCAAATGTATTGGTCGTCCCTTGACGTTTGACTTCAAAACTACTTAACACTGACTTAAAAAGCTATTCTTCATTATTTTGAAAAGTTATTAACTCAAGGAAATCACGTGAAGCTCTAATTTATCCTAGTTCATTTTGAGGGTTGTTACATTCTCCCCCACTTGGAAACATTCGTCCTGGAATGAAACTAAAACACTTTCAACACCTTTCAAGATGTAAAGACTCAAGAATAGCATCCCACCATCATACATTAACAATTTCATTCAATATATCATGCTAGAAGAAACATCAAATCACACATACAACCTCAAACACAAGAAGAAAGTAGGAACAACATCTACAAACTCATTATGCATTAAGACTCCACATTTCTCATTTTACATTTTAGGAGCAACTTTCTTCTCCACATTATATCATGCCACTACATTATATTTGCACAAAATACCAATTCTCATAAAAGCACATTATGCAACATTTTTAAGAATTCACTTTTAAACATGCTCACAAGTCTACTCATGCAACATTTAGGCAATTTACTATAGAGGCATAACAACATAAAGGACAAGGTCAATAAAACTCATTTTACCATATAAACATAAACTCATGAAAACATACAATATATAAAGAATCAAGGAAACTCATTCTCAAAAAAGACTCCCAAACACATGCAACATGTCACTAGGAAATTCTAACTCTAAATCTTGAATAGAAAAGGAGAAAAGAGAGAAAATCCCAATCACCGCTACCACATTACCATGCTCCCCCACTTAGAAGTAACCCATCAAAACAC
Organism: Solanum lycopersicoides; assembly: GCA_022817965.1. Lineage (NCBI taxonomy): Eukaryota > Viridiplantae > Streptophyta > Magnoliopsida > Solanales > Solanaceae > Solanum > Solanum lycopersicoides. The sequence continues at coordinate 64,797,216 of CM040629.1, read as the reverse complement.
AAAAAGAAAAATTACAACTTATTGACACCTTCATCCGGTTTTGCTTCCTTCTTAGCTTGGATAGTATAGAAACGACCATAATTTGGAAGAATAGGAACCATACCCTCATTAAGAGCTTTCTTGGCCTCTCTTCCTCTAGGCGCAATAGTAGGACAATCTCTTACCTTGTGATCATTCTTCCCACATCCATAACATCCACTAGTACCGGCTAGACACTTCCCATGATGTCTCTTGCCACAAGTGGGACAAGGATGACTAACCAATTGAGACCCACCACTTCTCTCTTGGTCGACCTTTGGAACACTTGTGACATCTTTATTTGGGGCCCTCTTCTTAAACCTAGTTTGACTTGATCCTCAAACCTTCCTCTTTTGAAATCCCTATCCAACCTCTTAATTTTGGATTCTTCAATTGCTTGACCATAAACTATGAGTCTAGATATGTTCATGTCACTACGGAGCATGGCCGTACGACACTCTTCCTTCACAAGATCCGAAACACCGATCAAAAACCTACTTATCTCATCTTTAGGATTAGACACCAAAGATGGAGCATATTTAGACAACAAGGTAAACTTCAAAGAATACTCCTCCACACTCATATTACCTTGCCTAAGATTTATAAACTCCTCAATCTTAACCTCTTTCTTCTCACGAGGAAAGTATTTCCCTAAGAATGTTTCCTTAAACTCTTCCCACTCTATAGGACCAGATTCAACCTGCCTATTGTCTTTCCATTGTGTGTACCACACTTGAGAAATCTCTTTCAATTAGTATGAATCCAACTCAGCTTTCTTCCTAGAAGATACACCCATAGCATGCACAACTTATATACCTCATCCAAGAATACTTGGGGATCCTGTCCCACCTTAGATCCAATAAAGGTAGGAGGATTCATCCTAACAAAGTCCCTCAACCTAGAGGTCATGGTACTCTAAAGAGAATTTACCCTAGGCCCCACATCTCGATTCGCTTGGGCCATCATGGCTTGGGCTAGGGTAAGAAGAGCCCACCTAACCTCCTCATTAGTCATGTACGGGGGAACCACCAGAAATTCATTCATGTAATTAGCTATAAAGACTTGTTCTCCTTGGGGAACTTGACCACCTTGGGGAACTTGTTCACCTAGGGGAGGAACTCCATCATTCACCACTTCCTCATCCACTCTTCTTGCGGGTGTCCTTGTTGTATTCATATCCTATAAACACAAGAAAATATATTAGGAAAAGACATGTATAACCTCAACTCTATGGAACGACACAAGAGTAATGAAGAAAGTGCAACTTGTATCGTTCTATAGACTCCAGCTCATAGATATTTCGTGACTCACACCGATGGACAAGACTCTATTAGACGTGGCTTTATGAGACTTTGAATTCTAAAGACTACTTCATAACCTTATGCTCTGATACAAAGTTTGTCACGATCGGGAAGTACCCCCTAGTCGCCACACGGCGTACTCGACCTCTCTGAGGTCTTATACAAGCCTTTTTGCATTCATTCATTAAGAAAGTATGAAAGTAGCGCGAAATTAAAACTTTTCACAATAAAGTCAATAAGGAAACTCCTTCATAGAAACATAAGAAAACTAAGTCTCATCACAAAGCGACCTAAGATACATCTCATTATCATAGGGTCACAACCCTTTTTTACATTGAATACAAAGTCTTTAATGAAAGAAAACTAGAAACATAGTCCATGTCCTCGAACATATGAGGACATACCAATCTTGAAAGAAATCTACTTCCCAAGCTTCAACCTCTACAAATCCTCACTTGCCGTCTACACTTGCAGACACAAAAAAAATATGAAATTAGCACAATTGATGCACTAAGTATGGTGAACATGCAAGAAAACCATTCAAAGAGGGACATTTAGTTAAAGATATACTTTTTATGCTTCTTTAGTAAACATCTCATAAGACATGTGCAAGAAATATCTTCAAGTCAATATTCACATATAAGGTAAGACCACAATCATTAAGTAACCATTTTAACCATATAAACCATCTACCTAAAGTTATCCTAATACCCACCTAAGTAAGACGTGAAGAGACCACCCATAAAATCTCTTTAATACACATCTAGGTGTTCCTTAAGACTACCAAAGATAAGGAACTTTCTAATTCAATATACCAATACTAGGAGAACATACATCACATAAGTCATTTAGAAGTCAATCATACAGTTAGGGGACTTCACACAATGGTCTTACAAGACCTAGCGAACTCACTTTAGAATTTTCAAAGCCTACTCGTGCCATGTGTAGATAGTGTCCCATTCCACTACCCACACGTTGTAGAACCTATCCAATAACTAGAGTACACATTCCACATGATGAGAATAAGCATTAACCTACATAGACCACACTAGCAAGGTATGGAATCCGGTGTCATCAAAACCCCACACCGTGGAAGGTGTTCTACTTTCCAAAGGTAGAACTAGGACACATTCCATGTAGGTACTTGTTTAAGGGATATCAAGGGCTTCTTTGTACTCTAGTCTCGTACTTCAAGTAGAGCTACTACCACAAGCATATACACTCGGGGCTTTGCCTTGTTTCTCATAGATTAAGTTCATTCACATAATAGTGTTTGAGAAGCTACTATCTCTGAGTCGTACCAACTCATAATACCACTAACATGAAGGGATCCACAAAGGTTTACTGTCAATCTTATTCAAGGTTCTATATAAGTCTTTCATCGAAGGGTACCTACTTTAGGTCTACGAATCCTAGACTTTCATTCATTCATACTTCATGACAAGGATGCCAAAGCCTACCAAGCCAAGAGATTACATTAACATAATTTTCATGCATCAAGTAGGGACAACTAGGTCTACCTAAACAAGATACCTTATCAACATACATAGACTCTTAGTAGTCTATCATCATCATATACAATCATTTAAAGGAAACATACTTTCACCTTACACATGCACATATATGATCCTTCACATTGTACATCTATTCACATCATAATGACGACAAGGCCATGTTCATAGCAATTATAACAATTAAGCACCACCACCATAAGTGGATCATATCAATCATTAGCAATTTGATATCAATTCTACCTTAGCTAAAGTAATTACGTCAACTTACCACCTTATAATAGCCACAATCACCATCCCTCAACACTCCAACAATTTCACACATTAATAGAACTTACCAATTACAATGCCCATAAGACTAGACCATCAATCCATCCATATTAATGATTCAACAAAACCCGATATAGATATCAATAGTATAAAGAAAACTAAAAACAATTCTAACACTGACCAAAATGTAACTCAATAGCCCATAACAATCTAAACATGAATCTAACATAATTAAGTCATGATCAATGCACACACTTTAGAGCCAAAATTAGAAATTCAAGAATACATGGGTTTATGGAATTTTTATAATAAAACCATCAATTAACATTGAATACTTCATAAATCATCAACTTAAACCTTTTTATGCAAGAACCCACGCTTAGAATTCGAAATAGGATTTTTATGATTTTTGAGATCTTTTGTAAAGCCTTTGAATTGGCTCCTTGAATGATAGAAGAATCAAAGATGAAATCACCATACCTTATTGGTTGAAATCCCACGAAATTTGGGCTGAAAACTTGGAGAATTTGACCTTCTTCTTTGGAACTTTAAAGCTTCATCAATGGAGGTTTTTGGAGAAAGATAATGGAGAGCTTTTGATTTTCAACTTGAGGTTTTTTTTTTGATTGGTGAATTTGGTGTAAAAGTGACTCAAAAACCTTTAATAATAAATCCCCAAAGTACCCAAAACACCCCTACACTAATTGGACCATTTTAACCAAGTCTAATTTGACTTTAATACAACGCGACCAAATCTGGGACATGGCTGCGCGTCGTGGGGACACCTCTAAATCCTTGTTCTAGTATTTTATTTGAGGCAGAATGGTTTGTGACAAACCCGCGTCGCAAGGCAAATTTTTTTTATTTTAAGTGGCAGCTGCGCGACGCGCTTGCAGCTCCAAAAATGGGCTGCCTTGGCAGCCTTCTTGGCAAACCTTGGGTCCTCCTCAAGGACCCTTTGAGTGGTTCCTTGGGGAGTTGTGCGCGGTTATTTTTACCCTAAACATGTCCCTATAGGTGTTAGGGTCATCCCCACTGATGTTTGACTCCAAACAACACCTAAAAACACCTACAATATACAAGGACACATTACCACACACAAGACTAGTTTCCGAACGTCTTGGTCGTCCCTTGATGTTTAACTTCAAAACTCTTTAAAACTCACTTCAAAAGCTATTCTTCATCATTTTTACAAGTTATTAACTCAAGGAACTTATGTGAATCTCTAATTTATCCTAGTTCATTTTGAGGTTGTTACAAAAATATGAGGTGTTGATGCCTCACCGCCATAAACTTCAATAGTTTGATGTGGTTGAGGTGTTGTCGCTATAGAAGTACCATTTTGGGAACCTAGTTCCATGACTTAACCAACCACTTCTTTCAACATAGATTGCATCTCAGAGATTTCACTCAAGAATGGCTCTCTCACCCCTGTATGGAGTCTGAGAGTGACTTGAATTTTGGGTCCTCTTCAATTAGAAAACTCTCAATGCAAGTAGCAATGAAAGAATCCCGATTTCACAATACAAATACTGTTACATATATATATATATATATATATATATATATATATATATATATATATATATATATCAACAGAGGAAAATACAAGAAACAACAACTTAGGAAAATAAACTTGAAATCTAAAACTAGAACTCTAGAAGGGGTTCAGAAGACAAAATAAGGAGATGAGATTATTTAGAATCACAAATAACTTCCTTATCCTTTCCTACCCACATTCTCACACTTCTATACTAATTCCACAACTAACTCTTGCCTTGATCACGTGACTTTCTTCCATCCCAAAAGTAATTGTCCAGACTTTTTAGTGGCATTACACTTTTAAGTACTCCGACGCGGTTTGCTAATGCAAAAATCATCACTCTTTGCATCCTCTTTATCATCCAAATTAACATATGTATAACTGATTTCATAACATACTACATTTGTGACATATATAACACTTTAATTTAAATACAAATACCTAGCCAAATATAAATGTATATTTACATTAGCGAAAATATTTATGTGATAAAATTAGCTATTAAATAAATAATAAAAATTAAACTAATACAAACATCAACTGGAATTATTACAAGTCATATGAATTTTTTTCGTCTACAATATTGAAATATCAAGAAATAGTAAATAAGTAATATAAAAGGGCAATGTTTATATAGTAATAAATATTCTGAAGCAAACTTCCTGAGAGTCCAAATCACTTAAGTAGCATTCATAAATAAAATTATTCTTTTGTCTTGAGCATCAAAATCAAATCGTGAAAATTCTCTAAATATTGGAAAAAGATATTCAGAATCATATAGCTACATCACAAAAGAAATTTTTAACAAAAACAAATGAATTTTGACTACATCATGTTAACTTCATATATTGAAACATTACATCCTAATGTATATATCAAGCAAAAAAACTAATTATTATATTATCAAAAGTACTCGAGGCTATGGAATCTACCCTCTTAGGATAGAAAGACTTACTTTATCAGAAAGTGGTACCTCATATTCTGCTAAATTTCAAATTCACTCAACGACAATAAATCACAGAAAAAAATTTAAAATGCAAGAAGAAGAGTAGAAAATTAGAAAAGAATTGTGGTTGAAAAATGAGATGAAGTTCCTCTACTTATAATCCACAAACGGTAGTATGAACAAATATTTTTTTGTGTCTTATCTGAAAAATCATGACATTTTCTGAGAAGTCACAACACTTTGGAAAAGTCAAAACTTATTGAAAAAGTCACAATTCTTAGGAAAAGTCACAACTTAATGAAAAAGTCACAACTATTTTAAAAAAGTCACAACTTATCGAAAAATCACAACCCTTTGAAAAAAGTCACAACTTATCAGAAAATCACAACTCATCGAAATAGTCACAACCTAAGTTGGGGATATTATAGTAATTTAACATTCAAGTTAGGAGTTCAAGCATGAATTATATATATATATATATATATATATATATATATAATCACTTTCTTTAACACTACTCAATGAGTATAATCTTCGAAAATTAACTTATTTCATACGTCTCCAATGTAATGTCATTTAATTTTTTACCTTCAACGTGATCATTACAAAAACATTCATTCAAGTTCGGACATACATATATTGATGGAACTTTATTCGTACAATATCTCACAAGTATATATGTATTGCCACATAAAGTCAATGAATTATCGGTGTTTTGTTGTCTATATTAAACATAGTAGGACATAACTAAAGGGTGAAATGGATTATAAACATATATAAAACCTTATTTACTATGATATTCTGCGAGTATGTAACATCTCGTAACTAGAAAGAACTAGAAAGGAGTTTAAAATCTGGAAAATTTGTCGAAGTTAGGAAAGTGAATTTTGGTCATCTTCAAACGACCATAACTCCTAGCTCAAGATGAGTTAGGGGTATTACCAGACATGGTTGGAAATACCTTGGAATTATCTTTCCAACTCCACTGAATTTGCATGCTTTCGAGTTTGGACGAGTGAGTTATGCCCTTTGGAAATTGGATTGTTGGGTTAAGGTAGTGCCCAATTTTGGGATTTTAAAGGATATTTTAGTCTTTTCACTACCAATTAATTTAATGCATTTTTAGGAATTTAATAAGGGTCAAGACTGAATTTAGTCAGTTTTAGAAGTTGAGAATATTCACGCTAGGGCTAAGGAGAATGGATAAGAGAAGAGAAGAAGGAGAAGGGCAAGATTCGCTACCTCGTTGAATCAACTTGTGGATTTTGTTGGGGGTGATCCCTAAAAAGGTATGTGGATCTATATAAATGTTTGGTTCGTTCACCACGCGCCAAGAATGTTTGATTCAGCGTATTTTCATTCCAAAAATTGGATTTTGAATGTTCTTCAATGTGGTTCCTTTAATTTCTTTCATTCTTGAACATGAGTTGAGATTTAGGAGTTCTTTGATGATCTAAGTGTTTTTATTTAATTAATTGGGTTAGATACTTGCATATATGATGTGGGTACCTGATATCTAAGTGAATTTGAGAAAATAAACTGAAAAGGAATGACTTGAGGTTAGAAAATGAGTTTAGAAATTCGCCAGGAGTCACCTGGGCAATGGTAGGCGCGGCACGCCCCATCGACGCCAGATGGCCTGGGGCGGTGCGCCTGTAGTGTGCCATTTTCGTGCCTTAGTCAGCTATTGCTGGCGCGGCAAACCCTGAACGTGGCCGAATCGACGCTTTTTGCCCAATTTTCATAATTCAGTATGAATAAGCCTTTCAAAAGTGTTTTAACACTTCCTAATGATTCTAAATACTCTAAATGAATTCTAATCATATAGAATGATCCGGAAACATGAATTACAACCTTGAATCCACAACTTCAAATTCAAGGAATGTTTAGAGCCAAGTCTAGAAAGTTTTTAGAGTCCTTTCAAGAAGTCTTTTACAAATGCTTTCTAAACTTTGTTTTAAGACTTAAAGATAAGGTTGAGTAAAAAGTAAAGATAAGAAGAAGATGTTCATTTCAAGTTTTATAAGTCTTTCAAAACCATTTTAATGTCGTTTTAAGACTTAACTTTGAGTTTAGTTTAGAGTAAAGTGAAGTCTTTTCTTCAAAGTTGTTTATGGGGACTAAGTATTCCCAAAGCAGTATAAAAATGTTTTCCCATTTAAAAAGAATGGAAACTGAGATTTCCAAAGAACCTTGGGGCTAGTTTTCAGTTAAAGATTAATAGCTTTCTAAATGAAGCAAGCGGGGAAACTGAGATTTCCAAGATAGCCTTTGAGCTATGTTTTTTAGCACTAATCTTAAATCACAGAAGTAGTATGTTTTAATAAAATAAGAGCCAGTATATTTTAGGAGTAGTATTGAGCAGCGATATGGGGGAGGATTCAGACAACTCACAACCCCCATAAACCATGTAGCCACCATGGGTAGAAAAGGGTCTTACTTTATAGATGAACATTTTTTCACAGTAGACTAGTGGATCCATTAGGCAGTTGAGGTCATATACCTTTGGTTGGGTATAGGATGCGCTGGAAGCATGAGGTAGATAAATGTATCATCACTATAGCTCTTAAGTGATGGTTGTCGGTTAGAGAAACTCCCCCAGAAGTGAAGTGTATTCATATATACATCAGTTTATCTGTATTTTTAGGTATATCTTAGAGTTAATTGTATCATTATATACATTCAGAGTTTACAACATGTTTTCAAACAACTTTTCTATATATTGCACTTGCTTTTAAATTGTTTTATATTGAAATTAGTCAGTCATATTGAATTATGTTATTCATGAGTTGAGCAGAGTCAAGGTAAGTGTTCCTTCTTACTTTTTTCAATCTTAAGTTGTTTTAGCATTCCAACTTGCATACTCATACATTCATTGTACTGATGCCAGTTGGTCTGCATCCTATCATGATGCAGACGTAGGTAACGAGGAACGGCATCCGGCGTACCGTTGATCCAGTTGAGCATTCTAGAGTCAATTGTGAGCCTTCTTGCATTCCATAGGACTTTTTTTATTGTTTTTTTAAGTATTTTCTTTATTAGAATGTTGTGAGGTATGTCCCAACATCCATCTCAGTTTTAGAAGGCTTCATTGAGAAAATTAGATTTTATTCCTTTAGTCTTTCCATTTCTTTCTATTTGTTAAGATTTGGGTTGCCACTTTTGGACAGATGAATGTTTTGATCCTTTACAACATTCTTATTTAGTATGTTTTATCGGTTTAGTTAAGTTTTATCATTATATTTATTGATTATTGTCTTTCACTTAGTTATGTCAGCCATGCCAAGGGTCCGCTCAAAGCCAACAATGGTCTTCGAGTGCCGGCCACACCTAGGTGTAGGCTCGGGGCATGAAAAACTTGGTATCAGAGCCTAGAGTTCAAGAGTCCTAGGGATTCTATGAATACGTGTCTTTAGAGTCCTAGTTATTGATGTGAAGTGTTCCACATCTATAACTAGGACGCTGCAACATTTAAGAATTTCTTCACTTCTTTCATATTCCTTTCAGGTATTAGAGTTTGTCAGTAAAAATTTTCCCTCTAACTCGTGTTTGCGCCTGTTTCAGATAATCATGCCTCCACGAAGATAAACAAGAGGTCGTCCAGTTAGAAGGAAACGTTGAGGAACAAGGGGTACCCAATGCACCTGAAGTGCAACCCCCAAGGAGAAGTCGCTACTGCCAAACTTAGAGAGGCAATTAGGATAATGAGTCAGGTTGTGGCAAATCAGGTTGGTCAGCAAAGAGGATCTCGACAAGAAGGGGCTAACAGTTTAAGGATTCGTAGTTCTTGAGAATGAATCCCCCAAATTTCACTGGTTCGAGCACTATTGAGGATCCAGAGAAATTCACTGAGGAACTGAAAAAGTTGTTCGAAGTGAATCATGTTGCTGACACTAAAAGAGTTGAACTAGTTGCTTATCAACTCAAAGGTATTACCATAACTTGGTTCGATCAGTGGAAAGATGGTAGAGATGAAGATGCACCACCTGCTAGTTGGGCTTGTTTTGAGGAGGCCTTCTTGTGGCCTTTCTTTCCCCGAGAACTGAAAAAGGTCAAGGTACGTGAGTTCCTCGCATTTAAGCAGGATTCTCTCAGTGTGCGTGATTATGGGTTGAAGTTCACCCAACTATCTCTTTATGCTCCGAAATGGTTAAGGACATGAGGAGTATGATGAGTTTGTTTGTTGCTGGATTGGGTAGTTATTCAAGCAAAGAGGGACGAGTAGCAATGCTTATTGGGGACATATACATTTCGTGGTTGATGATCTATGTGCAGCAGGTAGAGGAGGAAAGCTAAGGGACAAAGAGGAGTTCACGAACAAGAGAGCTAAGACACGAAATGAGTCCAGGTAGCAGAAGAGTAATGTCAACTGGTCATCTTTCCAATAGAAACAGAAGGGTCCTACTCCATCATCTACTAGTGCAACTGCACCTAAGAACAAGGGTGAGTACTATGGTCAAAATATCATAGTTAAACCTGCATATTCACAGGGTAGTGTGGCGCAATGGGGTAGTAAGCCTCCTGCCTGCGCCAAGTGTGGTAGAAACTATTGTGGTGTTTTTAATGATGGCTCCACTGGTTGTTTCAAGTGTGGTCAGGCCGGGCATTTCATTAGAGTGTACAAAGAATAAGTTGGGTAGTGGTAATGGGGGTAATAGAGTTAGTCTTCATCAGTTTCTCCACCAGACAGGGCTGCACCTGGAGGAGCTACTTACAGTACTGGCGGGGGAACAAACCGCTTGTATGCTCTCAACTAGATTAGCCAGATGTTGTCACTGGTATGATTCAAGTCTTTGACTTTACTGATTATGCATTGCTAAACCCAGGAGCGAGTTTATCTTTTGTAACTCGATATGTTTCCATGAACTTTGATATTGTTCTTGAGAAACTTAGTAAACCATTCAGTGTTTCTACACCTGTTGGTGAGTCCATTCTAGCAGAGAGAGTCTATCGTGATTGTCCCATTTCCGTCAATCACAAGAGTACCATTGTTGATTTAATTGAGTTAGACATGGTAGACTTTGATGTCATTCGTAGTATGGACTAGCTTCATGCCTGTTATGCCCCAGTTGATTTTATAACTCGAGTAGTCAAGTTTTAGTTTTCAAATGAGCCAGTCTTAGAGTGGAAAAGCAAGTCAGCAGTGCCTAAGGGTTGTTTCATTTTGTACCTTAAGGTGAGGAAGTTAGTTTCTGTGGGGTGTGTCTATAACTTAGTCCGATTTAATGACTCAAGTGTTGAGATGCCTTCTATTCAGTCACTTACAATGGTATAAGAATTTCCAATGTTTTTTCTTGATGATCTAGTCTGAGTCCCTCCTGAGAGAGAAATAGACTTTGACATAGACACCATTCCAGCTACTCGTCCTATCTCTATTCCGTAAAATAGAATGGCACCAGCAGAGTTGGAAGAGTTGAAAGAAAAGTTGAAAGATCTATTAGATAAGGGTTTTATTAGACCAAGTGTCTCATCTTGGGGCGCTCCAGTCTTATTTGTGAGAAAGAAAAATTGCCCCCTTAGGATGTGTATATATTACCGCCAATTGAATAAGGTTACCATCAAGAATAAATATCCTCTTCGAAGGATTGATGATCTTTTCGACCAGCTTCAGGGTGCTCCCTGCTTCTTGAAAACTGATCTCAGATCAGGCTACCATCAATTAAGAGTAAGGGAATGTGACATTCTAAAGACAACTTTTAGAACCAGATATGGGAATTATGAGTTTTTGTTCATGTCCTTTGGGTTAACCAATGCACCAACAACATTCATGGACCTTATGACTAGAGTCTTCAAAACTTATTTAGATATGTTTTTTATCGTCTTAATTGATGACATACTAATCTATTCAAGGAATGGAGAAAATCATGCTAGTCATCTCAGAATAGTTCTTCAGACTTTGAAGGATAGAGAGTTGTATGTCAAGTTCTCTAAGTGTGAGTTTTGGCTTGAGTTTGTGTCATTTGTGGGTCACATAGTTTTCGGTGATGGTATTAGAGTGGATACCCAGAAAATTGAGGCAGTGCAGAATTGGCCTAGACCAACATCTCAAACTGATATTAGGAGTTTCTTGGGTTTGGCTGACTACTATAGGAGATTTGTGGAAGGTTTTTCGTCTATTTCATCTTTTTTGACATAGTTGACTCAGAAGATAGTTAAGTTTCAATGGTATGAAGTTTGTGAGAAGATTTTTCAGGAGTTTAAGAAGAGGTTGACTACTGCCCTAGTTTTGACTTTACCGGAAGGTACTCAAGGTTTTGTGGTGTATTGTGATGCATCTAGAGTAGATTTGGGTTGTTTTTTAATGCAGAATGACAAAGTTATTGCTTACACCTCCAGACAGTTAAAAGTTCATCAGAACAATTACTCAACCCATGATTTAGAGTTAGTTGTTGTAGTTTTCGCCTTGAAGATATGGTGTCACTATCTGTATGGTGTTCATGTTGATGTCTTCACTGATCACAAGAGCATACAATACGTGTTCACTCATAGAGTGCTTAATCTCAAACAAAGAAGGTGGTTAGAATTGCTCAAGGATTATGACATGAGAATTCTTTACCAGCCACTTAAGGCTAATGTGGTCGTTAATGCCTTAAGCAGGTTGTCTATGGGTATTGCCGCTCATCTTGTGAAAGAGAAGAAAGAACTAGCAAAAGATGTGCATAGGCTTGCACGCTTAGGAGTCCGACTCATGGACTCCACAAAAGAGAAATAGTGGTGACAAATGGGGTTGAATCATCGTTAGTATCATAAGTGAAATAAAAGCTAGACTAAGACCCCATTTTGCTTGAATTGAAGGCAAATGTTCATACGCAAAGAGTATTACCTTTTGAACAATGGGAGATGGTGTATTGAGATATCTAGGTAGATTGTGTGTACCTATGGTGGATGGACTTAAAGAGAGGATTATGGAGGAATCTCATAGCTCCAGATATTCCATTCATCCGGGTTCCACAAAGATGTACCGTGATTTGAGAGAAGTATATTGGTGGAATGGTATGAAGAAGGCATTGCTGAATTTGTTTCCAAGTGCCCAAATTGTCAACAAGTTAAAGTAGAGCACCAAAGGCCTGGAGGTTTGGCTCAGAATATAGAACTTCCAGAATGGAAGTGGGAGGTGATTAATATGGATTTTATCACAGGTTTACCCAAATCTCGCAAGAAACATGATTATATTTGGGTGATAGTCGATAGAATGACAAAATCAGCCCACTTCTTGCCGGTAAAGAATACTCATTCGGCAGAGGATTATACTAAGTTGTACTACATTCAATAGGTTTTAAGACTTCATGGAGTTTCGGTCTCCATTATTTAAGATAGAGGTGCACAATTTACTGCACAGTTTTGGAAATATTTTCAGAAAGGTTTGGGTTAAAAGGTGAATCTAAGAACTGCTTTTCATCCTCAGACTGACGGGCAAGCAGAGCGTACTATTTAGACTCTAGAGGATATGTTGAGGGCATGTGTGATTGATTTCAAAGGGAATTAGGATGATAACCTACCTCTCATTAATTTTGCTTACACTAATAGATACCACTCTAGCATCCAAATGGCTCATTATGAACTTCTTTATGGGAGTAGATGTAGATATCCTATTGAATGGATTGAAGTTTGTGAAGCAGGGTTGATAGGAACAGATTTAGTTCACCAAGCTATGGATAAGGTGAAGGTGATTACAGAGAGATTGGAAATGGCACAAAGTCGTCTAAAATCCTACACTGATGTTAGGAAGAGGCTATTAGAGTTCGAAGTAGATGATTGGGGTATCCAAAAGCTTCACCCATGAAAGGTTTTATGAGGTTTGGTAAGAAGGGGAAGTTCAGTCCCTGGTATATTGGACCTTATCGCATAGCCAAGAAGATTGGCAATGTAGCTTATGAGTTAGAGCTACCCCAAGAGTTAACAGCAGTTCATCCGGTATTTCACATCTCTATGTTGAAGAAGTGCATGAATGATCCTTCATGGATCATTCCAACTGAAAATATTGGGATCAAGGATAGTCTATCTTATGAAGATTTCGATTGAGATCTTAGATTGCCAAGTTCGCGAGTTGAGAACAAAAGAGGTAGCATCAGTCAAGGTCCTTTGGAGGAACCGATTTGTTGAAGAAGCTACTTGGGAATCTTAAAAGGACATGAAGAAGAGATATCCACATCTCTTTGAATCCGGAGAAAATGCAGACCAAGATACAAATTTTCTTCTTAGTACTCTTTAAGTTATGAGTAAGCATGTTATTGTTGCATTTGATTGTTAGGTGTTTGAACTTAATGTTCATACCCTTATCCTAGTAAGAATACATTCAATCGAGGAACAATGTTCCCAAGGGGGAGATATTGTAACATCTCGTAACTAGAAAGAACCAGAAAGGAGTTCAAAATATGGAAAATTTATCTAAGTTAGGAAAGTGAATTTGGGTCATCTTCAAATAACCATAACTCCTAGCTCAGGATGAGTTAGGGGTGATTCCTATATGGTTGGAAATACCTTGGAATGATATGTCCAACTCCGTCGAGTTTAAGCGATTCCATGTTTGGACGAGTGAGTTATGCCCTTTAGAAGTTGGGTTGTTGGATTAAGGAAGTGCACAATTCCGAGATTTTAAAGGGTATTTTAGTCTTTTCACTACCCTATTAGTTTAATCCATTTTTAGGAGTTTAATAAGGTTCAATACTTAATTTAGTCAATTTTAGAAGTTGAGAATTTTCACGCTAGGGCTAAGGAGAAAGGAGAAGAGAATAGAAGAAGGAGAAGGGAAAGATTCACCAAGATTGTCGAATAAACTTGTGGATTTCACCAAGGGTGATCCCTAAAAAGGTATGTGGGTCTTTCTCAAAGTTGGGTTCATTCAGCCACGTGTCAAGCATGTTTGATTCAGCGTGTTTTCATTCCAAAAAGATTGGATTTTGAATGTTCTTGAATGTGGTTTCTTGAATTGCTTTCGTTCATGAACATGAGTTGAGATTTAGGAGTTATTTGATGATATAAGTGTTGTTCAACTCATTGGGTTAGATCCTTGTATATATGATGTGGGTACCTGTAATCTAAGTGAATTTGAGAAAAGAAATTGAAAAGGAACGATTTAAGGTCAGAAAAACGAGTTTAGTCATCAGGCGTCACCTGGGAAAAGATAGGCACGGCGCGCCCCATCTTTATGCCTTAGTCAACAAGAGCTGGCGCTTCGCTCACTGAACGCGCCCGAATCGGTATTTTTTGCCTAGATTTTTAATTCAATCTGTATATACCTTTCTAAAGTGTTTTAACACTTCCTAATGATTCTAACTACTGTAAATGACTTCTAATAATATAGAAATCATCCAGAAATATGAATTACAACCTTGAATCCATAACTTCAAATTCAAGGAAAGTTTAGAGCCAAGTCTAGAAAGTTCTTAGATTCCATTCAACAAGTATTTTACAAATGGTTTCTAAACTTTATTTTAAGACTTAGATATAAGGTTGAGTAAAAAGTAAAGATAATAAGAAGAATCTCATTTCAAGTTTCATAAGTCTTTCAAAAACTTTTTAATGTCATTTTAAGACTTAAGTTTGAGTACAGTTTAGAGTAAAGTGAAGTCTTTTCTTCAAAGCAGTATATGGGTACTAAGTATCCCCAAAATAGTAAAAAAATGTTTTCACATTTAAAAAGAATGGAAGCTGAGATTCCCAAAGAGCCTTCGGGCTAGTTTTCAGTTAAAGAGTAATAACTTTCTAAATGAAGCAGGGAAACTGATATTTCCAAGATAACCTTTAAGCTATGTTTTTGAGCACTTATCTCAAATCAAAGAAGTAGTATGTTTTAATAACATAAGAGTCAATATATTATCGGAGTAGTATTGAGCACCGATATGGGGAGAGTTCAGACAACTCACATACCCCATAAACCATATAGCCCCATGGGTAGAAAAGGGTCATACATTATAGATGAACCCTTTTCACAGTAGACTAGTGGATCCATTAGGTAGTTTAGGTATTATACCTTTGGCCGAGTATAGAATGAGTTGGCAGCGTGAGGTAGATCGATGTATCATCACTATAGCTCTTAAGTGATGGTTGTCGGTTAGAGAAACTTTCACAGAAATTTAGTGTATTTATATACATAAATCAATTTATTTATATTTTTACATACATTTTAGAGTTAATTGTATCCTTGTATAGATTCAGAGTTTACAACATGTTTTTAAACAACTTTTCTTTATATTTGTAACGACCCTCAAAATGAAATAGGATGAACTAGAGCCTCACGTGATTTTTATGAGTTAATAACTTATTAAAATAATGAAGAATATCTTTTGAAGTCAGTTTCAAAGAGTTTGGAAGCCAAACATAAAGGGACAATCAAGACGTTCGAAAACTATTCTTTTATGTGTTGGTGTGTTCTAGTAGGTTGTTCATGTTTTCATATTTTTTTGGAGTCTAAAATCAGTGGAGGTGACCCTAGTGTCTTAATAATCGTGTTTAGGGTCAAAAAGTCCGGGTATGAATCCTCAAGGACCAACCAAAGGGTCCTTTAGGAGGACCCAAACATTGGCCAAGAAGCTGCCTATGCAGCGTGCAGGCAGTAGCTTAAGGGAGGCAGTTCGCGTCGTGGATATGCTCCACCTAGTACAAAAAATGTGTTTTCGCGTCGCGAAACTTTCTATCCCAATAGTAATTTTTGAAGTCTTCAGGGAATGCATCCGCATCGTGGACTGGTTCCACGATAATGATTTCACAATAAAAGTCAAGTTGAACGTTATTTTAAGGGTCCAACTAGTGTAGGGGTGTTTTGGGTACTTTTGGGATTTATTATAAATGGTTATTCTACCTATTATAGGGTATTTTAAGATGATTAAAACTTAGAAACCCCAAATTAGAATTCGTTCTTCAAAACTAAACCTTTCCATCCCAAATTGATTCTCTCAAAACTCTATTGGAGTCCAAGCTCAAGATCAAGCTAGGAGATGGGTTTTCAACTGATTTGTTTCTTCAATTTTCGTGGGTCTTCAATCTATAAGGCATGGTGACTCTTGATTCTTGAATAACCTTTCATTCAAGGAATTCTATCAAAGATTTTCAAAAGTGATTCAAAGACCAAATTTTGCAATTTTCAATCTAAACATGGGTTCCTTGTCAAACGATTTTCTAAATCAGTATAGTGATGAATTAAGGTTTAATCAAAGGTTTTTAAGATGATTTTCAATGAAATTCTTGAAGAACCCATGATCTCCTTAAACTCTCGATTTAGCCTATAAAGTGGGTTTTGTGATCTTGATTGGATGTTAATTGAATTAAGCTTATATTGAGATGTATTATTGAATTCTATTATTATCTTTAGCTATTGATTATGAATTGTTGAGAATTTATCTATGTTGATAATGGCTTGGAGAATTGGTAAGTTGACCAAACTTCTTGCCTATAGTATTGGAATGGATGTTGTATGGTTTAATCCACATATGGTGGAGGTGTTACTTCTTGTCTATCTATACATGTTGTGATCATGGCCTTGAGGGCAATATATGTAAATTTATTTGTTATTATGATGATCATGAGTACAAAGGTGTGCCATGAAGTTTATGTATGTAGTCCTCAATGTTAGTATAATGATTAAGGTGTATTGATAATGTGAAGTATAAGGTGAATGAGCATGTTAGGGTAAGGTATGTTCTACATGATTGGTTATGTTAAGTACTATTGTGGAATGATCCCTACCTATGTGACTCCTATATGAATGTGTGATCTTATACATGTTAGGAGTTGTCTATTCAATGTTGAATGTGGTTATGCATTCTAAGTGTGGGTGTGTGGTCTAGAATCCCAAAAGGCTTTATATGTGAATTGTTCATGACTTGGGGATATCGTAAATGTGTTGGGATCCCTTGAAAGGAAGTTCCCTTATTGACAATGTTGTTGCTATTATGCCATTATGATTACCAATATGTACGCACACACTCCCCATGCATAATTATGAATATGATATGTTTATGGTGTCAATTGGAAGGATAATTCTCATATGCACCTTTAAATCTTATTATGAATGAAAAGTATATGATTAGCAAGATATGAACATGTGTTGCATAAAAGTGTTTATGTTAAAGGATTTCTCACATATATACACACACATGAATGTATGAATGAATAAGAATGATTGTATGAATTAATAAGATTAATGATAATATAGTGAAAGAGGTCTCTTGAAAGGTTTCCTCAATTGTACTCTAAACTAGACTATGTTATGAATATGGTATTATTATGTGAAGGGTAATCTCACATAATGTAGGTTCTACGATGAAAGACCATTTCACCTTAGAAACCTTTGAGTTATTTGATATATGAGGGATTAAGTTCCTAAAGCCTACTTTATGATCTAATGTTAAATAAAGGCTTAAAAATGTTTAAAAAGGGAGTTTGAGCTTAGCACCGAGTGATAATGAGAGTTGGGGGGGGGATGACGTCTAATAAGTTTGATATTTCCAGAAGAGAACCATCACATTTAGCAAGTCTGGTTCCCAATATTGATGTTGTCTCGTGAAATGAAAACCTCCACATCTAGAAAGTCCGGGTTTCTAGTAGCAATCTCCTTTTTTCGTAACTACGTGCCGCCATAGGTCTTAGCTTAGTGGATCCACTTAGATAGCTATTATATGTAGGTGCTACCTTGTAAAATGGTAAACCCCCCCCCCTTCTTTTTGGTGTGGGGGTAGAACACCAGATCCATGTAGCTCACATGTTCTATGTCGGTTATGGCAATGTCTCCCTAAAGTTAAGAAAATGAACTAAGATAAGAAGGTGAGCTCTAGTCATGACATCTTGAAGAGTTACTTAGTGCAAGTAGGACTATGGACCCTACTTATGCATAGCACAAGTGGACTTTAAGGGAAGCTATGATTAGGTTCTTTTATGTAGGATTATGGTTCATGTATGTTGATATGAATGCATGTTAAAGTTGTCTTTAATTATGCCAAGACATGAATTATGATTATGCATATGAATTACACTTATGACTTCTTAATGGGTTTGCTTAGTATATGTGTGGGGTATGGGACTCCATGTGTACATTGCACAAGTGAGCTTGTGAGGGTGGTTTGCCTATGATATGAACTAAATGGGTTATGACTAAGATGTTATGAACGAATAAGCTATTATATGACTATTAATGAAGTATGTTGGTCTTGTGTCTAATGTTAAATGAAGATGTTGTGACTTGGTGAATGTGATGTGCCTAGTCTAGGGTGGCTTCCTAGGAACACTTAGTGTGAGTAGTATAATGGGATGCTACTTGCACATTGCACTAGTGTGACTTGGGTTTTGTCTTAGGTGATGGTTCCTATGTGAATATTATGTCTTATGATGTGCTTATGAATTTATGAACATATGTGGTTGGACCAATGAAGGCTATATGAAAGTTCACCTTTTGTAACCTTAAGGTGATACATTGCACTAAGTATTACTTAAGGGTTTCTTGACAAAAGGAGTTACAATAAAATGGAATGTAATGTATGGTGTGTATTGAAGTTGCCTCAAATGTGATAAATGACTTTATGTGTTATTACGAATGGTTTTCATGTGTATGATGATGTATGTGGTCTATGTTGTGCCTATTGTATCAACGTTTATGAAGTTTCTCTAAAATGACATGATGCATGGTTTCTAATTAAATGTCCTTTTTAAAGCATATTTTTGCATGGTCATAATACTTAGTGCATATTTGTACTAACACCTTTCTTCTTTACCTTTTTACACAAAGTGTAGGTTGAGGTGACTTGAGGATCTTTCCTAGAATGAAGGGCTTGGATTGTTATTCCCAATCTTGAGTGTGTCCTTAAAGATTCGGACTCTTATATTAGAAGTTTCTTTTAATTCATGTAATAGATAGATAATAGTTTCTTTTGAATTGTAAGGGTCGTGTCCCTATTGTGTTGAGTCATGTCTAAGATTGTCTAAAGAGGCTTAGTTTTCCACTTGCGTATTGAAGTTTTAAATGAGATGACTTTTTAGTCTTGTGTTTTCAAATGAATTTTTTTTAAATTCTGCACTATTTTATGTTTATGCGATGAAAGTATGCTAAGGGCTTGTATAAGACCTCCGAGAGGTCAAATACGTCGTGTTACGACTAGGGGCTGCTCCCAGGTCGTTACAATATTGCACTTGCTTTTAAATTGCTTTATATTGAAATAAGTCAGTTTTATTGAGTTACGTTATTCATGAATTGAGTAGAGTCAAGGCAAGTGTTCCTTCTTACTCTTTTCAAGAGTAAGTTGTTTTAGAATTCCAACTCTCATACTCGTACATTCAATGTACTGACGTCAGTTGACCTACATCGTATCATGATGCAGACGCAGGTAACGAGATCGGTATTCGGTGCACCGTTGATCCAGTTGAGCATTCCAGAGTCAGTAAGTGAGCCTCCTTGCATTCCGGATGACTCTTTTTATTGTTTTTTTCATATTTTATTCATTAGTATGTTGTGGGGTTCATAGATAGACACTCAGATGTTATTCCTTTAGCCTTTCCATTTCATTCTATTTGTTAAGACTTGGGCTGCCACTTTTGACCAAATGAATGTTTTAAACCTTTACAACATTCTTAATTAGTATGCTTTATCAGAACAGTTAAGTTTGATCATTATAGTTATTGATTATTGTCTTCCGCTGAGTTAAGTAAGTCAGGATAAGGGTCCGCTCGAGGCCAACAATGGTCTTCAAGTGTCGGTCATGCCCAGGGTTTAGGCTCGGGGCGTGACAGAGTATCACATCGAATTTTTGAAGTTTGTATTACCTCTCAATTAATATCAACGTTATTCCATAATCCAAATATAAATTATTAGTGATTTTTATTATTACATGAATTTTAGTTTTTTTCATACAAATATACAATTGTTAAACTAGCAAGAATCAACGTGAAATGAAAATATTAATTTTATACATTATAGGAAAATAATGATTATAAAGGTATATTTTTCAAAAATGACCTTTGAATGTGGTTTTTATTATAAATAATTATATTAGAACAAAACAAAATATACCGACCTATAGAGATCAGTATTACATATAAATTTAATGACAAATTAAATAATACCGACATCCGAAGGTCGGTATCTTAAATTAATTTATTTTTTATTTAAATTAAGATTGAAAATAATTAAATAAAAGTACAAATATTGAATTCTTGTAGTCATTATATACATATTTTAATGAAGTTTAATTATATAAATTTTAATTTTACCGACTTCTAAAGGTCGATATTATAATTTATTTAAATTTTTTATATCACAACAAATTGTCCTTCATAAGGTGGTTTATTTTTTTTTATATATATATACATTTAATTGTGATAAAACGAAATATTATTATTTACAATTAAATTCAATACCGACTATAGGAGATCATGTTTTCTTTTATTCATTTCTTTCTTGGAAAATTTTTAACCTCTAGAGGTCGGTCTATTGTTTTCCCGCATTTTTTTTTGTATAATACTGACCTCTTGAAGTCAGTTTTCATAAGCTTTTTATTTGTTATACCGACTGTTATTGGAAATCAGTAACTTTTAGGTTGGTATTCACTATTTTTTTTAGTAGTGGAAAAAGATGAAAAATAGTCATGAGCTAAATTCCAAAAAGCATTTGGAGTTGAGTCGTAGAGGGTCTATGATATATCCTATGAAGCCCATGGGGTGGCCAACAAGATAATTCCAAAAGTTTTTGGTCAAATGTGCATTGTATGTTTGTCTGCGATAAATTATATTAGCATGAATCATTCATTCATTCATTCATTCATTCGTTCGTTCGTTCGTTCGTTCGTTCGTTCGTTCGTTCGTTCATCATCATCATCATCATCATCATCATCATCATCATCATCATCATCATCATCATCATCATCATCATCAGTGTTTATGAGAATGTCTCTAGTTCACTCTCGTTTTAGTGTTAGCACTTGTGTGCCTCTCTTATTTATAGTCTCTTTTTTTAGCTAGATTGGCCTATGATGCCTATTGAGTACCAATGTTTTGGTACTCATATTGAACTTCTTCACCTTTTTCTGATTCAACACCCAGTACGAGCCACCCTTGTTGATTTCAGATTTCTTGAGGTCATTGTTGTTGGGTCATGGTGAACTATTGATGTGTGGAGACTTGTTTCTGTCTCTCTTGCACTATCTAAATATTTTATAATTTGATTAGACATACCTATTATATATAATCCTTTTTTGTACTTAGACGCTTTTGTACTAGGGACACCAGGTCTGGAGTTGGATTCTTTATATATCCGTCTTCTCTATTGGCTCTTTGACCTTTATTTTATATATTTTATACAATTATGTACACATTACTTCTAGTTTTATTTATCACGTGTTATTATATGCTTGAAGTATCATTTGTACAAATAAAGTTAGTTTACACAAATTTCTCATGTTATCCAGTTTTAAGACAAATAAAATCATCAAGCTAAATAGATAGAATTTGCTCTATTAATTCTCTCTGTTAATTATTTTCTCTGAAATTACTGTTAGATTTGACAACTCAAAGATACATCCTATATATTCATTTTTAAACCATTGTAGACTAATAAGTAATATATAATAACTTATGATTGTGAAAATCTAAGAAATTCATATCAGACATTTTAAAAATGACATTTTTTCTTCTTTGTAAAAATATTCACCACAAAATTTCAAAATTAAAAGTATTCACTAATCAAATAACTTTGAAGATGTATTAAATAGAGGTATCTATATAAAGATGCTAAATACATGAATCAACATAGCAAGACAAAATTCAACAAGATAACTAAATTCCTCTAATTTCAAATCCATATATATTTAACGCAGATTAAAAACCAAATAGATAGAGCTACATATATATGATCACATACAAAATATGATTGAAGCCTTGTATGAAAAAAATAACACAAAAACATTTGATCAAAAATAGCTTATTCACCAAAGAAAGTAATGGAGAATGCATAGAGTGAGTCGCTTGTTGAATTTTCATCCTAAAATAAAATTTGTCTTCTAGCTATACGGAGTGTTGATCATTTTGGATTTTCACAACTATTCCAAGGAAAAATAATTCTTCAAAAAAATAAATAGAGAAAAGTAGAAAATTATTTATTTACCTGAATTTAAATTAATACTTACAAGTTTGGCATAGGATTTTACTCATAAATACTAGTTTAGGAGACCTGCAAATTTCTCCATAGTGGAAGCATATTACAACAACCATCATTCATTTTGTACACAAGAAAATCATGATTTGCTTCCCTAGGATACTAGATTGTGGAAATATGGGGATTCATCCATCTCGTGAAGATTTCCGATGACCCATCGGAAATCCTCAGGAGATGGGTACTGAATCGTCATATTTCCACAACGCAGTATCCTAGGGATGTGAATTGTGCTTCTCTTGTGTAAACACTATCTATCAACTAATTTATACAATGTAATTTATCCTAAACCTATAATGATATATCGTACGCTCAGGTTTAAGGCTAAGGAGGAGGAGGATGAACTAATGGGATCACGGAATAATTAGCACCCCTTATGGATGGACCCGACCCAATAAATGTTTTCAACTAGTAGAGGTTAAAACCTTGCAATGTTTAATTTTTAACAGTAGTCAAATTTTTCCAACTTTTTCATAAATTGGATAGCAAAGTTTAATATATTAATTTTGGGCTATACATATTATGTAACACCCCTAAGCTACTAGACCATGATTTACATGTTGATACATCATTGCTTAATTAATATAAGGTGTTTTATTCTCATTTTGGGAACTTGAAATTTTGTGATACTTGAAAAAGTGCTTAACAGAAATTATTATCGTAATGTAAGGTATTGTATGGGTGTATTTATGTAAATTGACTAATTAGAATTACATATGAATTGAAAGTTATGGAATCAGGTATATACATATAGTTATATATGTATGCTTTTTGGGCAGCCTACCTTTATTTGGGCAGCACCTATGAAGGACATGTGTGTACATGTGATGGGGATCACATTTCTAGATATATATTTTTATACTCCCTTTTTGATGAATTCGTTTTCCCTCAAGTCTAAGAACATTTTAACATTATTTAACAGATGTTCTTCAACATCAAAAGAAAAACTAGGTCCTTTTAACTTGAATCCAACACACACACTCTTAATCTTTGTAAGTGATAAAAAAATTTATTTTAATACTGGGTAGTGTTTGGTAGTTTAATCATATCTCGTTCAATATAACTTTGTTTACAGTGAGTAAATATTATTTGGAAATATGATTCGTACTTCTACAACTCTTATTGATATGGAAAACTCTAATTTTGCTGTTATGGATTCGAAATAGGGGACACAACATAGGACAAGTTTTGTCTAGCTTCTGGAATTAGAAATCATGTATGTTCAACTGTTAGTATTTTCATTATATCTTTTTGTACAAAACGTATTTTGAAGTGATTCTTGATTATTTGCAATCTTAATAGATGTACCTACTTTTATTAAGGATATAAAGTCCAGTTTTGTCGTTTCCTATTTCAAACCTAAGTTGCGACATGAAGTACTTTTGTTGGATAGAATCACTATTTTGGGAGCTTAGTCCTATTTGTACACGCTAGGCTTACTTGTGATGATTATCCTATTTTACTTCGACATTATTGAGATAATCAGAATTAAATAAGTTATTTAATTGTATTTTTAAGGTTGTATATACTCGATAACAAGTTGAGGACCTTCATACATTAGTTGGTCTACCGTTTGAACTCTTGAAGTCGTGTTGGACTGTTTTTTTGCTAAAGCGTTGAGGTTTGTGTATAAACTTGTACTTGTACTATTTTTACCTGCTGGTATGTCTAAAAGTTTATATTGGTACGTTGGTTACCTCTTGTCACTTTGCATTGTTGTGTTGTTGTCGTTTAAGACGTTAAAGACTCTTGTGTAACTTGCCCACTTGTACGGATTGTTTGATCACTTGGCATTCTTGTTGGGACGTTGTCCTTCTTGTGGCTGTGACTTTGTCACTATTGACATACCTATTGATTCGGATCATTTTCCATCTTGACTCTGGATTTTTAGTTCGTCTTAACTATGGGAGTTGTCCATTTTAAGTACGAACTAGAAAGCCATTTTTAATATGGTTCTTGGTTCTCTTGATTATTGGGCTTTGACCCTTCTTGATACAGGGTGTCGACCCTTCTTGTTTCTGTTCGTGCTTGGTATGACGACATGATGTATATATTGGGCGAGTCCTGTTATTGAACCTCTTGGAAAATTGTGATATGAACGTTATTGACATTTGGAGCTCTAATTACCCAACCCCAACCTGTTACTCTTTGTATATTGTTTACTTGATTTACTTATTATATTTCAATTATGCTTCCCTTGACTTGAGAATGATGACTTGGTGAATCTAAGGACGTCGGATGTATAGTTTTTACACCACTAAGCTTTATGCTTAGCGATAGTTATTTCTGAATGTTCAAGAGGACGCTTAAAGGTGGTCATTGAAGATGGAGATTTTGAAAGCATTAAAGGAAGATCACACTTGCATATAGGCATATATATATTTTGTATAAACCTTGGGACTTGTGCAAAATCTATGTGTTGTATAATTACATGAGATTTTGAGGGCTGATTTGGTCATGTCAGTATGAGTTGTAATATAAGTATGACTAAACATTTTTATCTTTTTTGGGGTGTGTAAATCCAAGTCTTGTAATATATTAATTTACTACATGTTTTGTAAGTTGTGTGAGGCATGAACATGCTGATTTTTGCTACATGGAAGTTGGTAATACTATTGTTATTTCGTCCTTAAATGTGATGATAACATATTCACGAAAGCTTGTCGATTATTTGCTTAACAGATTTTGGGAGGCTTTTTCGTCGTTAGTTAAAATTTCGTGCCATATAAATTTTGACCTCAATTAAATATTTAAAGTGGAAAAGATGCACATCTTTAACTAAATTATTCTTTATGAACCTAATCTCTCAACTAGATATAAAAAAATCAGTATACCTTTGTTAATCTCTTTTAAATGTCGCGAATATTAAATTAGGTTTCTTGTCAAGTTGTAGTAACTCTTGTAAAGGGGCTCTACAAGTGTTGGTATCAGAGTCTAGGTTTGTGGTTCTAGGATTTTTGTTATAAGTTACTTGTATAGTTATTTGCTTTCGAAAAGGTTCTATTTAGAGTTCATGTTCACTTACATGGTTTGCCATATGCTTATTGCATGTAGAGCGCACACGCATCATGAACATGTCCCTTATGCAGTGTGATCTTCCCTTTTTAAAGAATTAAGTTATGGCCACTTCTTCTAACCGACCTATGGAAGTTGCTCGTGAAGGTTCAGGTGCCTCTATTTTCCAACCTCATGCACTGGAAGGGGTTCGAGAACACATCTTGAATGAGTATGTTCCCCACTCTAGTGGGTCTGAAGTGGGAAACAATCAGCGTGTAAGAGCTGGCTCACATCCTCATATGAGTCATGGTACTCAAGCCATGAATCCTCATTTTCAACAAATGGATGTATTCTTCCACCACATGGCTTAATCGATGCATGATCCCAATGGGATTAACTTTGAGAAAATGAGGAAAATGGGTGGAGTGGAGTTTGAAGGAACTGTTGATCCTACTGATGCTGAACAATGGCTAGATCGCATGGAGAGAGTGTTTGAGTAGTTGGAGTGTTCATATGTTGCAAAATTTAAGTATGGAATTTCACTATTACAAAAGGATGCATATGATTGGTGGGTAAGTGTTCTGAATGCCAACGTAAAACCTCCTGTTCTTACTTGGGATGATTTTCTTAAGGAATTTCTCATGAAGTATGTACCCCAGCTTATTGTGATGCAAAGAAAAAGAGTTTTTGGATCTAAGTCAAAGAGGCATGTCTATTACTAAATATGAACAAGAGTTTCTAAAGCCCTCTCGTTATGCTGGGGGTATTATTAAAGAGGAAATTTAAAGATGGTTTAAATGATTACATTAGGAAGAATGTGGCGATCCTGCAACATTAGAACTTTTGTAAGTTAGTGTCTGTTGCTTTTACTTGGGAACGACTTGATAAAGAAGAAGCTAGTAGAAATGAAAACAGATTCATTAAGCCTAGACCAGATTTTGGAGGTCCATCAAAAAGGGGAAGGTTTGATAATTCTAAGGCTAGTAGTGATAATAGGCCAGCTCAACAGAAGCAAAACAGATCACATTTTTCTACAGCTAGCACTCCAAATTATGGTCCAGGCAAGCCTCGCGTTTCCACTTGTCCGCAATATGGAAAGAATCATTATGGTACTTGTAGGAGAGCCTCTGGTGCATGTTTTAATTGTGGGAGCTTTGATCATAAAGTGAAGGACTGTCCTAATTCAAATAATGCTCCTTCCTTGAAAACTGAGGGTTCGGTTCATAAGTCTTTTGTTAATCCTCCTCAAACTAATAAAGGTGCAATGCCTAGCAACACCAAAGCAGCAGGTGCAAGTGGAGCTAATCAAGCTAGTGGACAAAGGGGTACTACACGCTCTTATGCTATGAGGTAAAGGGATGATCAAGATGGACAAGACGTGGTTGTCGGTAAATTTCACTTATTTGGCTTATTTGTGTTTACATTGTTTGATCCTGGTTCTACATATTTCTATATTTGTTCGTCACTTGTCCTTCCTGAAAATATGAAATCCATGAGACTTAATTATGATGTGCTAGTTGAAATTCCGTTGGGTTATCAAGTTGTGTGTAATCGAATTTATCGTGATTGTCCCTTCGTTATTCAAGATCTAGTCTTCCCTACTGATTTGATTGAAATGCCTTTCAAGGATTATGATGTTATTATCGGGATGGACTGGATTTATAAATATCATGCAGTTGTAGATTGTAGGTCAAATCATGTGACTTTCAAAGATCATACATGTTCACATATCATTATACAAGGTGAAGGATCATTGAAATATAGTATTATTTTTACGGCCTTGGCAAGAAAATTGATGTGTCAAGGCTGTAGGGCATACCTTGCTCACATAGTTGATACACACTTCAAGAGTCCTTGTATCAAGGACATAACTGTTGTATGTGATTTTCCAGGAGTTTTTCCTGAAAACCTTCCTGGATTACCCCCGGAAAGAGAAGTTGAATTCCAATTGAGCTTATTCCAAGATCTGCCCCTATTTCCATCACTCCTTATAGAATGGTTCCAGCAGAATTAAGAGAATTGAAATCTAAATTGCAAGAACTTTTTTAGAAAGGTTTTATTCGACCTAGTATTTCTCCTTGGGGAGCCCCTGTTTTATTTTGTAAAGAAGAAAGATGGAACTCTTAGGCTTTGTATTTACTATAGACAATTGAATAGAAAAACAATAAAGAATAGATATCCACTACCAAGGATTGATGATTTATTTGACAAACTGAAGGGTGCTAAAGTATTCTCAAAGATCGATTTAAGGTCTAGATATCACCAACTGTGTGTTAGAGAGAATGATATTCATAAAACAACTTTTAGAACTCGATATGGTCATTATGAATTTTTGGTGATGCCATTCAGATTGACAAATGCTCCTGCGGTATTTAAGGATCTATTCAATCGAGTATTCAAGCCTTATCTTGATCAGTTTGGGGTTGTTTTTATAGATGATATCTTGATATATTCCAGAAGTAGTGAAGACCATGATAAACACCTCGGGATTATTTTGCAGATTTTGAAGGAGAAAGAACTTTATGCTAAACTTTCTAAGTGTGAATTTTGACTTGATGAGCTCTCTTTTCTGGGACATGTTGTATCATGTAAAGGCATGAAGGTAGATCCTAGTAAGATACAAGTAGTTGTTGAATGGAGACCTCCCAAAAGTCCAACTGAGGTAAGAAGTTTCTTGGGCTTAGCAGGATACTAGAGGAGATTTGTGAAACGCTTCTCCATTATTGCCTCCCCTTTGACTAAACTCTTGCAGAAAGAAGTAAAGTTTATTTTGGATGAAAAATGTCAAGAGAGCTCTGAAACTCTCAAATCCTTGCTGACTCGAGCGCCTATACTTACTCTACCAATTGAAGGGAAAGAATATGTAGTGTACAGTGATGCTTCTCACAATGGTCTAGGATGCATTTTGATGCAACAAGGGAAGGTAATATCTTATGCCTCTCGGAAATTAAAATTTCATGAATTGAATTATCCTACTCATGTTCTTGAACTTGCTGCTATAGTGTTTGCTTTAAAAATATGGCGTCATTATTTGTATGGAGAGAAATGTCATATATTCACAGATCAAAAGAGCTTACAGTACTTGGGTACTCAAAAGGAGATGAACCTAAGACATCGTAGATTGCTTGAACTCATCAAGGATTATGACTGCACGATTGATTATCATCCAGGTAAAGCTAATGTGGTTGCTGATGCCTTAAGTCAAAAATCATTGGCAAGCATTTCTTTGAGTCCTTCGACATTTCTACTTGAGTTAAGAGCCATGAATGTTTGTTTTACACCTGATTCAAATGATTCAATTATTGCTAATTTGCAAGTAAAGCCAATATTACTTGAACAAGTGAAGTAAACACAAAAGTTAGATGAGAAACTTGTAAAATAGATTAGAGAGGTCCAAAATGGGGAAAAGCTTAGGTTTAAATTAACAAAGGATGGTGTCTTACTTTAACAAAACAGGTTATGTGTCCCTAATGACAAAAAATTGAGGAGAGAAATATTAAAAGAAGCACATACTTCACCATATGCAATGCATCCTGGAGGTACACAGACGTACAAGACCATCAAAGAAAATTTTTGGTGGAATGGTATGAAGAGAGACATTGCGGAGTTAATTTAAAATGTTTGGTTTTTCAACAAGTAAAGGCAGAACATCAAGTCCCGGTTGGTTTACTATAGCCCTTGTCGATGCCGGAATGGAAATGGGAGAGAATAACTATGGACTTCATTTCTAGACTTCCTCACACTCAGAAAAATCATGATGCAATATGGGTGACTGTAGATAGGCTAACAAAGAGTGCTCACTTCTTAGCAATCAGGATGAATTACTCACTTGAGCATTTAGACAAGTTGTACATTAATGAGATTGTAAGACTACATGGGATCCCGGTGTCTATTGTATCTGACCGAGACCCAAGGTATACATCTGATTATGGGGCATCTTGGAGGAAGCTTTGGGTACAAAAGTGAAATTTAGCACTTCGTTCCAGCCTCAGACAGACGGCCAATCGGAATGTCACACCCGGATCCTAGACCCCAGATGAGACCGGTGTCGTTAACCTCTCAGAGGTTGCAGACAAGCCTCTTCTTAGCTTTCATCACAATCATAGAGTTAAATTTTGAGTAAAATTAAAAACTTTTAACATACTAATGAAGTATAATTAGACTCATACTTAAGATTTATAAAAACATACGATATTCTAAAACTGTCTCACATATATAGAAACTATCTAAGAATGGAAATGTGGACTTAGCCAATAATAGTAAATATACCATATAGGCCTTAATACAAAAGAATCAAAATAACATAATGGAAATAACGTATTCAAAAAACTACTAAGTCTTCATAGGCTGGAATATAAGTGATGGCGTCCCGAACATGAGGACCTACCAAGACTTGGAGAAAGAGTTCCAAGCTTCTTCAACTCGACCTGCTTAACTTCAATGGCCGGAACCTACAGTTGTAGTAATATAAACTAATGGGGTTAGTACGCCACATGTACTAAGTATGGTATATGCACATAACACATAGAGACATGCATGAAAAAGGATCATTTATCATCTCTTTAGAAAATATGCTAAGTCATATAAAAGTCTTCAATGCACATACCGTATAACATATACAAGTCAAAGATTCCATCACTTAAAGCATCATCATAATCAAAGACATATTCTCATAGAGTCACGTTAACATTACAGATTCACAAGATCATATAAACATAATATACAAAACACTTACCAATGATCCCATCCCCAACGTACAAGTGCAATGGTCATATGAAGCCCCATAACCCCACACAACCAAGTAGATAAGATAGGGAACCATAAGTAAAGCCTTGCTTCATATAACTTTTAACATAAGTAGTCATCACTTCATATAGCAATAAAAACAAATAACGTATTTATCATAATGACCGACATTAATGTAAGAGTAACATCATATATCAAGCATCATACCATTCATGTAATCATATTCATAAGAACAATCTCCTAGGTAATGTATTCATCATAATGACCAACATCCATATAAGAGTAACATCATGTATCATAATCATATAATGATCAACATTCATTTAAGAGTAACATCATGCATCATAAACATATATCTTTCATGTTGTCATATTACATAAGAACAATCTCCTAGGACTTCCCTTAGAGTAAACTTGTGCAATGTCTAGGTAGAGTCCCATACCCCTACCTATACTAAGCAAACTCCTCAAAGTCACCCTAGTCAACGTTCATTTACTTGTCTTTCATTTTACATGAGGGAACATACGCATTAACCGACATAGACCATGTGAGCTAAGCATGGAATCCAGTGTCTTTCTCACACCGAAAAAGAGGTGGTCTACCGGTCAAAGTAGAACCTAACATGACGTAGCTTTTTAGGTGGATCCACTAGCTAGTATCTTATGGTGGCAACATAGTTCAAGAACTAGGAGATGTATTATAGACCCATAGTTCCACATTACATGGCAGCCTCAATCTCATGAGAATCATTGTGAACCTACCTTCCCTCTAGGGAAGGGACACTTCCCATATCTAGTTCATCGGTGCTTAGCTTAAGTCCCTTTCTTGAAATAACCTTTAAGTTTTCTTTTATCATAAACTTATCATAGGTCATAGGAGATTAACTCCTTGTATAACATGATCATGAGCTCTTTAGATTAGACGAGAATTTCCTTTCATCATAACCTTTATTTTGTGAGATTTACATGGCATAATCATCTTGTGTAAAGCATACAAGAGAGTATCATAACTTGCATATTCGTATTCTTATCATAATCTCACAAGTAACATGTTCATAGCCCAGCATATTCACATAGAAACATCACACACACTTTTCATAACATAGCATCATAGTTTATAGGCTAACATAAACATTTAAGAGTAATCACACTTAGAAGACTTACCTCTTGCTTCCAAGAATCTTATTCATCATGCAATATTCATAATCATACATAGTGAAATACTCAATGGAATAATCAAGAACAACTCATCAATTCATGTACAAGATCAATGCATAGCGTATGAGAAGGTAAACGGGTCATTAAAGGGTTCATTCAAACCTTAAATTCCAACCCTAACGTTTATACATTAACAAACACTAGAAACAACCCATTCGAAACCATCACTTACAGAAAGATCAAGTATAACACGACATTCAAACATTATCAATCAAATACTCAACAATTCGTGTGAAATTAAATATAGAAAACGTTTACTTTTTATTGAAAATCATAAATCTAGGGTTAGGAAGAAAATATGTTTTGTAGAGTAAAAATCCTAGTATTTGAAGTTCTTGAAAACTTATCCTGAAAGGACCTCTTGGGGAAAGGATTCCCAAGAGTGAAAAACCCATACCTTATAGATGAAGAATCCACGAAATCTGATTGGAAACTTCGAAACCTTCGTCTTCTTCCTTAAGCTTTTTCTTGTTTTTCAATGGAGTTTGGAAAAGAGAGCGTTCTTGAGAGATTGAGAGAAATTTTCTTTTGGTCTGATTTGGGACGTATAAAAGTGGTCTAAAACTGACCTAATATCAATATATAGTCGTTCCATGAATTACCCAAAAGACCCTCCACTTAAATTACCAAAACGTCCCTCCTAAGTTGACTAAACATAGGAGAACATTTGACTTTGCCAAATTCTGAAAATTTTCTTAAGGGTCTCGAGTTTGACCATTTAAATTAATTAATTAAGTTGCTAATTTAATTAATTAAGTGACCTAGAGTAATTACTAAAGTACCCCTAAGTCGTTAGGACCATAATCAACCCTTTTGGACCATCATAGGTTAGGTACTAGGATGTTTCTTTAGTTAGATACTCGGCTAGTGTCACCCGGTTAGATCTTAGGATTTCGGGCACACTAGTTGGTTCATTTTAGTTAGTCCTAGATTAGTTAGTTAGTTAGTTAAGTTAGTTAGAGCCTAGGATTGGTTAGGAAGCTCGGCCCCATGTGGCTCGACCCGACGCGTGCCTACCCCTAATCGCCCTAACCGAATCGATTGGGCTTGGTCTCTCGGTCGTTAGCACATGTGCTTGCACATGTATTCCCGTGCACTCTGGAAAGTTCACTTCTTGTCCAAGGATCCTCACTATGTCCTTGGGCACTGCTTAATCTACATGATGATCATGTGCTATGGTACCTGGGCTTGACACTTGGATGCCTAGTAACTAATGTGTGTAAAATATAAGAATTTTAGATTAGGGTCTTCATTGCAGGTACAATTCCTAAACAAGCTTGGTTTAAGTTACTTGTTAATACATAGAAATTGGCTAACACCCTTAAGTCAATATTCGCTAACATGCCCAATATTACTCAATATTGGGCATTGGGATGCCTATGTACCTCAATACATATTCTTAAAACCTAATAGTCTCTTCACTAGAAAAATACATTTTTAATGTTACATTATCCCCCCCCCCCTTTAGGAACATTCGTCCCCGAATGACACTAAATTCTTTTGGAGGGTAGGAAAAGACTCAATACTAGAAGCATAACCAGCACATAACATATCATTACACGTAGCACTCAATTCATGATGCACAAACATATAAGAGCTACATATTCATAACACATAGTGAGGAATTTCCTTCTCAACCTTATCATAAGCTCAAAATGCATCAAAGAGTTACCATGCTATCAATCTTCTCAAGATGACAACAAAACAGCAAAATGTCAAGAAAACATATGCATACAAGTTTCACATAAGTGCAAGAATAGAGTATGAAAATATTTTCTTAAAACTCTAGTTGGTACTATCTTTTACCAAAACATGCACCTATTTAGTAAACAAGTTAAAAAAAAATTCATTCTTGTTAAATTGGGCATAAAGTATTTATAAGCCAATCTTTATTGGCTATGACCTTTCTTTGATTATTTGCATAATATATAGTTCTTGGGGCATATATTCATACTCCAATATTGTCATAGACCAATAACTGTTAAAACTTCATTCTTATCAAACACTGATGATTTGACATTCTCATGCTTTGCTTAGTTAATTGACTTTGAACTTACATTTCTTCTTCTTTGATCTCACGCTCACTTTGAACATGCTAGGTTGACTTAGGATATTCTTTTAAGACTTCCATTGGGATCTTTCTGTGCAATGACTAAGAATGACTTACATCATTACTTAGTCTAACCTCACCATTTGGTCATCCTATCCGAACACACCTCATCTTCCTACTTCTTTCTTTCTTACTTACTTACTTTCTTACTGAAATCTTGAGCATTATACATACTACTAGAATCGGAAATAGGGAGAACTAGGGAGATTAACATTCAACAATTTCATTTGGAACAACCCTAGTTTCGGTTTTCTTGAATTCAATACGTTTGAGAAGCCTCTTTTATCCTCACCACATGGTATATACAACCCTTGGCTATCATCTTACAAGCCTTTAAACACGAAATAATTTGACCCCTTGGCATAGAATTTCCCCCCTTCCACTCTAGAATAGGCTCTTTAGTGAATTGAAACTTCACTACCCTTGTTCTACAATCTATGGAAGCAAAACAATCATGAAGTCAATCCATACCCAAGATGATATCAAAATCAAACATGTGAAGTTCTACCAGATCAAAAAAATGAACTCTATTGGGCAGCATGATAGGGCATTTCCTATAGACTCTTTTTTCAACTACAGAGTCACCCATTGGGGTACAAACGGAAAAGGGCTCAATCAAAACATTGGGAAGTACATCAAACTTCCTAGCTACAAAGGTGTAACAAAAGAAAGAGTAGCACCTGGGTCAAGCAAAGCATAAACATTAACAGAGAAAACTTGTAACATACCCGTCACAACGTCGGGAGAGCTTTCTTGTTCACCCCTAGCCTTAAGTGCATAGAAACGGTTCCTTTTTGGAGCTTCAGAATTAGGACCGCTTGGTTGAGCTTGACTATTACCCTTACCTTGACTTCTTACATTAGGACAATCTTTTACCATATGGACACCTTTGCCACAACCATAGCAACTATTAGTTCCAACAAGACATTCGCCCACATGCTTCTTACCACACTTACCACAAGTTGGTCTTTCTCTTGGTGGATCAACATTTCTCCCATCTCGAGGTTTAGGATTAGAACCTCTATCATTGCGATTCTTGAAGAAATCTGAAGGAACTTGGTTTGAAAACTTCTTCTTAAACTTAGGCTTGTCATGAACATCAAGCCTACTTTTAGGAGAACCACTCTCAAAAGACTTTGCCTTCTTAGCTTCCCTATTCCTCTTCCTTAGGCGACTTTCCTCAACCTGTTGAGCATGAACCATCAACCTAGAAAGATTCATATTGTCATGAAGCATGGCTGCACGACATTCTTCTTCAAGCTCTTCGAACACGCCCGTTACATAACGGCTCATTTCATCCCTAGCATTAGAAACCAAAGAAGAAGCATATTTGGACAGCTTAATGAACTTCAAGGAGTATTCCTTAACACTCATACCTCCTTGACGAAGGTTGATGAACTCATCTACCTTAGCTTCTCTTTGCTCCCTTGGGAAGAATCTGTCAAGAATGGAATTATATGCTAAAAGACACATCGTGTCAAAGCTCTAGAGGCACGAAATAGGAGTATCAAGAAAAGAGAAGTTTCCTAATCATCACATAGCCCCTCGCCCACAATTGTGGCGCGCTTCACAACCATGAACAAGACACTAGGTAATGTGGTTTAGTGAGACATTGATCCTAAGGATATTAAACCTCATGCTCTGATACCAAGTTTGTCACACCCGGATCCTAGACCCCGGATGAGACCGGCATCATTAAACTCTCAGAGGTCGCAGACAAGCCTCTTCTTAGCTTTCATCACAATCATACAGTTAATTTTAGGAAAAATTAAAAACTTTTAACATACTAATGAAGTATACTTAGACTTCATACTTAAGATTTATAAAAATATACGATATTCTAAAATTGTCTCACATATATAGAAACCATCTAAGAATGCAAATCTGGACTTAGCCAATAATAGTCAATGTGCCATATAGGCCTTAATACAAAAGAATCCAAAGAACATAATGAAAATAACGTATTCTAAAAACTAATAAGTCTTCATAGGATGGAATATAAGTGATAGCGTCCCGAACATGAGGACCTACCAAAGACTTGGAGAAAGAGTTCCAAGCTTCTTCAACTCGATCTGCTTAACTTCAATGGCCGAAAAATACAGTTGTAGTAATATAAAGTAATGGTACTAAGTATGGGTATATGCACACACATAGGGACATGCATGAAAAAGGATCATTTATCATCTCTTTAGAAAACATGCTAAGTCATATAAAAGTCTTCAATGCACATACCGTATAACATATACAAGTCAAAGATTCCATCACTTAAAGCATCATCATAATCAAAGATATATTCTCATAGAGTCTCGTTAACATTACATATTCACAAGATCATATAAACATAATATACAAAACACTTACCAATGATCCCATCCCCAACCTACAAGTGCAATGGTCATATTAAGCCTCATAACCCCACACAACCAAGTATATAAGATAGGGAACCATAAGTAAAGTCTTGCTTCATATAACTTGTAACATAAGTAGTCATCACTTCATATAGCAATAAAACCAAATAACGTATTTATCATAATGACTGACATTCATGTAAGAGTAACATCATATATCAAGCATCATACCTTTCATGTTATCATATTCATAAGAACAATCTCCTAGGTAACGTATTCATCATAATGACCAACATTCAGATAAGAGTAACATCATGTATCATAATCATATAATGATCAACATTCATATAAGAGTAACATCATGCATCATAAACATATATCTTTCATGTTGTCTAAGCAAACTCCTCAAGTCACCCTAGTCAACGTTCATTTACTTGTCTTTCATTTTACATGAGGGAACATACGCATTAACCGACATAGACCATGTGAGATAAACATGGAATCCAATGTCTTCCCCACACCGAAAAGAGGTGGTCTACCGGCCAAAGTAGAACCTAACATGACGTAGCTTTCTAGGTGGATCCACTAGCTAGTATCCTATGGTGGCAACATAGTTCAAGAACTAGGAAATGTATTAGAGACACATAGTTCCATATTACATGGCAGCCTCAATCTCATGAGAATCATTGTGAACCTACCTTCCCGCTAGGGAAGGGACACTTCCCATATCTAGTTCATCGGTGCTTAGCTTAAGTCCCTTTCTTGAAATAACCTTTAAGTTTTCTTTTATCATAAACTTATCATAGGTCATAGGAGATTAAAAAATCCTTGTATAACATGATCATGAGCTCTTTTAGATTAGACGAGAATTTCCTTTCATCATAACCTTTTTTTGTGAGATTTACATGGCATAATCATCTTGTGTAAAGCATACAAGAGAGTCATAACTTGCATATTCGTATTCTTATCACAATCTCACAAGTAACATGTTCATAGCCCAGCATATTCACATAGAAACATCACATACACTTTTCATAACATAGCATCATAGTTTATAGTCTAACATAAACATTTAAGAGTAATCACACTTAGAAGACTTACCTCTTGCTTCCAAGAATCTTATTCATCATGCAATATTCATAATCATACATAGTGAAATACTCAATGGCATAATCAAGAAAACTCATCAAATCATGTACAAGATCAATGCATAGCGTATGAGAAGGTAAATGGGTCATTAAAGGGTTCATTCAAACCTTAAATTCCAACCCTAACGTTTATACATTAACAAACACTAGAAACAACCCATTCGACACCATCACTTAGAGAAAGTTCATGTATCACACGACAGTAAAACATTATCAATCAAATACTCAACAATTCGTGTGAAATTAAATATAGAAAACGTTTACTTTTCATTGAAAATCATAAATCTAGGGTTAGGAAGAAAATCTGTTTTGTAGAGTAAAAACCCTAGTATTTGAAGTTCTTGAAAACTTATCTTGAAAGGACCTCTTGGAGAAAGAATTTCCAAGAGTGAAAAACACATACCTTATAGATGAATAATCCACGAAATTTTATTGGAAACTTCGAAACCTTAGTCTTCTTCCTTAAGCTTTTTCTTGTTCTTCAATGGAGTTTGGAAAAGAGAGCGTTCTTGAGAGATTGCGAGAAATTTCGTTTGATCTGATTTGGGACGTATAAAAGTGGTCTAAAACTGACCTAATATCAATATATAGTCATTCCATGAATTACCCAAAAGACCCTCCACTTAAATTACCAAAACGCCCCTCCTAAATTGACTAAACATAGGAGAACATTTGACTTTGCCAAATTCTGAAAATTTTCTTAAGGGTCTCGGGTTTGACCATTTAAATTAATTAATTAAGTTGCTAATTTAATTAATTAAGTGACCTAGGGTAATTACTAAAGTACCCCTAAGTCGTTAGGACTATAACCAACCCCTTTGGACCATCCTAGGTTAGGCACTAGGATGTTTCTTTAGTTAGATACTCGGCTAGTGTCACCCGGTTAGGTCTTAGGATTTCGGGCACACTAGTTGGTTCATTTTAGTTAGTGTTAGGTTTGTTAGTTAGTTAGGTAAGTTAGTTAGAGCCTAGGATTGGTTAGGAAGCTTGGCCCCACGTGGCTGGACCCGACGCGTGCCTGCCCCTAACCACCCTAACCAAATCGGATGGGCTTGGTCTCTCGGCCGTTAGCACATGTGCTTGCACATGTGTTGCCATGCACTTTCCCCAATCGTGCACTATGGAAAGTTCAATTCTTGTCCAAGGATCCTCACTATGTCCTTGGGCACTGCTTAATCTACATGATGATCATGTGCTATGGTACCTAGACTTGACACTTGGATGCCTAGTACCTAATGTGTGTAAAATATAAAAATTTTAGCTTAGGGTCTTCATTGCAGGTACAATTCCTAAACAAGCTTGGTTTAAGTTACTTGTTAATACATAGAAATTGGCTAACACCCTTAAGCCAACATTCTCTAACATGCCCAATATTACTCAATATTGGGCATTGGGATGCCTATGTACCTCAATACATATTATTAAAACCTAATAGGCTCTTCACTAGATAAGTACATTTTCTGGAATGTTACACGGATAGAGTGATACAAATTTTGAAGGATATGCTTCGAGCTTGAATTATTGAGTTAAAGGGTAGTTGGGACAAACACTTGGCTTTGATAGAATTTGCTTATAATAATAGCTACCAATCAATTATTGGAATGCCTCCCTATGAAGCCTTATATGGAAGAAAATGTCGGACCCCTCTTTGATGGAGTGAAATTGGTGAAAGAAAGCTAATTGGTCCTGAAATGGTGCAGCAAAAAGAGGACAAGGTGAAAATTATCAAGGATCGTTTAAAGATTTCTTCGGATAGACTAAAGTCGTACGCTGATATAAAATGTGTGACATTGAATATCAAGTTGGAGATAAATTATTCTTAAAGGTGTCTCCATGGAAAAAGATTATTAGATTTGGCCAAAAAGGAAAACTTAGTCCCCAATTTATTGGACCTTATGAGATACTTGAAAGGGTCGGAACAGTTGCATATAAATTGGTTTTACCACCTGAGTTAGAAAAGATCCACAATGTATTCCATGTTATCATGCTTAGAAGATACCGTTCCGATCCATCTCATGTTCTTCCAGTTGAATCTATTGAGGTGAATCCTGACTTGACATATAATGAAGAACCTATCCTAATTCTAGCTCGGGAAGTAAAGCATCTTAGGAACAAGAGAATCCCCTTAGTAAAGGTACTTTGGATGAACCATTCTAGAAAATAAGCTACCTGGGAGAGAGAAGTAAACATGAGGAAACAATATTCGCACTTGTTTTCGGAATAGTTTAAGGTAAATTTCGAGACGAAATTTCTTTAAGGGAGAGAAATTTGTAACACCCCTAAGATACTAGACCATGATTTACATGTAGATACTTCATTGCTTAATTAATATAAGGTGTTTTATTCTCATTTTGGGAACTTGAAATTTTGTGATAATTGAAAACGTGCTTAACATAAATTGTTATCGTAATTTAAGGTATTGTATGGGGGTATTTATGTAAATTGACTAATTAGAATTACATATGAATTGGAAGTTATGGAATCAGGTATATAAATATAGTTATATATGTATGCTTTTGGGGAAGCCTACTTTTATTTGGGCAGCACCTATGAAGGAGATGTGTACATATGATGAGGATCACATTTCTAGCTATATATTTTTATACTCCCTTTTTGAGTGAATTCGTTTTCCCTCAAGTCTAAGAACATTATAACATTATCTAAACAGTTGTTCTTCAACATCAAAAGAAAAAATAGGTCCTTTTGGCTTGAATCTAACACACACACTTCTTCTTGGTAAGTGATAAGGAATTTATTTTAATATTGGGTAGTGTTTGGTAGTTATATCATATCTCATTCAATATAACTTTGTTTACAGTGATTAAATATGATTTGGAAATATAATTCGTATTTATACAACTCTTATTCTAATGGAAAACTCTAATCTTGCTGTTATGGATTCGAAATAGGGGACGCAACATAGTACAAGTTCTGTCCAGCTTCTGGAATTAAAAATCTTGTCTGTTCAACTATTAGTATTTTGATTATATCTATTTGTACAAAACGTATTTTGAGGTGATTCTTGATTATTTTCATGCTTAATATATGTACCTACATCTTTTATGAAGGATATAAAGTCCATTTTTGTCGTTTCCTGTTTCAAAACTAAGTTGCGACATGAAGTACTTTTGTTGGACATAATCACTGTTTTGAGAGCGTAGTCCTATTTGTACACGCTACGCTTACTTGTGATGATTATCCTGTTTTACTTCGACATTATTGAGATACTAGGAATAAAATAAGTTGTTTAATTGTATTTTTAAGGTTGTATATACTCGTGAACAAGTTGAGGACCTTCATACATTGGTTGGTCTAAGGTTTGAACTCTTGAAGTCGTGTTGGATTGTTTCTTTGCTAAAATGTTGAGGTTTGTGTATAAACTTGTACTTGTACTATTTTTACCTGCTGGTTATCTGAAATTTATATTGGTACGTTGTTTAAGACGTTAAAGACTCTTGTGTGACTCGCCCACTTGTACGGATTGTTTGATCACTTGACATTCTTATTGGGACATTGTCCTTATTGTGGCTGTGACTTTGTCACTATTGGAATGCCTCTTGATTCGGATCATTTTCCATCATGACTCTGGATTTTTAGTTCGTCTTAAGTATGGGAGTTGTCCATTTAAGTACGAACTAGAAAGCCATTTTTAACATGGTTCTTGGTACTCTTGATTATTAGGCTTTGACCCTTCTTGATACAGGGCGTCGACCCTTCTTGTTTTTTATCGTGCTTGGTGTGACGACATGATGTGTATATTGGGTGAATCTTGTTATTGAACCTCTTGGAAAATTATGATATGAACGTTATTGACATTTGGATCTTTAATTACCCAACCTATTACTGTTTGTATATTGTTTACTTGATTTAGTGATTATATTTCAATTATGCTGCCCTTGACTTTAGAATGATGACTTGATGAATCTAAGGGCGCTGGATCTATAGTTTTTACACCACTAAGCTGCTTTATGATTAGCGATAGTTGTTTCTGAATGTTCAAGAGGACGCTTAAAGGTGGTCATTGAAGATGGAGATTTTGAAAGCATTAAAGGAAGATCACACTTGCATATAGGCATATATATATTTTGTATAAACCTTGGGACTTGTGCAAAATCTATGTGTTGTATAATTACATGAGATTTTGAGGGCTGATTTGGTCATGTCAGTA
The DNA here is from genome assembly GCA_022817965.1 of Solanum lycopersicoides. NCBI lineage: Eukaryota > Viridiplantae > Streptophyta > Magnoliopsida > Solanales > Solanaceae > Solanum > Solanum lycopersicoides. The sequence goes on along the minus strand of CM040629.1, from coordinate 64,755,759 downwards.
TGAGTTGTAATATAAGTATGACTATACATTTTTATCTTTTTGGGGTGTGTAAACCCAAGTATTGTAATATATTAATTTACTATATATTTTGTAAGTTCTGTGAGGCATGAACATGCTGATTTTTACTATATGGAAGTTGTTAATACTATTGTTATTTCTTCCTTAAATGTGAAGATAATATATTCACGAAAGCTTGTTGATTATTTGCTTAACAAATGTTGGGAGGCTTTTTCGTCGTTAGTTAATTTCGTGTCATATAAATTTTGACCTCAATTAAATATTTAAAGCAGGTTAGATGCAAATCCTTAACTAAAATATTCTCTATGAACCTAATCCCTCAACTATAAATAAAAAAAATCAGTATACCTTTGTTAATCTCTTTTAAATGTCGCTAGTATTAAATTAGGTTTCGTGTCAAGTTGTAGTATCTCTTGGAAAGGGGCGCTACATATTAATTGTATTTTTTATTGATAACATTTTTTTCCTTTTATTTTGTTCATTCTTTTAAATCACATGGAAATGTTTTGAATTTTTTATTATAATTACAATTCCTCGAATAGATAGGTATCATACGCGATTTCATCTTAATATCTAAAATTGAGTTCAGATTTAGTAAATTGAGGGCCCTGTTTGGGCATAAAAATAACTATGATTAGAACTCATGTCGGTTTGAAGTTAAAACTTTAATGTAATGATTCACAAGTCATTTTCTTGCTTACGTTTTTGTTTCCTATTTTATCCCTTCCCCTAGCTTCTATGTTGTGTATTTGATGTATTAGGATGAGTGGCATGTTTCCCAAGGTAGTCAAGAGAGTACTGGGTGAGATTTGCTATTTTGGAGCTTTTATTTGGAAAGGGTTGACTTCGAATAACAACCTTGGGAAGCACGTTCATATATGTGATTTTCTTTAACATCATTAGCTTGAAATTGTTGAGTTTTGTCTAGTAGGACCCTTGTTGGTTTGAGTTTGGGATGGGATGGGATCTAAGTAATTATTGAAAAACTCTATCAAATTAATTTGGAGTGACACGATGGAAATTTTTGGAATTTTATAGCGGGCTAATAGGACAAGAAACAAAAACATGTGAATTTTATATTAGGAATCCTCCTCTTTAGTTGAAAAAAGAATGAGAGTTGCTACAAAAATTCTCCTGGGCTATTTCAAGCTTGGGAGTCTCTTTAATAAGTGCATATGAAGACTCGGGGCTTCGGGCCTCCATGGAAAATCATAACACTAACCGTTATATAGCCTCCCATTTGTGTCGTACCTATACCTTTTTCATGCGGAACCATAAACACCACTAGCACCCCTACCTAGCATGCGACAACCTTTGCTTGTCTGAGTTTTGCCCAAGCTCTAGTATAAAGCTTTGGTGATTTAGACAGAATTAAAAAAACTAGGTTTGGATCCTTCCCGACAATGATTAGGGTACTACCACAAAATGTGATTTGGGTCTCCACTACTATAATCATATACCTCTGAACTGAAGACTGCTATGACGATCCGAAAGAACCAGTGTAACCACCTCACCCCACCAGTCTCTGTTGTAAACCATGAAAATTCTAACCTAAACTGTTGGGAATAAGGGTTGTATGACAACCCTCGGATGCCTATATGGCTACCTGATACTAGAAGGAACTACTTTTCCTAAAGGATCTCCAACGACCAGAATGTCCTGAAGTACGGGACCTCTTATCTCTAATATCTCTAACCTCCTCATGCTCTAGTAAATCACCCTCATTGTCGGTTCCCACTATGAACTAGAAAAAATCCCCTCGCGGGATGCTTTGTTTAGACAATTGATGAAAATGACTCACATACTCTGTAACTGCGAGACTCTCCTATCTCAAACTATCAAATCTTAGTCGGCTCTTCTCCTTCACACTCCAAGGTAAAAAAACAGTCATAGAAAGCACAAGAAAACACCTCTCTAAGTCTTTGGCGGAGATCTAACCAGTACAGATCCCAAATAAACTCTCCACTACTCCTTAGATGGGCCACACAACTGAAGTGCAGTATAATGAACCCGATGAGACTCAATCAAGCAATTGTCTCAAGAAACTATCGACATGTAGGGTAAAAGAATAAAAATAAAAAACATTTAAAAAAATAAAATTTAATTTTTTGGGGGTAGGGTGCTAGTAGTTGTGAGTTAAAGAAAATGAAAATTTTCAAAAACAAACTTTTAGATATCTTTTTGGGGGGATAGAGATAAATAAAAGAAACTAAATATGATCTATTTTTCAAAACAAAATTTTAAGTTGTTAATTTTCTTTTGTTGGGAAGGGGCTAGTTTAGGTCCGGGGGGGGGGGGGAGTAGGGACATAATAAAATTGATTTTTTTTTATAAAAAAAGTTATAAAATTTTAGCTTTTTTGAATGGGGACGGTCGGGGTACAGAGTAAGGTAAGAAAAAAAATTATGATTTGAGGAAAATAAATATATTTGAAAAACATTTAAATCAATCATATATGAGAAAACTAAGAAACGTTTACTAGAAAGAGAGATGAAATGAGTAAAGTAAAAGAGAAAGTGAATAAAAAAAGAAAAGTCAAAGATGATATTATTTTTTTGGAGGCAAATTTAGGTGGTTTTGGAGCCAAGAGGTTATTGTTGTCATTTGCACCATGCCTTGTCATTCGTGCCAAAATTCGATCATGCCATTTAGCTTTACCGATTTAGAAATAACTCTAAAATGGATTGATTTTGATTTTTTTTTCTCGCATAATACAAACTTACAAAAATATCTTTCATAAAGGGTGTCTTGATTTTTTTGACTGCTTAACAAATTTTATTCATAAAGCAAACGTTCAAAAAGCTAAACATGCACAATTGACAACCATTTGTGTTACAGCAAAAGTTAGAACTAATGTTGTCAATTAGACATAAGTTATACTTTTTACCCTTAAAACAGAAGTTTTAGAGTATTCTATAAGTTAGACTTAATGAAATAGTGTTAATTATTTTCCATAAGACAAATTAATTTTGTAAAGCCGGGGCTATATTTTATCTCTGGACTTTTTCATGTTGGTCATTTTTTAAAAAAAAATATAACATGAGAATAAAATCAAGGCAGACACTTTGGAGACAAAATCAAAACCAAACACTTTGAAACAGACTCATAATATTTCTGAGCTTCCATGAATAAATTAATAAAAGACAGCAAGAATCTATCTATATATAATAGGAGAAGAAAAAAATCCTCATGTGTCAGCACTACAAAAAAATAGACTTTTAAATAATTAAAAGTTAATAGGATTAAAAAATAAAATCAACTGATTGTAATTAACTTAAATTTGAAATTAAAATATTAAATTTATTTATTAAAGAATTACTTAAAATTAACGTGATATTATTATTTTATAATTTTCAACATTTATATAATATAACAACTAAAAATTTAATTATCTAAATCTGAAAAACAAAAATAAACATTGCAAAATATGAGTGAATTATTAATTTAAATTTTATTTTTTTAAAAAAAACAAAGAACTACTCCACGTTATCAGTGGAGAATTTTAAGGAACAATTCAATTAGTGGATAATTTTAAGGAATAATTTAAAATTTTACATTAAAAATTACAAGCATAACTTTTCAAATATGATAAAAATAATGATAATAGAAATTATAATTATCTATCTATATATCATAGGATAGGTAAAAAATTGTCACATGTCAGCACGATAAATATTCAAAATTTTAATTATTTAAAACATTTTAAAAATACTCTAACAATATAATTTTAAAAAACAAAAATTTTAATATAACTATTTCAATTATAAAAAATCATTATGTTTTTAAAAAAAAAAAAAAAAAAAAACTGTAATGGAAAAAATGAAGGATTTTAAAATATTTCAAATCACAATTAAAAGGGAAGAAAATGAAAACTGAAATTGATTATTTTTTTCAAAGAAACTGTAATGGCTATTTACATTTAGAATATTTTTAGAGGTTTAAGGAAATGCTTTAAAAATATAATTTAGAAATATTAAAATTAATTGTTTTTATTATATTAAATAACAAAATACAATTAAAAACCCAAATTAAAAATTTAAAGTAGTTTTCATAATAAAGCAATTTTTAAGAAAAACTATACACGTGTTTAGTTTAGAAAAAGTAGAAATAAACAAAAACTGACACCGTAATATTAAATAAAAATTATATGTTTGTTTTACAAAAACTCAATGTTCATAGGTTATAACATCAAGAGTCCAAATTTCTCTATATTATTCAAAATTTAAATTTCGAGTTCTTCTTGATTTGTTTATTTTTTTTAATTTATCTATGTTTTATAGTGTATGTTGTTTATATGTCAATGTCAATCAAAAGATTTATTAGCCTAATAATTATAGTTATTGAAGAAATCCATGTATATATCTCACGTAGAGAAATCAAGGATTATATTAATGTATTGATGATATTGATCAATAATGATTTTTTATTTATAGGTGATCAATTATTTATGAATTGATAAATAATAAGGTTAAGTACATACTCCTTATATAAGAGAGAATTGTAGAGTCCTAAGTTAACTATACTTAGAGTTCTACTACAATACCTATTACTAATATAATAATAATAATAATTAAATCCTAATTATACTATAATTCTAATACTAATCTAATCTTAATAATAATATAATTATAGACGAAACATAACCTAATTAACATAGGTAATCTAATCCTAGTGTGACTCTGATTCTTCAGCAGTGTTGTAACTCGCCAGTCAGCTTCGTTGGACCTGTACCTTCGACATGCTCCTATCCTCGCTTCCTTCTTCTTCAACACTTGCTGTAGACAAGTCAGTCAACTGCGTTGGACTTGTTCCTTTGACATGTTCCAATCGTCAGTTTCCTTCTTCTTCAACACTTCCCCTCAAGCTAGTGAGTAGAAGAACGGTTACTCCTAGCTTGCTTTGAATATCCAGCAAAAAACTTTAAATACCCAGCAAAAACTTATTTTGCCAATGCTTCGGTATATTGATGTTGTTGTTGCCGAAATAAAAAAAAACTTTAAATACCCAGCAAAAATTTATTTTGTCAATACTTCGTTATGTTAGATGTTGTTGTTTCCTCTTTCCATGTCTTTTTGGATAGATAATAGCATGTTTTGGTTTTGTTATGACACTTTTTTTTTCTCTTCCCTTATATCAAAGCCTGTGAAAGCATTAAATTGATTAAGAGTGAATATTGTGCCTTACCTAAACCTCTAGCAAACTTAATTGCTTTTGTATGTTTTGTTTTTTTTAAGATTTTTCACATCTCCTTGGCAGTTGAGCAACCTACAATTAGTTGCGTGCTTTCTTCGGTCAAGTGATTGAGATCCAACTTCTTAGTAACACATCTCTTTCTTCCAATCATCAATGATGCCACTATCTTTTGCATCCTTCTTAGCCGCTACAACTTCCCTAGCAGTTTGTCCAGTGGAACAACTACTTTTACTTGGTTCATTCTTTGTGATATGAATCAATTGGGATATGTTTGTCCTCTTTATGAGGTAATTTGCTGGCTTAAGTTTAATGGAGCAAGCGACAACTATTTGGTGAAGTAAGGAGGTTGACATGATTTTTGATAGAATGAATCATTGCAACGTGTGGATTTTTTTGTTTTTTTTTACGATCAATAATCAGAGAGCGGAAGAGCTTTAAGCTCTGATACCATGAAGAAATCCATGTAGATATCTCACGTAGAGAAATTAAGAATTATATTGATGTATTGATGATATTGATCAATAATGATTTTTTATTTATAGGTGATCAATTATTTATGAATTGATGAATAATAATGTTAAGTACATACTCCTTATATAGGAGAGAATTGTAGAGTCCTAAGTTAACTATACTTAGAGTCCTACTACAATACCTATTACTAATATAATAATAATAATAATAATTAAATCCTAATTATACTATAATTCTAATAGTAATCTAATCCTAATAATAATATAATTATAGACGAAATATAACCTAATTAACATAGGTAATCTAATCCTAGTGTGACTCTAATTCTTCAGCAGTGTTGTAACTCGACAGTCAGCTTCGTTGGACCTGTTCCTTCGACATGTTCCTATCCTCAGCTTCCTTCTTCTTCAACACTTGTTGTAGACAAGTCAGTCAACTGCGTTGGACCTGTTCCTTTGACATGTTCCAATCATCAGTTTCCTTCTTCTTCAACAGTTATCTCTAGGTGAATTTTATGATTCATCTTCTATTCGATATATATGCTGAAGAATTTCCATGACCTGCAAAGATATGTTCTCAATGATGCGTGAAGTATAGATTAACATACTTGAAAAGGAAAAAATAAGTTTTATCACGGAAACAAAAAATGATAGTGTTTTTATGAAATTTCTCACTACCTTTCCCTTTATTTGTGAAGATAGAAGAACAAAATCAAAGAGGCTCAAATGCGCGCACAATTGAAAAAATAATTTCTCCTTTTTTCTCTTTATTTGGGAGTTCAATGAATTCTCGAAATATTTTTATTGATTTAAACATTCATGCTAAATTAGATTCATGTTTGAAATGCATTTTTTTTGCTGCCTTCACCGGTTAATTGATGTAAAAATTTTGTGATGACTATCTTCTTAGTTTTAATAAATGCTTAACTTTAGTGTGATATTAAGAGAAAAAAATCCTATGTCATGTATTATTTTAATAGGAGATGATTATGACATCATGAAATGTAGCATATGATGAATTATGGGTGAACCAACAATACCTAATATTTATAATAACGAAGATTTAGCATTTGGTGATTTGTCTCTCCCTGACTTTTAAATGAAAAAAATATTTATTATAAGTCTTTCTGCTTCATATTGTTGACTATCCTTTTTGATAGATGCACAAGAGTTTAAATTCAAGTTGTCATAGAACTCACCTTGTGATAGAACTCATACATTATTAACTTTTTATAACCTTTTTTGATTTTCACTTTCTTTAATAATTTGAATATTTTTTTTTACAAAGATCATTGTGCAAATAACAATTTAAATTAAATAGTTAATTTTAAAACTTCCTATTGCATTTCTACTTCGTACAAACTCAATAAATTGAATTAACAAAAAGTAATAACATAAACAAATTAGAAATATGCGGTGGGGGAAACTTGATTTGAATTTATTATTCAAAGATCATTGTTTAAAGTAAAAAACAAACATTATATAAACACCCTTTATCTTGAATACTCATTTATTAATCACCTAAACTTTTCATGATAATATTTTTTAACTCTCCAGTACACTTTCACTTCTGCACATTTTAAAAAAAAAAAGGCTTTTGTACAATCTCTAAGTTTTTTCAATTATTTATTTTGTGTTTTCTAAGAAAAAAATAAACGTAAACCACAAATTTAAATATTATATGTTATTTATCCTATTGCACATTAATAAAATTAAATCACAAATTTAATAATTAAACATCAGCTATGCCTACTGAATATTAAAAAATAATTTTAAAAACCAAAAGATTCTACTATACATTAACTCTTCATGTTAAAGTCCTAAAAATATGCACCCTTGATTAATGCACATTTAGAAATCCTTTTTATTATTGTTACTATTTAAAGTTATAAAATTTGTATTCTTCCAATTAAATTAAATATAAATCTATATATCCACAAAACAGAAGGATGCTTAAAAATAACATTATTAAAAAATAATATTATTTAAGATCACTTTTCTTAAATTTTCTCCAGAAACTCCTACCTTAACTGAAACTTAGGCAGCTCACACTTATCTACACGCAAATTTAAATTATGTTTCGTATTACTTTATTTTAAATTTAATCTAAAAAAATTAATAGATAAAAAATGTAACAATAAGCATTATTAGGGACACCCAATAAATATATGGTAATTATTTAGATAATAGTTAGTTATTATTTGTATTTAATCTTTACCATTTTTAAAAAACATCAAATTTTTATTGTTACTTTAGCTTTTTACCTGTTTTAAAAATTCAATTATTTTGCTTATAAGACAATAAAAGATAAGAAATTTAAACTATAATATTTGGATTATTTGTAGCAATTTAGACTTAAAAATAGTTGCTTAATTAAAAGCACTTTTCATTGTTAAAAATTATTTTTGCTTTAAAACACTCAAAATAAAGTAATTTAAACATGGTTTAAGATATTAATAATGCTATTAAAATAAAGTAATTTAAACATGGTCGAATAAATTCAAAAATTGCTAAAGATAATGTAGAGAATTCGCAAGTTATCATAAAAGCATGTATATAGCTATAAAAATTTAATTAATCTATTATATCCCGTCAACGTGATAAACACAAAACATTCTCCTATATAAGCTTTACAATATTATTTTATAAAGGGAAAAGGGTCAAATATGCCCCTAAACAATTCGAAAAGGTCTAAGATATACCCTCCGTTTAAAGTTTGGGTCACTCATATGCTCACCGTCCAACTTTTGGCCCAAATATGCCCTTATGGGCGTTAGTTGGTATGTTGGACATATCAAACTCATTTTTCATTTATTTAAATGCCACATGGAATTGCCATGTCATTTTGACCTTAACACATGATATTTATATGAAAATGGAGAGAGATTCGGTTTTATAAATACCTAATCTGACCCATAATTAAACAAACTATCCGATCTATTTTTAACAAATTGGATTAATTTTTATTTTTTTCGGTAAATCCCGAAAATGAGTAATTTATTAATAAAAATAGGAAAAAATATATAAAATTAATGCCAAAAATTCAAAATAAATATAGTAACCTTAAATCCAACAATTTCAATATTTTAATTAAAATTTGATTTTTCCGGTAAATCTTGAAAATGAGTAATTGATTAATAAAAAATATGAAAAATATAAAAAAAAGTATAAAATTAATGCCAAAAGTTCACAAATAAAAGTAACCTTTAATTCTACAATTTTTTAATTTTTTTTTCGACAAATTTCGAAAATGGATAATTTATTAATAAAAAATAGGAAAATATTATTGATCTATCAAAAAAAATTATTTTAAAAATAATTCTATTTTTTTTATCAATAAATGACTCAATTCAAGAATTTGTCAAAAAAAATAAAAATAAAACTTTTTTGTAGAATTAACGGTTACTATATATATTTGTGAACTTTTGACGTTAATTTTATATATATTTTTATACTTTTCATATTTTTATTCATCAATTACTCATTTTCGAGATTTATAAAAAAAAACAATTTAATTAAAATATTAAAATTGTTGTATTTAAGGTTACTATATTTATTTTTCAATTTTTGGCTTTAATTTTATATTATTTTTTTCATATTTTTCCAATTTTTAATTAATCAATTACTCATTTTCAAAATTTACCAAAAATTAATCAAAATTGTTAAAAACGAGTCGGATAGTTTATTTCAAAAGGGGATTGATTTATGGGTTGGATTAGGTGTTTATGAGTCCAAATCCCTTTTCATTTTCATATAAATGTCATGTGTTGAGAACAAAATTGCATGACAATTCCATGTGACATTTAAATAAATGAAAAATGAGTTGGATATATCCAACATACCAACTAACGCCCATAAGGGCATATTTGGGCAAAAAATTGAACGGCGAGGATATGAGTGATCCAAACTTTAAACGGAGGGTATATCTAGACCTTTTCGAATAGTTTAGGGGCATATTTGATCATTTTCCCTTTTATAAATAATAAGTTAAACTTTGAAATTATCGATAAATCAATATTTACGAAAGTACCTATTGATTGACCGCGCAATGCGCGGATACGTATACTAGGTACTAGGTACAATATCAAAAGAAATTTCAAACTCATGGGCCTGCAGTCACTAAAGGAAGAATAAGGTTGTTTCAACTTTCAACCTTAATACAAATTATAACAAGCACCTATAAAATACTTCACTCATAACAACATAAATTCAACCACAAGCGAAGGGGATCACACTAGAATCTCTATGAATAATATACATCATTGTTTTCCGCATTGAAGATGTCACTGTGTACATGTACAGTGGATATTGCATCACTCTTCGCTCCTGCAACCTCAGCCTGCCGAATGATGAACAAGATCATTTTACATGATTTCAAAAGAAACCAAGAAAGGGATTAAAAAAAAGGTGTTCTAGGAACTATGCATGTGGTTTAAGCCAAGCCAGATGTAAATAATATCTTTAAAAAAAAAAAAAAGGGGGGGGGGGGGGTCTTCAGGAACTATCTTTACTGTGCCAGGGGTTTAAGCCAGTCAGTTGTAATTGAAGTTGAACTTATGTGCTCCTTGGGTGTATGCAAAACCAGGCAATCTAACAGTAGCCAATTTCATTTTGAAGAGTCCGAGCAACATAGATTACACTTGTTGTCAGTACAGAATGGATATCATATTGGACAAAATGCATTGCCAAGATGTATAAGTTCAGATATATATCAAGTTAAAAGGAAAATAGAGTAAACAAACGGATCCCGAAAGTTTTAAACACAAAAAGAAAAAAAAACTACAAAAAACTACAATAAATATTATTTTGGATGACAGAAAGTTTTGTTATTTTTATAAAACCTTTTTTAAGGAATAATTAGCAAAAAGAGGCGAAAAAAAGTGAGACAGATAAAGAAAAACACTCAGCAAAAGGAGAGAATAATAAAAGAAAGTCTAAATAATATAAATAAGTAAGAAGAGAAGAGTTGGTCTTTAAAATTTTTAAAAATGTCATAGTGGGTATCATACCCGAATGCAGCAGATGAAATATACAAATTTTGAGCACACACAAAGGACCACTGCAACAATCAACTACTTGATGACTGGGTCTGGGTGCTTACTATTTGATTTTAAACAATTCATTTCATTTTTTATATGAATATATATAGTTCGATACGAGATTAATGGAGGCTCGAGTACCCAGAAGCTTCAATGTGGATCCGCCCCTAGGAGTAAAAGTCTGATACACAAGAACATTGATGGATTTAGTTTAACATGAAATGATCTATACAGGTGATGTGGCACTTCTCTATGGCCTAGAAAATCAAATCTTTCATTTTCCATTTTTTGACATTTTCCCTATTTTTCTTCACTTATGTGTTACTTAGAAAAAATCTCTTAAAATAATTACTCAATATTAACTATCATTTATTGTATTCCCTCTCATTAACAACCTTTAAAACCTCTTAACTTATTAAAAATATCTAAAACTGCCAAACAATAAATCTAATAAAATGACACGTCGGGTGGCCCAGTGGTGTGGGCTTGGGACTTTCATGTTGGAGGTCCAAGTTCGAAACCCCTTGCCGGTGAAAGCAAGAGGTTTGTCTTCTGGGTCGAGCTCGCCTAGTGCGGGTTACCTCTCCGATGTGGTTGGCGAGTTATTGCATATGGGGGAAGGGGGTTTACCCTATGTGCACCCAAAGAATAGTCGTTACGGGTCTCCCTTGTCATAAAAAAAACAATTAATCTATTAAAATGGAAAAGACGTTCCACAAAATGAAAGACTAAACTACAATTTTCTAAACCTTCATTTTCCAAAACTGCATGCACGTTTTCTGTAATTCATGCCTTATTAGTTGTCGTACTTGATGAAGAACAAAGAGGTCTTGCCTTCTTATAAGAGGATCATGCCAAAGCGTATAGAGTCAATCTTATGCAACAACAATTGACAGCTCTCTCTCTCTGTTATATATATATATATATATATATATATATATATATATATATATATATGTTTCGAGCATAGATTTTGTTTAGGCAATGTGATTATGAAAGGAAAAGCCGAGGCGGGCTGTAATGATCCTGAAGGTCATTTTTGGAATTTTCTGGAAAATTATCATTTTATCCATCCTCATAGTTGCTCGAGTTGTGTTTGATAAGCTTTTGAGAATTGCTTTGAAGTCGGATCGTAAAGATGGGCTTTTTAAAAAATTTGGAGGTTTGGAAGCGTTTAAATTGAAATGGTTAACTTTTGTCAACATTTGTTGTTCAGAGTTTAAGAATGAAATTCCGTCACTTCTATAAGCTTTGGAACGTGCCTTTGGGGTTAGCAAGGCTACCGGCTCAGGTTTTGAGGTACTTAGAAGAGTTCCAGAAAAGTTTGTGTTTTGAAAGTTGAAAGCATAACATAGTTGACCAAAGTCAACATTTGGTGATAGCAAGCTCAAAATGGAATTTCAACAGTTCCATTAGCTTCGGAATGTGTTTTTTGATCTGGATGTAATATTCTAGAAAGGAAGAATAGGCATCTCATGGAGACTACTCGCACTCTCCTCATTGAATCCCATGTTCCGTTGTGTTTTTTGGGTGATGCAGTCGTGCATCTTGTTATTTAATTAATAGAATGCCCTAATCTTCTATTAAAATCAGATTCCACATTCCATGTGGTTTCCTCACTTACATCTTTACTCTAGACCTCTCGTGTATTTGGGAACATATGCTTTGTTCGTAATTTATCCCCGGGTAAAGAAAAATTAGCTCCTCGTGCTCTCAAATGTATCTTTCTTGATTACTCTCGAGTTCAAAAAGGGTATTATTGTTATTCATCTAATCTTCGTGATATCTTATGTCCGCTGATGTCGCATTCTTTGAATCTCAACCTTACTATGCATCTTCTGATCATTCCGAGGTCTTACACATACCTCAAGTCTTACCCGTATCAACTTTTTGAGGAAATCTACAGTTTCTTCTATATCTCCAGTTGTAGTGCCACCACTCCTGACTTATCATCATGGTCAACACCTTGCACTAGTCCTAGATGATTCATATCATGCGCTAGACCCTGCTCCTACTGGGCACTTGCTTCCTTCTAGCAAACTGAATGCACTTCAAAAAGGTATACGATCCACTAGAAATGTTAACCACATTATACTTTCTTGAGTTATCATCGTGTCTAATCACCCCATTATGCCTTTATATCATCTTGGTTTCCATTAGGCGAAATAGTCTGGTGGACCCTTCTACTTGTATGAGTTTGTATTGTGAACCCTTCTACTTATCCTTTTGTCATCTAAACCCCTGAATCCATCGAAACACAACATTTTAAACACTATTTTGACTTAACATCCTATGTGACAGATGATTTCAGAGAGCGTGTGATACACACATATTAGGAGCGTAAGACCCTTCGAAAGGGGTCTAAAAGTCACATTAGGACATTATAAAGCTATCATCTTCTCATTTACATCTAACACTATTGTTGGATAAAATTTGAGGTTTTTCAGCTTCTTTTCAATCTTCTACCCCCAGATTTCTTCTCTATTTTTTCTCGTCGTTACATTGCTCTCTTTATCATGCATTTTCACTTACTTTTTATTCAATATTGGTTGATCTTGTTGTATTTCTCTTCATCACCATGAAAATCGTTTTTGTTAGAATCCTATAATCTAATCGAAATCATAAAACACGGCATTGAAAGCATACCACTGCTACAAAAACATCTTACACTAACGTTACGCACAAAACAAAGAAAAATCCCAATTTTTTTTCCAATAAAATCAATGTAATCGACTAAACCCCACGATCAAACAAAGACACAAATAGCAGATGAAATCCAGACTAAACGACAAGGAATTGAAAAACCAACATTGATAAGTTGAAAATCAAACAAAACCAACAAAAATAATTTCCACCAAATGACCCGTGTTTCAATCATAAACCAAACCCAACTTCACTGCCTTCTTCTCCTCCTCCATACCTTCTCTGACTGAACCACTTTCGTGCTCACCATCTCCAACAAGCTTCAATCATCAACTATAAGTGAGAGCCAACAACAAAAAAAAAAAACTCCACCAATAAACCTCGACCTTTACAACGCCGCCAGCCCTAAAATTCGGAAAGATTGTGAACAACCAGACCACCCAACAGATCCCCACTCTTCCTCAACGCCACCAGTCACCACTTTTATCCCAACCCTATAGAATTCAAAATCAACTCCAAGCTCCGAGGAGATTATGAATAACAAGAAATCATTTCTACATTTTTTCTTCAATGAAAAGAGTAGAAAAAGTTGGGAAAGAAAAATGCAAGGAAGATGAGAGAGAAAGGAAATGAGATTGTGATTTGTAGGAATGGAGTTAGCTATGGCAAATGCAAATAAAAATTGAATAAAAAAGTACAGACGCATTATTCAAATATGATAAAATGAAAGGATGACATGGAGGGGCTATATATACACTTGTCAATTACGTGTCAATTTATAATTATTTTTAATATTATGTGTCAAGCGTTTGTGATACACACACTTGGGTAGAAAAAATGGGTTTAAATGTTGTGTTTCGATGGATTCAGGGGTTTAGATGGCAAAATGATAAGTAGAAGGGTTCACAATACAAATACATACAAGTAGAAGGGTCAACCAGACCATTTCGCCTTTCCATTACTAAGACTACGGGTGAAGCACTTTCTCATTCTGGATAGAGCTATCAAATTGGGCTTGGCCCGCCCGCCCAACTTTTGAATTATGTGGGGTTGAGCTTAATTTATTTATATATATATATATATATATATATATATATATATATATATATATATATATATATATATATATATATATATATATCTTAAGCAGTGTTTTATTTGTTAGATTTTGTCAATAAATATCTTTAAATTATCAATATAAAATCAAGTCTAACTTTTTGCATATCTTTTACATTTTAGGGTCATTAGTGCACTAAATTTTCTTATTAGCCCACACTCATTACTCCATTATAACTATGAATCTTTTTTTTAGAAGGTAACAACTTGTATTCTATTTCCAAAAAAATAGAAACCTGCCACGACAAGTTACAAGTTTCCTAATTACAACTGAGGAGGAGTATCCAGAAGATCTTCAACCCTTTTAACAAAAATTTACAAAGATCCTAAGACATCCATAATTGATTCTAGATCTTCCCTATACTACTGTTTACAACAAATGAAACAAAACTACGCACTTCGTCTTCATCTTCTGGATATTGTTGCTCTTGTTCTTATGGCACTTGAGGTTTCTTTCTGTCCAAGCAGCCACCAGATGCTAATTTTCTACCTATCCTTATGGTCTGACATGTTAGCATAACTGCTCCAGATCTTCAAGGTCTAATCTATTTTCCTTGGCATTACCCAGTTAAAGCCCTTCTTACTTAGAAACATTTCCCATAGTTGAAAGGTAATCCTGCAGTGGATAAAAAGGTGGGTTATAGTCTCGGCCTTTTCTTCACAGAAAAAACACCTAGGGCTTAGATGTATCCCCCTTTTCATGAGATTTTCTTGAGTTAAAACAGCTTGTTTGGCCACAAGCCAAGTAGAGCAAGAAACATTATAAGGAATTTTGATTTTCCATAAGGTCAGTCCTCAATCTGATTATCATAAGGGTTAAATTTTTTATAGGCCCCTTTCACACTGAAATTACCTTGCCTGTGGTCCTTCCGCTCCAATCTATCTTGGTCACTTGAATTCCCTTTGAATTGCTCCAATTTGCGGTAGAACTCAACTAACCACAAAATCTCCCAATCGTTAGAAGGTCTTCTAAAGCTCAAATTCCATCCCTGATTTGACCAAACTTCAGCCACAATGGCCCTTTGTTGTTGGTTTAGGGTGTAAATATCATTGAAGGTATCCCTTAGGGGGGCTTGATCTAACCATTTGTCTTCCTGCCATCTTCTAAGCTTTGGCCAGAGGTTTCTAATGGACCTCCAAAGATTGATCCCATATGTGTCCGTGACCATTTTCTTGGTCCAAAGATCTGCCATTTCATACTTCAGCTGGATTACTTCTTTCGAGAGAGCTATCACACTAGAAGAAAATCTTGAGAGCCATTTCATCATAAGACATTGGTTCTGAGTTTTAAGTTCCTCACTTCCATACCCCCTTTTTGTTTACTCCCAATCAATGCATCCCATTTTACCAAGTGGAATTTCTTGGTTTCACTGTTCCTTCCCAGAGAAAATTTCTTCTTAGAACATCCAATCTCTCAACGACCCCATCAGGGATAGGGAAAAGGGACATCATATAGGTAGGCGTTGAGTCCAAAACATTATTGATTAGTGTTAGTCTTCCTCCTAAGGAGAGATGTTGACTTTTCCAGTTCACCAATCTCTTCTCACACTTCTCTATCACCCCATTCCATATAACTATAGACCTATTCTAATCACCCAATGGCACCTCTTCAACTTTTTTGTTTTATGCCTAATTTTCCGCTTCTCATTTATTGTATAGTTTATGAAAATAGTGATCACGTAATGTTTTTTGCTCGGATGAACCTTATTAATGTTGTATCTGCCTAATCAAGCATAGTCTGCCTCCATCCAGAATTAGAGCTGTCAAAATGGCCTGACTCAACCCAACCCTAACGAGCTAAAGAGTTAAATGAGTTAGGACGGGCTAACCCTTTTAGTTAAAAGACCTATAAAATAGCAGTCCAACCCACCCTAAGCGGGCCACGAGTTGGGACGAGTTGGCCTTTCAACTAAGAAATGGAAAATACTGGCCTCTGAGAAAGAGTATCGAACGTTGATGTACGATGAACACGACATCTATACATACCGAAATTCATTGATGAATTACATGTGAATACTTACAAAACAAAAATATAATAGCCAAGATACAACATTAATAAGATTCATCCGAATAAAAAATATTACATGATCACTATTTTCATAAACAAGACAATAAGGGAGAAGCAGAAAATTAGGCATAAAAAAAGTAGAAAAGGTCAAAAATTTATAGTTATAATGGAGTAATGAGTTTGGGCTGATAAGAAAATTTAGGGTTAATGGCCCTAAAATGTAAAATATATGCAAAAAAGTTGACTTGATTTAATATTGATAATTTAAATATATTTATTGACAAAATCTTAACAAATAAAACACTACTTAAGATATATATATAATAAATATTTTTTAAAATTCAAACTCTATGGCTGGCCTCTGAGGCTTGCCGGTTGGGCCTACGAGGCTAGGGGGCAAATGAGGTTGGGTTAAAAATCCTCGTTCCTAAATGGACTGAAAAAATTAAGCTCAATCCCACTTAATTCAAGGGTTGTGTTGGGCCGGCCTAGCAGGTCAAACCCAGCTCTACCCTCATGCATGTAACACACCAATTTAATATATAAATATTGTTTATTAACCAAAAAAAAAGTTGTTGAAGTCAGCGGATCAAGTAGATTTAACTATTTTTATACTATGATAGATGCTAGATGGATGATTGACTGACCTTAGCTTGTCGATACCTTTCAAGAATGCGACGATATTGCTGGCGTGCTTCTGGGGAGTCAACCATCGATAGCACTCTAGAGACAGCCTCATTAATAGCAGCATCCACTTTCTGTTTGCGGAACAACTTGAGAACGTCTTCGTTCTCACTTTCCTCGATGGGTTCATCTTCTAGTCGGAATCCCCGAAGACCAACACCCCGTCGACGCCACCTTAGCACCACCTTCTCTAAAATACCCACAGCCCAACATACCTTGTATTCCTTTCTAACCTGATATCCTCGTACATGAGCCTGTCATGGTAATCACAAAGGTCAGAACCTCTTTTGCTTTACAGATTATTGTCTAATCTGCAATATCCTCCCAACCCCACTCAATAAAAATGAGGGCAGCTAAAAGATGTAACATCTAAATTGGTGACATATTTCAATAAAAGATTGTCTTCTTTAGTTTCTCAAAGATAGGTTGTTAAAAATGAGGTTTGGAATGTCTATACTGCTTTCAAACAAATAAAGCACCTGTATCTTCACTACTTTCTGGCGAAATACAAGGAAGTCTTTCCGGCCTTTCCATCCCCGATATTTCTTCTGAATAGATAATGCTGCTGAGTTATAGTCCCGCATATTACGGAATGCCAACTTTGAGGCAGCTGAAAGCCCAAGAACATCGTTTGAGAGGATACAATATTCATCTCTGCAAGTGGTAGCAACATGCACAGCTTCTCTCAATCGTCTCTTCCTGAATGAATGTGCTCGGAATGCAGATTGTATGCGAGCAGCAGCCTGAGCTGCATTGCGGACTGCATCTAAACTGTCCTTTAGGGAAAGCTGATCCTCGTGTGTGACAGGACTCGTGGTTGTTATATTACTGATAGTTTTTTCTGCTTCAATATCAGCAGTCCCCTTTGAGACGTCACTTTCCTCTAATGTGAGGGACGTCAAATGACTGGTGAGAGCCACCTCTGAAAGATAACCTGCAACTCCATTGTGACCACGGCTAGAAGCAATTGATGCAGCAGTTTTCCCAAACGGATCTTGTGATGACGGATCAGTAACAGCTCCAGCAGATGCACCAGATGCTATGAGTGATGCAACCATTTTTTCCCTAACACAAGTAAGCAGTTAGAATAAAATTGGCTTATGTATCAAAGCATCAGACACTGCAAGGAATAACCGTAGCAACTGCACTGCACATGCAAACAGTAACACAAAGAAACAAGAAGACAGACATCTAACAGAGACTGTTCTAACAGACAAACAAATATTATAATTACTAAGCTATGGTAATGAAGAACAAAACAAATATAAGAACAAGTAATCCTATCAGGAAGGCTTCTCTCTGCACTTCTCCAAAACATTGCAAGAAAGCTATAGGGTTAAGCAATTCATAGGCACAAAATCCCTCATTTTTCCCCCCCAGAACATTCAGCAGAGTCCACCGCTGTTCCTAGAGGCAGTATTGAGACCAAGCATGAAAACCTAGCAAAACAGGGTACACATTAGCATTTCATGTTTGGCCACACCAGGGGTTCTCATCAAAATCCGTGCAATAAAGTACTTCAAACCTATTCTTTTCATGTTATCAATAAATCACAACGAACTTGAAAGTGCAAATTCTGCATGACAGCACGCATTTTGTGGACTTACAGATTAATATGGTAGTTATTCTTCACATAAAGACGTTTACCAAGAAATTGAGTCCAACAACTTTCATCTTTATTTTTCCTACAGAATTTTTTTTTCCCGCAGAATTGACCAATTTTCTTTATTAACACTTCAAGAAGTATCACAACTCATTAGAAATGTCATGTTTATTTTTCCTACGTACTCTTTTGTCGACAACACCATTTTCATTCAATAAATACTGTAAGAAGTATCATAAGGAAATAGAGTAATACACGGGTTTTTTCAGGTCAATAAAGTCATTATATTCTTAATTTACAATGTTAACGGATCTACATGAACCGATACAGCTTTTTCACCTAGTCTTTTTAGGATTAGTCCTCATATTTGGGTGTATAGGTCTTACTTCCAAATCCAATTATTCTGGCTTTTTCCAGGGGATTGGTTCTCGTTTTAGGTTATAAACCATTATTCTAAATATATTTGACTTCCTAAATATCTTTAATGCGATAAGACTAGAAATGAGGATATCCGGAAAAAGGTGGGAATGACCTCTGTGGTGGACGAGATGAGGGAAGTGAGATTGATATAATTTTGAACATGTGAAGAGGAGAGGCGTAGACGCACCAGTGAGGAGGTGTGAGGGGTTGGTTATAAAGGGTAGGGGAAGAGCCAGAGGTAGATTGTTAGGACCTCTTTAGTCTACCAACAGTTGACACATGGTAGATGTAAGGAAATGAGAAAGTAGATTACTTTAGCTTATAAGTTATTTACTTTTTATTTATGTGTAGTAGTTGTTTGTAGTAGATTACTAAAACTTTAAGTTACTCCCTCTAGGCACTGTCCCAATTTATGCGACACATTTCATTGTTCGAGAGTCAAACAGTTCAAGTTTGACAATCTTCAATTTTTTTGAAATAAAATTTATGTATTTGTAAAGTACGTAAAAAGTAACGTCACAATAATTTACAATCCAAAATATTTAAAAGATATATTAAAAAATTACGGTCAAAGATAGACTTGTTTGAATCTCAAAATCAGAAATGTGTCGCATAAATTGGGACGGAGGGAGGATATTTTTTTATTTTTCTTATTTTTGTGTAGCAGTTGTTGCAGTAAGGAGGTTATTTCCCCATTTTCTCATTTCAGTTGTAGTAGGAAGTTATTTCCTTGTTTTTAGATGGGTAGTTAATCCACCCGTGTTGTATTTAGTGTTATTTGAATTCAATGATATGATAAGCTAAAAATTATTCAAGTTTTTGAGTACTTAAACTCAAGAGATTCTCAATTCCCTTTTAACAAACCATCATAGATCATAGGAAGTAAACATCAAATTTCATATTGCAGCGTCCAATAACTAGATCTTTAACACTGGACCATAACAACTTTGTATTAGAGACAGGAGTTATGAGAGACCAAATTCAACATCAACTAGCACAATCGGTGAGCTTGTTCAAAGAAGAACGTCGTCAATTTAGACAGACATGAAGCAACAAATGTTCGTTTGGATGCACTCTAAAAGGATTTAGCAAATTCAAAGGTCAATTGATCTGAACATACAAGAATCGCGGTTGGAAGGGTAAAAGGGTCTGGGTCAGAAGAAGGATGAAGTTTCATCGCACCTCAACACGCGAAGATGGATTTCCCATTATTTAATGGCCAAGAGGACCATTTAGAATGGTTGAACAGATGTGAACACTTCTTTTAACACCAAGAAACTCTGAACGAACAAAGGGTTGGACTTGCTTCTTTTCATTTAAGAGGGCAATGCATAGCTTTGGTTTCTGTTAGAATAGGAGTATATATATATATATATATATATATATATATATATATATATATAATTCTTCTTAGAATAGAAAGAGGAATAGAAAAAGTAATAGGAATAGGAATAGTAAGTCATTTCCTACTTGGTAAAGGATTGTATTGTACTGTCTATAAATAGGTTCTCTATGTAATAATGTTAGATACAACAATTCAATAATATTCTTTTTCAATATTTCTCACATGGTATCAGAGTCAAATTCATGATGGAGCCAGGTTCAGTGGTTCAATGGTTAAACCAGGTTAAAAACGGGTGTTCCTCTTGGCGGGTGTAGTTTAGTCGTGACCTATTTGACAGTATTGAACATTTGTTGTAGTTAGAGCAATTTTCGTCGACGATCCAGTGTGAAGAAGTCTATATGGAGCAACTACCTAATTTTGTTGCTCAGGGAGAGTTTAGTAACCTTGTATGTCAAATTACGCAAGTCACTCTATGGACTGCAACAATATTTCAAGCTTAGTTTGGGAAGTTCAACACTGTGTTTCATGAATTTATCACTCTGTGTTTTATTGAATTATGCATCGAATCCGGTATTTCCTGAGAAGATTAAGCACATTGAGATTAACTATCAATTTTGTGAAGTCTAAGACCATCTCCAACCCACACCAAATTCTATATTTGGTGTAAAATTTGGTGTTTTTAAGCTCAACCCCACACCAATTTTTACACAAAATTTGGTGTGTGAATAGTGTTACACCAAACTTGGTGTAACACTATTCATCACACCAAATCACTTTTTGAATATTTTAATAATATTTCATTACACAAACTTTTAATCAAACATTATATAAATGGTATATTTTAATTAAATATCGTATATTAATTATTTTTTATGTAATATTTTTATAATATTAATTTTAGATATAAAATTTAGCTTTTTTATAAATCAATTTTTCTATATTTGAACTTTTTTTTTACAAAAAATTTATGTTAATTCTACTATAAATTATAATCATATATATATATATATATATATATATATAAGAGAACCCTAGGCCCGCCTATGTGGCGCCACCACAAACAAGAATTCCCTTTTAATTTATTTATTTTCAAAATTAACCTCTCCTTTACATGAAAAGTCACGACTATTATGAGAAGTTCTAACTTTTATTGAAAAGTTGTGACTTTTATCAAAAGTTGTAACTTTTATGAAAAATTGCGACTTTTATGAAGAGTTGTGATTTTTATGAAAGGTTGGAAGATCTATGAAAGGTTGTGACATTTCAAAAAAGTTGTGACCTTTCCGGTAAGACACAATAGACATTTGTTCACACTACTCTTTATTGTCTACAAATAGAGGGGTTTCCTCTCATTTTAAAATATCAAAAAATCTGAACTTCTTCTTCTTCTTCTACATAGTTAAATATTTGATAAAGAACTTTTTTTTCTTCTTCTACATAGTTAAATAGTTGATTGTGAACTTCTTCTACACAATATAATATTTGTGTACTTTGCTCCTTTTGAGTGGATCACCAACAAGGAAACATTGTGCATTCAGTAGGCACAATTTTTCCTTTATGTTTCATTCTGTTGTCGCATATCTTGGTATGTTTTCTTTCTATCATTAATTTATGCATATGATATTAATTGTTGTTTTTGAATGCATGTTTTTAACTTTGTTGTTTATGTTTATCTTTCTGGAAAGTTATTGCTATAAGCATTTGTTAGTACAGACTATATGTAAATCCACCTACTGAATATTCACATTTTTAAAGAATACATTTATTTACAACATTCTCCAAAGAAATCTTTTCTTTTCCAATAGATCAAGCCTACAAATTTATATGATTTTTTATCGTTTTCATTATAATGTTAATATTAATAAGAGTGAGAAAATAGAAAGTGAAATGATAGAATTAAAACTATCAATTAATTATAATTATATGATATGCAATGATGACTATTCTCTCACATCAAAGTACTTTTTTGAACTTTTTTCCAGTATCCCTTACTTCTCTTAAGTCCTTTCAAGGACTCCTTAATATTTTGTTTGTGCACAATTTCAATTATAAAACACTATCATAACTATATTACATATGAAATTTGGATTTTGGAAAACACATTATGACTACATATTAGCTATTGGTATATTATATGATTATGGAACCTTTTCCATAGATAAACACATTAGTTATATATATTTCTTCTAAAAAATATTTAATATTTTTAATTTAATTGATAGTGGTATACTAACGAAATTTGCAAAGAAGAAAAATCAGAAAAATATTCACGTGACTCTAACTAAAGAAACTATGTAACCATGGTAAAATGAAATTATGTAAACTAGGAAAAAATAGTGTTATGATTTGTAATTTGTTCTTTTCTTTTAATAAAACAAATTGTAAATGAATAGCCTTTATACTCTTAAAAAAAAACTTAAATAAAAATACTATAACATCAAAATACAAGAAAACTTCTATTCCAATAAATCTTAAAAAAGAAAGTTATAACCGCGCGAAGCGCGGACCATTTACTAGTTGGATATAAAAGAAAATAATACGAATTATATATGATGAATGTTTTAGAAAGAATTTATTTTATTAAAATAAGAAAATATAAATGAAATTAGAAATAATAATATAATAATGAAGAGATAAAAATATTCCTTTTGGTGTAGTGGGTTGGAGTTGATTACACCAAAAATAGTGCTGAACCAAATTGTGTAAAATTTGGTGTTTTGGGTGGGAGATACCCTAATTATCATGGCAGATATCTCACCAAGCCCCTCAACGACCCTCATATTAGTTATATGTGTACCAAGCTAGGTACATATGACCAGAGGCGGAGCCAGAATTTTCAATAAAGGTGTTCAAAATCTGTAGAAATAGACACATGAAGTAGCCGAAGGGAGCTCGACATCTACTATATATACATATAAAATTATTTTAATCATGTATAAATAATATAATTTTCCGACGAAGGGGGTTCGACCGCAGCATATGACTTGTATGCACCAGCTTGAGGGGGAATGATAGAATAGGAATAGGTATATATAATATTACTTAGAATAGAAATAAGAATAGAAAAAGTAATACAGTAGGAATAGGAATAGCAAGTTGTTTCATACTTGGTTAAGGATTGTAGTGTCTAAATAGGGTTTCTATGTAATAATGTAGATACAACAATTCAATAATACTTTCTTTCAATATTTCTCACAGTTTCTTTAACAAGAGACAGATATGTCTCGACCATCTTGGGGTGAATTCAAACGTAATTATAACCTTCGTTTTGAGCCACCATTCAAAAATCGGAAATTGAGAGAATTGACTAAGTTACGCGAGTCTGTGGCAGATTACTAAGAAAAGTTTGAGTAGTCAATTTTGTGGGCTAGTACACTCACAGACGCAAAAATAGAATTGTATATCAGTGGTCTAGTGATTATATAACAATTGGGGTTTAGTTGAATAAACCTCCAAATTTGGCGACGTCAATGAGTTTATCCCGCCTTTATGAACGCAAGGAACAACCCATTTCTTCACAATTGTTAGATGCTTGAGATCAAAGACAACAGTTCTCACCTCAACAACATGTCAAATTTGTGAAGAAACTGACCAAATCTGAAATGGAGGAAAGATGACTTAAGGGACTTTGTTTCAACTGTAATGAACCATTTACTCGAGGTAATCAATGCAAGAAATTATTCTGGATTGACTCTATATACGATGAGGAAGAACTTTTCAGAAATGAGGGAACTACACTATCCACACTTCACGCTTAAGGAAATTAAAAGTAGATTATTCAGCTTATAAGTTTTTTATTTTTTATTTCTGTGTAGCAGTTTTGTTTGCAGTAGATTACTATAGCTTTTAAGTTATTTATTTTTCCTATTTCTTTGTAGCGATTGTTGTAGTAAGAAGGTTATTCCTCCACTTTCTCATTTCAGTTGTTGTAGGAAGTTATTTTCTTGTTTTTTGATGGGTGGTTAATCCACCAGCTATGTTGCTCGAACTCTTCAAAAATGTCAAAGGGTGCGTGCCGAATTCACCAAAAGTAGTGTATTCTTGGAAAATCCGACACATGTGCGGCAACGAAAGTGAAGAGTCCGCGTTAGTCCACCAGTGTTGTATTTAGAGTTATTTGAATTCACTAAAATGATAAGCAGAAATAATTCAAGTTTTGAGTAATTCTAACTCAAGAAATTGCAAGTTCTCTTAACAAACCAGCACATAGGTTGTAGAAAGAAACATCTAATTTCATATTGTTGCATCTGATAACTAGATCCTTAACATGGCACCATAACTACCTGGTAACAAAGACGATAGTTATGGGAGGCCAAATTCAACAAAGGACTGTAACATAGACTAAAGAAGTATCGGAGAGAAGTGATAAGAGAGGATATGACGTAGCTTAAGGTTCCTGAGGATATGACCTTAGATAATAGGGTCTGGATGATATGTATTAGGGTAGAACGTTAGTAGGTAGTGTAGTATCGTGTTGTTTTTCTTAGGGTGGCTAGTGTTTGCCATGGTACTAGTTGGATTATTGTAGCCCGTGTTTTATATTTTTATCATTACCTATTATTGATTTCAATAATCTATCCTAGTATGTCGTTTATTTTCTTTTGATTATCACATTATTTTATTGTTGCGTTTGGCTCCTTTCTGGTAGACGTTGCAGTGTTACTTGCTATATCTTCTTCACTGTTTCCTTCTTTTTACCTAGATTTGTTGCACTTGAGCCGACCGTCTTTCGGAAACAGCCTCTACCTTCACGAGGTAGTGATAAGGTCTGCTAACCTTTTTTTCTCGGTTCTTGTGGTATTTCACTGGGTATGTTGTTGTTTCTTTTGTTAATTGAGTACCAAGCATATCATGGACAGCGAAGCCAGCAGTTATTCAAACAAAAAAATGCTATTTTAGTTACCTTCCAAAGCGTGCAGCCCAGTGCAGGGCAGTCCAGCCACGAATATCACGGAAGTTAGCACTTACTCCAGCATTTAAAACTGGGTGCAAGGCCCACTCAAACCCCAGGGCGGCAATCATGTGCACTATTCCTTGATCTTTCCTGGACATGGAATAGCCCATTTCGTTTTTTTTAACTTGCAATTTGGATGAAAGCCACTGTTGCAACTTGTTTTTCAAAAGCTCTTGTAGAAGCCAATCAATGGTTACGGTTGATGTTGAAGTGCCAAATAAAAGAGATTCAATAACTTGGCTCCATGAATCTTCGCTTGCTTTGGACTTCTCCAAGATATCATTGCTCGACTCAGAACCATCTCCTCTCTGCACTGATGAGTCAGATAGAAGCATCTGCACAAATCTGACAAGTAGCAACAGTTCCTCCGAACTCTTAGAAGCTCCTCCGACTTCAGGTACGACATTTTGACCACGATCATCAAACTTAGCACGGTATTCAAACTCTCTTACTTCACTGCATGGCGTCCTATTGCCAGTAGTAACACAAAGTGCGACTTTACCTGACAAGTGAGGAGGTGCCTGGCAGCGGATCGCACCGTCCTTAATGATCTGAACAGGAACTTCAGTATCACCAAACATACAAGTCCACCTGTACTCTGATGGATTGCAGAGATACGATCCAACTATAACTACCTGCACCAAATAGATTGAAGTTCAAATAACTGGATAATGAAACATCCTGACAAAATAAAACTTTCACAACATCCTCAACGGAACATCTGATTTCCCAGGATTTTCGGGATATTCAGAAGAATAAGGTACCCAGAAGTGGACTTGGAAGAGCTTTCATCAAAACAAAATTTTTAGATATGCCAGATCATTTTTGACAATGAAGACAAGTTATTTACAAGTTTGATCTCTACAAATGAAGTCAAAGATCACGGAGCTTGAGATTGCACATCTCTAAGGTTGACAAATTATATTCGACTTAGTCGCCGTGATTTGGTTACCAAAGCTGGTTAAATATTTCAAGCATTTGTAAGCAATACATAGAAAAGAGGTTGTCCGCAGTGATAATGGTATTAACTTGCTGGAAAACAACTCATGAACTTCAAGAATTGCTTTGTTAGAGCATAAAACTGAACTAAAATTATTAAAATGGCCTAGAATGTATATAAGGAGGCAGATGTGATGTTGGCATTACTTGCATAAGCTGAAAAGAAATATTCAACACAACAAAAATTGGACAGTCAATATGTTCAACAATAACCACGTAAAGAATCACTAAATCCTGAAGTATACCTTTGTTGCATCAGATGCATAACCCCAATCAGGAGATATATCATGAATAGTAAATTTCTGCTTCTGGACAATTGTTAAGCTCATATTAGTTTCAGAAGAAATTCCAATCTGATCTTGGTCAAATATTGTTGTACACTTGTCAGGATAGGATCCAAAAGTATTTATTTGTGCACATCCAAGATATTTTAAATCACCGACTTGCTTAAGATTTGTCACAGAACCTACAAAGGAACAGGGGCTTCTTTTCTGAGATTAAGATATTATGCAAGATTCTAGGTAGAAGATATAATTAATCATCTGAATTTTCCAACTTATCGAAAAAGAATCATCTTGATTTTCAAAAGGAAGCTTACATTTCAGAGCTTCCTTCCCACCAATTATAGGCCACCTATCGCTTTTTGTTGCTTCTAGTGGTTCACTTCCTGACGAAGTTTGTAGCATTCCCTGAGTGAGTGCAGACGTTAGCCAGAAGATAGCGAATGAAGCGAATATTGAATTAAATGGTTATCAGAGGCAGAAGAATTATTGGGGAAGGACCAGAAATATTATCAAATATGGTTTATATATTTAGTGAGCCACTTTGAGCACATGAACACTCTACTAATCTTACACAGCATCATCTGCAGTGACAAGAAGCAAGGACTCAATAGTCCTAATGACACACGGGTGCAAGTGACCATGCAAATAAAAGAACAGGCATAATATATAAAAGTTTAAATCCAAAGACACTTCCTCACATTCTCGTCCAACTTTTCAAACGCAAAACAGGAATAATATATAAAAGTTTATTCCAAAGACACTTCCTCACATTCTCGTCCAACTTTTCAAAACATTTGGCTTGTGGCTGAGAAGCGGGAGAGCTCCTGCAGTGATCCAGCATCTCTTTCCACATGTTATCATCCAGGTTCAAAAGCTGATCCTGAGATTCACTGCTCTCACCTATAAATGACACTACTATTATCAGTATTCCTTAGTATTTTCTGCTTCTAAATTAGAAATACATGAGTTCTTATTACTTGCTGCTACTTAATTAGAATGCATGAGCGCTCAAGAAAAGGCAGATAGAAAGTCTCGGATATAGCAGTATATGTCAATGTCCAGCAACAGCATCTTGTCACCGCTGTTGATGCTATCCGAAACCAAAAAGGTTTCACTTAAAGAATTATTTGTAGATAACTAAAAACAAATAAAACTTTAGAAAAAAGAGGTACACTTCATTGATTTGCTATCTTCCAAAAATTATGACAAGTCATGTTCAAAATGCATTTTCACAACCACGAGGCAACAGTCTAGGAAACAACTAAACGGCCTCAGTTATCTAACTCGTGACTAAGCTGGCAGAACAAGTTTTTTTTGAAACTGAAAGCTGGCAGAACAAGTTATCAGTCAACACTCATCAGAAGTATGATAACTAGGGAAAATAAAAGGTGGAGGAATTCTTTTTAAGCACTACTTCTCAAACAAGCTATCAAAAGGACTAGAATTCAAACTTAAGACTCTCAATTGGGTATTGAGTCATAACAGCTTCAAGTATAAGAACAATAAAACCTAGGGCAGTAACCAAATTAACAAAATATTCACCTTGTTCGCATCAAAGCACTAGGAAAGAAGAAATCTCTGAATGTCGAGTTTGCATGATTAGAACAGGAATTCAATGTAGAGACATATAATAAAGATGTATATCTGCATCCAATAATAATCTCGAGGGCGAAAAATGACAGAAAACCTGAATGAGGCAGCAACAGAAAATTATTTGAATTGTCCTGGATCTGGACAAGTGAACTTTTGTCATGTACAACATTTTCAGCATCATTTGAGTTCTCAATCTCACTATAGAGTGAATAAATTTCCGACGAGCTGTCATCATTTAAATTTAACTGCTCCTCAAGTCTTCGCAATTCTTGACTTATCTCAACCTTTGGTGAGTTGCTCACCCCCTCCATCATCCTGGTGATGTCTGAGACATTCATCCCATTACTATGGATAACTGCATCAGAACAAATTTCTCCATATCCAGGTCTAGATTCATCCTCGTATTGTTGATAAGATTCACTACCAAGAACAGTGAAGCCTGGATGTTGAGTAGAATATAAGCTGGGTCTCAGAGGGAAAGTAGAGGAAATTGGAGATGACTGTGACATGAATGCTGCAATCTGCCTCCCCTAGGGCCATAAGTGAAACTAGTGCTGTTAAGGCTGATTAAATAACTTAACAAACTAGATTCTAATGTATTCCAACTGTAGCTAACAAACTGCTTAATTAGGCTGCACCAAACAGGTATAAGTTTCCTAGTATAGCATTGCAATGCTGAAAGCATTTACAGAAACTTCACCAGTCCAGTGTCAAATTGTTAGCAGCTTTGACATGAAAAATTACAGAACTAAAAGAAGCAAAGCTTGAAACTAAGATACTAAAGGTTAACAAAGCAGGAAGCCTTTCATTGTTGTCTTGATGAAAATAGAGTTAAATTAGTAGCAAAAGTCATGTCAGGAAATGGGATATTTGTACAATTGGATTCCTGAAGACTGACCTCAGTTATATCTCTGTAGTGAACCAGAACAATGTGCTCGTAGGCACTGCAAAACATGTAAAGTAGATCAAATAAAGGAAAAACAATCAGTTCCTGGTCCCGCCTATGTAAAAGAGAGAGAGATGAAAGTAAAGTTGTCCCTTAAATTTTAGTTAAATTGCTCATGTGTG
The DNA here is from genome assembly GCA_022817965.1 of Solanum lycopersicoides. NCBI lineage: Eukaryota > Viridiplantae > Streptophyta > Magnoliopsida > Solanales > Solanaceae > Solanum > Solanum lycopersicoides. The sequence goes on along the minus strand of CM040629.1, from coordinate 64,726,322 downwards.
CTCCTTATCAATTCAGGTGCCCCAAACTCCCAAGGAGTTTGAACATCTTTCTTAAACTGATCCAGCGAAAGAAGCATGTGACTATATAACAGATCTACAGCAAGTAAACTCACGGATCCAATATCCAATAGCTGCGCCTCTGGAAATTAGAGTTCTTCTCACCATGTGCATAATAACAATTTAGGGCTTCAGCGTTTCCAACCTGCAGCAAAAGAGAGAAACACAAAACTTCTCACCTAATGACAAATATCAGGGAAACTAAAACATGAACATAATAGGCTTATTCTCTTTCTTTTCTTGTTTTTCAAGAGTTCATTAAGAGAATTAACCAACAAAAAATTCCCTAGCTCGGGTGACTCACACCTCCCTCCACGTGAAATATTACGCATTGTTCAATAAACACGACATTATCCATCAAGTGTTACCTTAAGCCGCTCATGTGCCTCTCCTACAGTCCTTCCATCCTTCTTTTTACGCCAACTATGACCATCTTTACGGAAGTACCTGAGGACCCTCTTATTAAAGAGAAACATAGATCCACCTGTTGATAACAGCATTTCTGTAAGATAGCAGTGGGAAAAGAAGATAACACAGCCTTATTCTGACGCAAGGAGGTTACCACTAGATATGTTTTTTAGAAAATGAGTCATTATTATGAATAGATATTATTCATCTTAATGAAATGGGAGCAAAAATATAAAGAGTGAGGAGACTACTAGCTGGCTTTTGAGGTGGTTGATGCGCAAGTTGGCGATCGTCATGATTCTGTAGTATGAAGAGCACCTCTGCAGGTCTTAACCACCTAAAACGGCCTTCCTGAACCAAATCATTTATGTTGTATCCTGAGACATGAAATAGAAACAGTTGCTAAAATCTTCCAATGCAGCAATTACGGCTCCTCAGAACCAATGTTTGAAGTGCGCAGAACATATAAGCACACATCAATAATTTCTGAGGAAAAAAAACTATTTTTAGGAAGAAACTATTTAAAGTGTTATGACAAACTTTCACAGAATTGGTGGACGACAGTAAAGGCAACAGGATATGGGTTTTGTTAGCTCAATTGCAAGAATCAGTGAAGATTCTTCGATTGAGATGAACTGTTGAATAACAGCTTAAGAACAATTAGAAGAGAAGAGAAGAATTAGAGAAGAAGAGAGATTTAGAGAAGAGAACAATGATTTGTATATTGATTGATCTGAAATGTACATATGAGATGTGTTTATATACAACTGTAGTAGTGACTTATTCAGACTAATTCTCAACTAACTTCCTGATCAACTAACCAACTCTATGAGCAGTAGTTCAATGGAACAGTAATCAACAGTAATTATAACTAACTAACTGTCAGTTAAAACAGAATCTGCTGACATGATCAATACTAAATCTAATTAGCTGATTAGTGTAACAATACTTCCCTCCTAAAAGAGATCCTTGTCCTCAAGGATCACCTTCAATGCCTCATAGAATTCCCAAGTAGCATCATCAGCAGACAAACCTTCCCATTTGACCAATACTTGTGCCACAGCCTTGCCACCCTTCTTGACCATTCGCCTCTGAAGAATACTCTCAGGATTGGGGCAAAGTGGATGGGCAATGTCAATGACAGGAGGTAATGAGACATGAGCAGGCAATGCAAAGCACCTCTTTAATAATGAGACATGCACAGTGGGGTGGATTTTGACCGAATCTGGAAAGCAAAGAGTGTAAGCTACTGGTCCCACCTTCCTCAAAATTTGAAATGGACCATAATACTTGGCTGCCAGCTTATGAAAAGAATGGCCAGAAACAGTACTCTGCTTATAGGGATGGATCTTGTAGTATACCCAATCACCAACCTCAAAAACCCTGTCACTCCTGTGTGAATCAGCCTGTTGTTTTATTCTCAATTGGGCCCTCCTCAAATGGTGTTTCAAGAGCTCCAACTTCATCTCCCTGTGAAGTAATGTAGCATCAACTTCAGCAGAAGCTGATTCACCTGGAAGATATGGCAAGTGTAGCGGAGGAGGCCTCCCATAAAGTGCCTCATAGGGAGTCGTTTGAGTAGCACTATGAAAGCAAGTGTTGTACCAATACTCGGCCATAGCTAGGCAAGAGAACCAAGTATTAGGTTCTTCACTACAAAAACACCTTAATTAAGTTTCCAAGCTCCTATTCAACACCTCAGTTTGGCCATCAGACTGAGGATGGTATGCTGAAGAAGTGTTCAATTGGACCCCTTGTAGGTGGAACAATTCTTGCCAAAAGTTGCTGAGAAAGACAACATACCTGTCACTAGTGATTGTATCAGGCAACCCATGCAATTTAACCACTGTGTCCATGAAAACCGCAGCTACTGACTGAGCAGTGTAAGGGTGTTTCAAGGGAAGAAAATGAGCATATTTACTTAGTCGATCCACAACTACCAAGATGACCTCATAACCCTTGGATTTGGGAAGACCGTCAATAAAATCCATGCTAATTTGAGACCAAACCACTTCGGGAATAGGTAATGGTTGTAATAGACCTAGATAGGCAGCTAGATCAGATTTATTCTTCTGGCAGGTGTCACACTTCTGAACAAATAACTTCACATCAGTTCTGATACCCTTCCAGTAAAATAGAGTCAAGAGCCTCTTAAGAGTAGCTTCTACACCAGAATGCCCTCCCTGAGCAGAAGAGTGCCAAAAGGATATGATATCAAATCGTAACTGAGGCAACTTACCAACTACTAATTTCCTCTTTCTTCTAAGCTGGTTATTTTGCCAAGTAAATTGTTTATGGCAATTTGGATTAGCTACCAATTCTGTAATGAGAATCCTCAATTTAGGATCTGCATCCCAGCTAGATGCTATAGCTTGAGGAAAATCAGAAGAAGTATTAGAGAGTATCAAGGTCATTAACTCAGCCCCTTGCACCCTGGACAAAGCATCAACCACTTTGTTTTCTACCCTCTTTTTGTACTCAATGACATAGTCAAATGGCATAAGCTTAGTGAGCCATAACAATTGTGAGTTAGTGTGTAATTTTTGTTCCAACAGATACTTCAAAGCCTTTTGATCAGTTCTGATAATAAATTTCTGGTTTAACAAATAATGTGACCACTTGGTCACAGCATGCACAATAGCCAATAGTTCCCTATCATACACCGAGAGTGTTGCATGCCTAGGTGAAAGCCCTTTACTAATGAAAGCAATAGGGTGACCCTCCTGCATTAGTATAGCACCAATCTCAAACCCACTAGCATCAGTTTCCACAGTGAACAACTTATTCATGTCAGGTAATGCCAACACTGGTGCCTTAGTCAATGCATCCTTAAGTTGTGCTAGTGCCACTGAAGCCTCTTCATTCCACTGGAACTTGTCCTTCTTCAGAAGATCATTCAATGGTCTTGATATAGTACCAAATCCTTGGATAAATCTTCTATAGTATCCAGCTAATCCCAGAAAACCCCTCAACTGTTTAAGGGTAGTTGGAGTAGGCCAATCCCTTATAGCAACAATCTTCAAGGGATCTTTAGATACCCCTTCTTGGTGATGAAATGACCTAGATACTCAATCCTCCTCACTCCAAAGAAGCATTTAGATTGCTTAGCAAATAGCTGGTAGTGCTGCATAACCTCAAAAACAGACCTTAAGTGTTTCAGATGCTCATTAAAAAGTTCTGATTAAAAAGTTCTGCTGTAGATAAGAATATCATCAAAGAAAACAAGAACATGTTTCCTAAGAAAGGCTTGGAAGACATAGTTCATCAATCCCTGAAATGTGGCAGGTGCATTTGACAGGCCAAAGGGCATGACAACATATTCAAAGTGCCCCGAATGAGTTCGAAAGGCTGTTTTAGGTACATCTTCAATTGCCATCCTCAGTTGGTGGTAACCAGATCTAAGATCAATCTTAGAAAAGATTATAGAGCCCCCCAACTCATCCACTAGGTCCTCAACAACTGGAATAGGGAACTTGTTCTTGATAGTGTGTTTATTCAAATCTCTGTAATCCACACACAACCTCCATGTACCATCTTTCTTGCCCACCAACACCACTGGATCAGCAAATGGACTACAACTAGGTTGTACCACCCCTTTATCTAACATCTGCTGAACCAACCCTTCAATAATGTCCTTCTTGACTGAAGGATATCTGTAAGGTCTTTTATTTATAGGTTCGGTATTGTTGTGCAACACTATTCTATGATCAAAGACTCCTCTGAATGGAGGTAATTGTTGGGGTTCCTCAAATAAAATCTTGTACTCTTGTATTAGACTTAGTAGTCTAGGGTCCTTCTCAAAGTTCTCCTGAGCTTTAATTGAATGCGACTGGTCTTTGTTACACTTAGATGGAACTACTTGAATCATACATAGTTGGGAATTGTTACCTGACATTTTAGCTAACTTTCCAGCTACTGTAGTTCTAATTTGTTTGCCTTCTCCCCTGAGAAGATGCTTTCTCCCTTTATACCAAAACTCCATAGTGAGTTCCCTGAAATTCATCTTGATATCTCCTAATGTTAACAACCATTGAACCCCCAAAACTACACCACAAGATCCTAGTGGCAACAAAAGGAATTCTGCTGAAAACTCCACACCTTGTAACAGCCAAGAAATATTGCACATTTGGCTCACGTGCAGATCATTACCATTAGCTGTTGTTACTGCCTGAGGCGTAGTAGATGTAACTTGGCATCCCAAACCCTTAACCACTTCAGGATCAATGAAATTATGTGAACTTCCTGTGTCTACCAAGATATGAAGAGGTTTCTTGGAATGGTAACCAGTGACCCTTAATGTTCTGAACCCCAATGAGCCATTAAGTGCATGAGCAGAGATTTCCATCTGTTCTAATGGCCTGATTAATTCTATCTCCTGGTCCTCCAGAGTTGCTTCTTTTTCATGTTCACTCTCCACTTCTTCATGTTCCTCCACCTCTATCAAGTATAACTGCTTTAAGTTCTTGCACTTGTGGCCAAACACATACTTCTCATTACAGAAATAGCACAGTCCCTTGGACCTCTTTTCATTCATTTCTTCTGCACTCAAGGTCCTTCTATTGGTCCCTCTAGTTGTTGTTGTATTTGTACAGCTACTTGGAGTGGGTAATAAGGGAGGTTTACTTTGAAAATTCTAATCACTATACCTTCTTAGTTGATTTGAATTTTGAACAGGCTGTCTCAAAGCTTCTAAGTATGCCTCCTGCATTCTTGCCGACTTATAAGCTTGAGATAATGTGAGAGGGTTTGTTATTTTTACTGCCATGTTCAACTCCTTCTTCAAACCTCCTACAAAGCAACTGATTGCATTTTCTTGTGACAGATTAACCCTGGTTAGATTCCTCTCAAAAATAGCCTGATAATCTTTCACTGCTCCTGTTTGTCTCACTTTCTTTATCTCCTCCATTGGGTCATCATAATCTGCCCCAAATCTTTCTACTAGAGCCATAACATACTCACTCCATGTTGGTGGCTGTAAGTATTGTCTATACTTCATGAATGACAAATGCCATTGAACAGCCTCACCTTCAAACTGTAAAGATGCAATTCCTATCCTTTCCTCCATCGGAATGTTGTCCAGACTAAAAAATTGTTCGATCCTGAATAACCAAGATCTGAGATCTTCTCTAGAGAACCTCAAGAATTCCATCCTCGACCATCGAGAGAATTGAAATGGTGATTGGTGAAACTACTTGCACTCTTCTCCCTGTGGAACCTTTCATCGAACAGTTTCTGTGCATCTAGCATTTCCCCTCTTTCAAAATGAATTACAGGTGATTTTTCTCCTTGATTTCCTCCGGTAGTTGCAGGTGATTTATCTCTGTGGTTTCCTCCCATAGTCGCCAATTGATCCTTCAATTCCAACACAACTTGATCCAATCTCTTGAGATTCGACACTTCCCCTGCAAGAGTCCCCATTTCTGATAACATTTTCTGCATCATCTCACGCAATTCCCCAACTTCATTGTTGGAAGATCCATCATTTGCTCTTGTATTTTTTGTCATTGTTGCCAAGGAAAGATCAGCTCTGATACCAATGTTAGCTCAATTGCAAGAATCAGTGAAGATTCTTCGATTGAGATGAACTGTTGAATAACAGCTTAAGAACAATTAGAATTGAAGAGAAGAATTAGAGAAGAAGAGAGATTTAGAGAAGAGAACAATGATTTGCATATTGATTGATCTGAAATGTACATATGAGATGTGTTTATATACAACTGTAGTAGTGACTTATTCAGCCTAATTCTCAACTAACTTCCTGATCAACTAACCAACTCTATGAGCAGTAGTTCAATGGAACAGTAATCAACAGTAATTGTAACTAACTAACTGTCAGTTAAAACAGAATCTGCTGACATGATCAATACTAAATCTAATTAGTTGATTAGTGTAACAGGTTTTCTATGTGTTGCTAAAGTAAAACCTTCTCAGCCTAAAAACAAGAATTTGTAAGTGTTCATGCAGATCTCTGAAATTCATACCACGAGATACATATTTTTCTTAAACTAAAGAAGGTAAAGAAGACTGCTTCTCACTGATATATGTGTATCCTTAAAGTTGGCAAACTAAGAAAAGGCTGTTACCAAACAGTAGGAGTTAGGTCCACACAGGAATGGAACTTGACTTTCAGAAGACTGATACAAGACTGGGAAATAGACACTCGGGCATATTTCTATGGCACATCATATCAATACAATGGAATACAGGTAAAAGGGAAGACACACTCAGGTGGAGTATTCAGTTAAGGCATTTTTACAGTAAGCTCTGCTAACAAAGATCTGAATCAAGTGGCATCACCGCTGAATCTATTGCCATGAAATTAATATGGAGTGTAAAAATACACTTCTACTTGGTGATGAAAGACTAAGTTTCAACTCAGGCGATCCCAAGGAGAAGGGGAATTCATTTATCCTCAAGATGTAATTTTTGTGGGCAAAACCCTGAGACAGTCGAACATCTGTTTCTACATTACAAGATGACCAGCTAGTTATGGAATTTGTTCATAAGGTTTAGAGGTCTTAGGTGGACACTGCCAGGTAGGATATCTGATGCACTGATGAGCTGGAACTCAAAAGGAGAATAGCAGCACAAACAAAGATAAATGGAGAATTGTCCCTGTAGCAATTTGGTGGACAATTTAGAGGGGAAGGAATTCCAGGTGTTTTGAAGATAGTAGTTGTTCCTAACAAAGGATAAAGATGAATCGTATTCTTGTATTCTGTTATTGGTGCAAATCAGATATACAGATGATCCAATTTCTGTTATAGACATCCTCGGGTTCTTATGAGATGATATAGGGCTTAGGTCGTTTGTTTTTGGCTTTTAACACTTCGTGTTGATGATTTATAGACTATTAGGTACCCTGTAAAAAAAAGAGGTTGGATGAAACCTTAATTTTTCATGTATAATGTAGGAAATTTTATAAACTGTAAATACATTAAGAAACCGATTCCACCTTTAACTTCCTTTCCAGAAAGAATAGACAACAGTGATAGTACTGTATTTTACTTTCTTTATCTCCCTTTTTTCTTCATTCCCTATCCTCTACAAGATCCAAAAGAAGATATGTTCAATCGAAGAGAGATGGAAGCATACCAAAAGAAGCATTTTCTAGTAATTCCTCACTATCTAATGATACGTAGCTTCATATGTTATGCTTCAAGAATCAAACATAAGCTGCTAGAAGTAGAAATATTAGTAAGTACTAAGTTGGTCAAATTGCAGTTCGTTCCTACCATTAGGTGTAGTTATTTATCTGCTTATTTTTCACAGTGAGATTATTTTCAGGTGTCAATATTTCTCCTAATGTTCCTGATACATGTTGCCAAGAGTTGAGGGATATTCACTGCTAAATCTTTTTATAAAGGATAACAGAAAAGGGAAAATGTGGCCCTCCCTAATTTAGGATCTGCAGGACAACAAGGAAGGTGGCATTTTTTTGTACATACTACTGATCACAAAGCTATTAAATGCCAAATTACGATAACAAGGAATAAATTCTCAGTAGTTGGTCCTTGGCACTTATTACTCCATTCTCCAATCACCTCCAAATTGTGAACAGCAGATTTGGACATATTTGGGTTAAAACGGCTGATGCCACAAGATGTTAAAGACATTCTTCTCAGCTGAAAATTCAGATAACGAAGCTTCAAGATTGCTCTCCTTGTATCACCTTCAAGAATTTTCCTCTTGATCAATATTTTTTCCTCATAATACCTTGTAAGTTTTCCACATAATGTCTCACTACTTGAGACATATAACTCTATTTTTATATATCTGAATCATTTTTAGCCAAAACCCTGGCACACGTATCCGTACTTGGATCTGTATCTCCGAATCTTAAAATGTTGATCATGAAGGATACAACCTCTAGATCTGCACCCGTATTGAACACCCGCACCCGAGTCGGAGCAAATTTAGATTTGAAGAGAAAGATCTGTTTTTTTGTGATAAACCAGGCTCATTCTTCTCATTTCATTTCTCCTCCAGACCTTGAAGTTTCACTGTCTTGCGAGCAGGACTAGCTTCCCATTAATAGCTTGGGACAAACTACATCCAGTTTTTGCTCTTGTGCTCCCTGTGTCATCACTGGGATTCAACAGAAGTCACTCATATGCCTTTGTTTCGTAACAAAATAATGCTCTTTGGGCAGGTGTAGTGTCCTACTAAGAAAAGGAGTCTAATTTAGTGCCTACAAATAGGGTTCCAATGTAGACACACAATTCAATAATATTCTTCTCCAATATTTAGATCTTGGTAGAGAATCAAAGCGCTTCTGCTACCGGCGGGCGACTATTATCCATACATGTCGCCCGTCTGGCCAACGATTATGTTAACAAAAGTTGGGTCACTGTGTATCTTTCCGGTGACTATTTTCTCATATCTTATTTGTGTAACACCATGAATTTTTTCGGTGACTACTTTCTCATATTTAATTTACATAGTACCGTGCAGTTTTTCCGACTGCTTTTTCATATTTGATTTGTGTAGCACAGTGCATCATTTCGGTGACTACATTCTCATATCTTATTTGTATAACACCGTGACATCTTTCCATGACTACTTTCTCATATCCGATTTATGTAGCACTGTGCCATTTTGTGCCATTTTTCCAGTGACTACTTTTTCATATCCAATTTGTGTAGCACAGTCTCATTTATCTGGTGACTACTTTCTTATTTATGTTGGGTCATGCCATTGTTCCGACCCTACCCATATAACTTCTCTTCGTCAGGAGGGTAGTGTCATCAATCAGACTCTACTTATATAATTTTATTTTCAAGTTAGGTTGTGTCATCATTCCGACCCTACCCATATAATTTTCTTTCTCAATAGGATCGTGCCATCATTCCGACCCTACCCATAAACTCTTATTTCTCAAATTGTGACCTCTTTCAGCCATCAAATCTAGTAATCCGACGCATGAGCATGTTTCCACCAGTTTTACAATGACTTTCTTGATTAAGATCTACTCATCCGTTGATTTCAGGACAACTTATATATTTTATATTAAATTTTGAGCACTTTCTGTTTTAGATTTGCTTTTGCAAAAAAGAATGATGTCGAGGAAGAAATCTATATGGAGCAACCACATACTTTGTTGCTTAGGGGAAAACTGGTAGCCTTGTATGTCACTCTATGGTCTGAAACAGTCTTTCTCAAGCTAGGTTTGGGAAGTTCAACAATGTAATTCAGAAATTTATCACACTGTGTTTTATTGACATTATACATCAAATTCAGTATTTCATGAGAAGACTAAGCACATTGAGATTTACTGATAATTATGTGAAGTGGAGTGATCAATTTGAGATATGTCACCACGCCCCTCGTTGGTCCAATTATTAGTTATACTTGTAACGAGCTAGGTACAAATAATTTGTATGCACTAGCTTGAGGGAAGTGTTAGAATAGGAATAGGTATACACAATCCTACTTATTAGAATAGAAATAGGAATAGTATCTAGTATCCTACTTATAAAAGGATTATAACGTAGTGTCCTAGTAGGAAAAGGATTCTAAGTTAGTGCCTATAAATAGGGTTCCAATGTAATAATGTAGACACACAATTCAATAATATTTTCCTCCTATATTTCTTGTAGGCAAGAGCGGTATTTTTTTTGTAATTCAAATTGAGAGCTGAAGGTCTCATGTTTTGTTAAAATGAAAAGTATAGTATTTACTCATTGCCCAGTCCAACGCGACCCGGCCCAAATGAATTAGGAAATAACAAAAAAAGCAAAGGCAGACAAGGAGGTGAATATATCGAAGACCAAAGAGGCTTTATGTCTCTGTTGATAATACAATTAAATAATTGAAGTGTGTTCTCTCTAACTGAAGCTTTTAGATGAGATGGTCACTCACTTCAACAGTCTCTAAACAATATTTTTTTGAGCTAGTGATTTACTAAACAATGTTTCCACAACAACCACATTTTGTTTCAATCGCTGACTAATTTGTGAAGATAAGAACTAAAGCTCCTTGGCCAAGGACAAATTGAACTATTTCTCTATATTCACCACTTACTCCCTTTACTTTAGTAGGAATGAGTGACTTTCTTCTGGTTATACTGTGTCAACTGGATAAAGAGATTGTGATCCAAGATGAAACACTCATAGGGCTGACTACATAATGCATTGATTCTTTAGGGAACCCCTAAGCTTTTGTCTTTTTCTAAGCCCAAACTGGCTCCTGAAAGTAGAAAAATATTAAGCCTAGTTGACTGATCTCAAAAGTTAATACTTGTTTGCATCTAATTGAGAGGAAACGAGAACGATTACTACTACTACTAATGCTTCTACTAGATAGTCCTAGGACCGCCCAATTCCCTGCAAGGAGAACAACCATCCAGTCAAGAAGCCTGCATTTTTGTTTTGAATAGATGATTTACAAACTCTTACTTCGCCAAGTGGTCTTTTCCTCTCAAGGCAGCTTTAAAATCCATGTCCCCTTATTAGCATGCCTATGAAGTTATGGCTTAATTCATGTGCAAGTAACTAGTAGTCAAGTGAAATGACTTCTCATGATTCCTATCACACTGTTTCAGTGTGCTGGTCAGTTAACTGGTCAATTCTAATGCATGATGGATTGATAGAAGAGAAAGTTAAATCGAAAAGAATAAAAAAGAACAGTTCCCTTAGAGAAGGTAGAGGGAGTGAAAGAACTATGTTGGTTCAGTCCAGCAGATTGGTTCAAGTAAACCTCTTTGTTGGATACTCCAGGTTGGCATGCTTAATTTGCATTTTGACCAATCCTTTTGTTTACGAGCACCAAGGGGTATGGGTCTAAACCACATCTGAAATATCCAACTGGATGGCAGGTATAAAAATACCGATAATGATTGTCCCAACCATGATATTACCGTATAGACGTCCATTAGGAGAGGAGGGATCTCAGATTCTTAAGCCATAGGATTTGTTGTTCTGTTTTAAACTACTTACTGTTGAGTCCCACATGAGTGGAATGAAGAAAAGATGGTCTCCTTATATGGACTTGGACAATTCTCCCCTTATGAGCTAGTTATGAGTTGAGTTGGAATCAAGATTCATTTCTTTATATGGTATCATTGTAAGGCTTATCCCAATTTATGATTTACCGAGGTTGGGCCCCCATATTTAAATTAGCCATGCACCAGATGTTCAGTCCTAGGCGTGAGGTGGGATGTCAAGTCCCACATGATAGGCTGAGGAAAAGATGTCCAGTCTTGGGCGTGAGGCAGAATGTTAAGTGCACATGGTGGGGTGAGGAAAAGACGGGTCTCCTCATATGGACTTGGTTAATCCTTCTCTCAAAATCTATCATTTGAGGTCGAGTTAGGCTCAAGATCCATTTCTTTACACTTACAACTATGATTACTTCGACAATTTGACCAATTAGCAGAGAGTTACCATCTAGCTATACAAAGTACCTCAGAGGGCTATATCCCAAGCCAGAGAACATAGCCAAGGCAATAATTTCTCAGTTAACATAGCCAAGGCAATAATTTCTCAGCTATTTCTATCTTCACATGACCAAGTTTGCAAGGGGAAAGGGTTACCAAATCTCTCAAATGGGATTAAAGAAGTCTGGGAAAGGCATTCATTATTTTTCTGCCCCTGCTACGGCGTAGGTCTATCAACTGATCTAGGAGAGTTTCCCTTTTTGCCTATATATTATCCAAAAACTGCATATGAATCCAAAATTGTTCAGAAAACTCAAGCACATACAAGTTATTGTTGAGGTTAACAGATCTTTTTCACCAATAGAAGAAACAAATAAGTTATACAAGTGACTAGGTGACATGGTCCACTCATTCTAGACATGGTATTTGGTCCTCTTAGTACGAAAGGCAGATGTTTTCAACCCTATTGGCTCGACCACCACGTACACACACTACGTATGTAAAAAAATCAATAAAAATGTTTATATAGGTAATAGCACAATTTAGACTCACAGACTTTAAATCTCTATCTGTATCTTGCAACTTACTACTATTTGTAAGTGCAAACCTGCCAGAAGGAAATCAGACCTGAAAACAGTAGCCCAATATATAAAAATCTAAACTCCGACAGAGGTGAAGTATAAAAACACCAACGAAACCATCAAATCTGGAATTCCAACAAAGAAGATTGTAGGACTGACAATTAAAACGCAACAGTTACAATCTTAAACAACTCCACAAATATCAAAACACACTAATTATCCAAAACCATAAGCAATTAAGGTATTCATTAGGGGAAAAAAACTAGGAGTAGTAGTAGTATATAAAAAGGGGTTTAGTATAATTAATTCTTACCTGATTCTGCCATACTTGTGATTCACGGTCATGAAGAATTACAGTAAAAACTCTGTCATCTCAAATTTGCATATTTCGGTGGCAAGAAATAAGGAATTGTGTCCTTTGACATAATCACGGCAGAAGATGCTTGTCTATTACTGAAGATAGCAAAATAAAATGAGGGGTTCTTACCAACTCTAGAGCAAAAAGAGTCAAAACAAAAAAGAGCATATACATCAAAGTATACAGGTAGAGTTGCCAAAATACCCACTAAGACACAAGTCATGAAAAATTAGTGACATAATCACTAATTATGACATCACCCATGTCCCTACTTAGAACTTACAAAAGAGCTCACAAAGTCTTCATATCTCCACTTTGATCATCCTTCTTTTCCAACAAATAGAAAATAATATATCTATTTTCAACGTTAAGATTTATATTAGAAAAAAAGTCTCAACCCAACGGGAAACAATCAGCTTCAAAGGTAAAATCATCATCATCTCCTACTTCATTTTCTTTCAAAAATCAAGCTTCAAAATTATTTTCCCGCCATTTAGAAATTTGAGAAATCTTCCAAAATCACTTGATAACTCATTAATAGATACATTTTAGTAATTTAAAAGCATTAAAAATATGTTTTGCCATTGCAAGAGCTAAATTTTGAACCCAAATCTCATTCAGTCGCGTTTTTGTAGGGATGTCGTACCTCATCGATCGTTAAAGACATATATTGTAATCTAGTATCTATATTTGTAGTATATAATACCAGTAGTTGAATTTGTTGTCGCTGGTGGTGATTATATGGGAGTATGGGAGGAGACACCAAAAAGGTGGTATTGGAAATCTTTTAGTAAGAAAATCGTACCCATTGCATTGCGTCGCAGTGGTTCATATGACGATATGATTGCAAGTGTAATTGAGGTCGGTGAGTTAATTTGCGAGTCAAATGACTTGGTGATTAGATATCAAATGAATGGGAGGGGAAAATACATCCAACATTCATAAAAAAAAATGATAGACACGTGAACTTCTACATGTTAGATATTGATATTGATGACTTTAGTACTACATTGAGGATAAATGACAATGTGAGGCCTCCAATTGAACCAACGATTTTATTTAACGACGACAATGATTCGATTGGATATGAAAGATTGGGCGATCATTCAAAATAAATCTTAATTAGTGATAATTCAAATGAGAGCTTGGGTGACAATGAATATACATGATGATCCAATTAATGTGGAATATCATCCATTAGACGTGGAAGATTCCGAACCCGAATGTTGTGAAAAATACAGGGAGAAGGGGAATTGGGATCACAATCTAACCATTCCTTCCTCGACGAAACTAATTTATGCATAAATCAAACTGAGTTGCAATTGTTATTAGCCAAAGCGGTGGCAAGTAAGTGTTTTGATTTTACTATTGTGAAGAGTTGTACTAAATACATAAAGGTGAAATGTATATCCCACAATTGTGCATGGATATTGTGGGCGAGGAAATATAAGTGTTCAGATAGATTTCGTATCAACAAGTACATTGGTGGACATCGTTGTGGCATTGAACATGCCAACAGTAGCCATAGAAAAAATTTCAATCAAAGTCATTATTTCACTTTGTGTAAATATGTATCGTGATGGAAAGGATCCAAATGTTAAAGAAATTAAATGATCTATGCTTAATTCTTTTCATTGTAGTCTAAGTTATTGGAAATGTTGGAAGGGGGGTGTGGTTGCCAAGGAAATGGTCTGAGGGACAACGAAGAACAAATATGCATGCTTACCGGCTTTTTCCTACATGTCCGAGACTCTTAATGTTGATTCTAGATATAGTATCACGGTAAACAAGGATAGTTAAAGGTTCATGTATTATTTATTGGCCTTTGGTGCTTGCATTAAGGGATTTGCCCAGATGAGAAAGGTAATTGTGGTTGATGGCTCTCATTTACATGGTAAATACAAGGGTGTGTTGTTGAGTGTTGTTGTGCAAGATACGGAGAATCATGTTTCTCCAATTGCCTTTTGTGTCATTGACAAAGAGAATGATTCATCTTGGACATTCTTCGTTGAGTAGTTGGAGGAGATTGTAGTCGATGAAACAGATTTGTGCATTATCTCTAATAGACACAAGAGCATCGCCAACAATATTTTGAATGCTTACAACCATTCTCACCGCGTGTCACGACCCGAGAGCACCCGCAAGTCGTAACACGACGTACTTCCCCCAAAGGGGTCTCACAAGCCCTTAGCATATTCATAACATAAGACATAAGAAAATATGGAAGAATTTAAAACTTTAAGATATACAATCGAATCATTTTCATAAATCGCAAACAGAAGACTTTTCTAAATCTTTTGTCTCAAACCATCTAACTTGACATGAATATTAAACTTTGGGACGCAACCTATACAAAGTCTTAAACATAAAAGTAAATAATGTAAAGGTAAATGGATGTTTTCCTCGAAGCTATGGACTCACCAAGATGTTCAATCTTCCTTAGATCCTTGAAACTCTAGCCTCCAATAGCAACTCAAAGCTCTAACCCTAAATTTTGTTAGAATGTAGGCAATATGTGTCAGTACAAATGTACTAAGTATGAAAGTCGGCACAATATCACAAGAGCATCTCAAATGGTTAGTCAACATAAGACATAAGCATAAGACTTAACCACATAGTCATAACATAAACATTATAATCATAGCATAGTCTCCAACATAAGCTTCATATGAATATAAGTCAACATAAGACATAGTTAATGAGCATAAGAGATAAGGCATAATCATATCAACATAATTGACCCTTGTTCATCCATATCATGATAACACCATTCTGAAGTAACTTCAAAAGTATACAAGTGCAAAGCAAGAATAGCATCCCATAATACTATCCAAGCCAAGTATCCCTTTTTAGTCATCTTAATAATACTCTACATGCATGGACAACTCTAAAGCTTCTCTATGACATAAGGGTACCATATTTCTAAGTAACCCCAAGACACACTTGTGCAATGCATGAAAGGCATCCCCTACTACCCTCAAAACAGCATTGACTTGAAGTCATCCTAGTCATATCCACCATATTTTGGCCTCATTATTAACTTCATTCTCTTAACTAAAATAATCTATTACCTTGAGTCAACTATAACTAGCTATGAAAGGTAACTCTAGTCCCATCCTATCTCAAGGCTTCTCTTTAATGACCCTAAGTCATACTTTGTGCAATGCACTCATAGCATCCCATAATGATAATCATGCTAAGTATTACTTTTAGGTATGCTTACTAGTACTTCTTGGGTTGGAACCTAGTTCCCCTCTTTATATTTAGAACACTATGAGGTACTCTCTCTCAAGCACATCTTAGTTAGTTACTAAGTTGAACCGCAAGAGATACTTCATTAAATATATCTAAGTTCCTTCTTCACATGGACCCTATGAGATACTATCTTAAGCATGTCTAAGTCCACCTATCCTTTTGAACACTAAGAGATACCACTTTTGGTATGTCTAAGTTCATCTACACTTTTGAACACTATGAGTTACTCCCTTAAGTAAGTCTTAGTTGTTTATGCTTTGAACACTATGAGATGTTTCTCAAGCATTTCTTAGTTCATAGGATTTGGATATCTCTACTAGGAAACTTGACTCAACCATGTGAAGGATCCCATCTTATGAGACCTAACTTTGGGTAAACCTACACTCTACTACGTAAGAGTTCCCCCTTTAACTTGGATAGTGCTCACATCAACTAGGTGTGGCTCTCCTTTCTTCTTGGAGTCCGGACCCTATCTTGTGTGAGAGTCCATCTCATTGACAATATCCACTTGTAGCTAAGCATCACCCCAAGGTTTACCTATTAAGTCTTGCTTAACACTCATCTCTAACGGAAGGATGTCCATGACAATCAATCCACGTTGCAGTGATTCTATCACTTTTATCTAGAAAGCATTCCTAAGTTAGGTTACGTTAGCATATGCCTTTAACCACAATCCAACCTATTAGACTTCTAGTCTCTTTGTACATTACTCTCAAAGCCTTAGCATAACTAAGCAATCACATTATCCTCACCCTAAAGCCCTATCCATCATGATCACAAAGCCTAGTATCAAGGTTTCTTTCTTAATCTCTTCTTTATACTTGGGTTTCATAGTAATTTGATCACATCATTCAATACTAGGTTATTTAAGTCTCAATTTATCATAAAGGTTCAATTCTAACTTCACAACTCAAGATACTTCGTATTCAATTAAGTCTAGGTCAATTCATATTTATATGATCCTACCTATGAATTAGTATTCAAGACAATTGAAATGTGAAGATCACATTGATTCCTTCAACATTGCCTCTATTGACATAAATCTAAAAAGATCAACTTTATCAACTTAGATTAGGTGATCATCAAAAAACATAATTCAAACATAATTGAATGTTATCCACTAGATTGGATTCACAATCAAGCCGTACCCATAATGCAATCACAACCCTAGCTAGATTGAGGTATTTGGATTCATAATTGGGGGAAATTATGGGGGCTCCATGGGTGGAAGAACCCATGTATGAATAAGCTTCACATACCTTGTATAAATTCCCTAAACAAAGCTTGTATACAATGGATAATCAACCTAAATTCTCCCTCTCTTCTTTCTTTTCTTCTTCTTCAATTTTAGAAAGATGATTTTTGGATAGAGTTTTGGAGTCTTTAGGTGAGTTAGTTAGAATGATTATTTTAGGGTTTCTTAAGCTTATATAGGTGGCTAAATAACCTATTAACCAACCTACATTAACCATTAATAACTAACCCAACCCCTAACTTCAAACTTAAAACTAAAATGCTGAAAACTGGTAGCACCTATGAGACCCCATCTACGGACCGTAGAAGGGTCTACTGAATGTAGATTGGTCTCGTCGTTTGGGTCAGAGACTCAAAACTTGCATGGTGTTGCAGTCCTAACCTACGCCCATGATCTATGGGGCTTAGGTTGATCTACTGACCGTAGATTGCAATCGTAGGTCACCAAATTGGCAGTTTTAGGGACTGTTTTGGGGTCCCCTTCAAGGACCCCTTGGGTGGTCCTGGGGGGAGGTCGTATATGGATGTTTTACCCCTAATTATGTACATCTAAGTATAGGATCCATTTTTATTAATATTAACCTTCGTATATCACTTCAAAAGTCCACTACAAGACCCTTCAACACACTAGTTCATCTCACTAGTTCAACTTACTAATTTCCGAGCGTCATGGTCGTTTCTTGACGTTTGACCTCTAAAATCACCAAACAAACTTGAATAGCCATTTTTCATCATTTAAACAAGTTTTTAACTATAAAATCACATGTGAGGCTCTAGTTTCACCTTTAGTTCCATTAAACAATACCTAGGTTTAACTTGGTTCTATGGGGTATTACAATATCCCCCACTTGGGAACATTCATCCTCGAGTGACACTCTAAACACTTTATAAAGTATAAAAATCTAACTATTCAGCCCATTTTGCATGAATACATCTAATGCACATATTCAAGGAAGAACTTAAATTCCAAGCTAGACACATACAATGCAACACAAGGGAGTAGGAACTGCTTCTACCAACCCAAAATGCATCAAGTTCTAAATCTACTCATTCTCAAGGAGGAACTAAAATCTCCTAGGTAAAACATGGTCAACACATACACATGGAGACAAAAAGCAAATTACTACTTATAGGCATTTATTTATTAGGGAAATCTTTCAACTCAAAACTAGGGTATGCTCATATCCCAACTCATGAAGTCTATATGCAAGTCTACAAGTGCAATACAACATGAGCTAAACCATGCATATAAATCATATCTAACAAGACCCAAGCACTTTCATGATCATGTATTCAAGGAAATCATGGAACACATAAGGCACAAAATAACCTATTAGATAGGCACCCTATTCCCCACATAGGAGTAAGCATACACCAACTTATCTAAACATCATATTGGCTAAAATAACTTCAAAATCCAACATAACAAGTCATAAAGGCAAGAAATCTTGAAATTTACTAAAGCATGAAACACATACCAGAAAGGGACATGAGGAGATCACTGTTGATCTTCTCTATATTGGAGAGCATAAAACCTATTATTCTTTTTAGAACTATCATCCGGACTACTAGAGGCAACTTTCTTATCTTCTCTTCCATTAGTCTTAAAAGCCGGACAATCTCTCATTTTTTGCCCATCCTTTCCACACTCATAGCAACGATCCACGACGGCTAGACACTTACCATAATGACTCCTCCCACACTTAAATCAAGTAGACATGGGAAATGGAGACCCACTACCCCTCTCTTTGTCAAACTTAGAGGTGTTGGAAGAATCTTGGCCGGGATATCTTGGTTTAGTTCTAGGCGTATCTTGCCCTCAGACGTAACATGAAAGGACTTATCACTTTCCAACCTAGCCCTATCTTTCTTAAGTTTTAACTCATATATTTGTTGGGAAAACACCATAAGATGTGAGATATCCATGTTATCATGTAGCATTGCCGCACGACATTCTTCCTCAACCATCTCGTACACTCCTGACATAAGCCTATTCATCAAATCCCTTGGACTGGATACCAAGCTTGGAACATATTTAGACATAAGAGAGAATTTCAAATAGTACTCTTTTACACTCATACTACCTCTCAGTTTGTCTTTCCTCAACTCCCGAGGGAAAAACCTATCATCCTACTATCTTTCCATTGCTCATACCAAATTTGGGAAACGTCTTTCAATTGATAGGCGGCTAGCTCTGCTTTCTCATTGGAATACACTCCCATGATTGCAAGAATCTTATAAGCTTCATCTATGAATCCCTTTGGATCTTCCTCAACCTTGGAGCCATAGAACTCCAGGGTGTTCATTCTCAAGAACACTCTCACCCTAGAAGCACCCATTCCTCCTATAGGGTTTGCCGGAGTCACCACCTCTCTATTGGCTTGCGCCGCCAAGGCTTAAACCAATAATTGAATAGAATCCCTAAGCTTACCAAGAGTAGCATTCCTAATTGGAGGGTCATTTGGAGCTTGAGTAGGTACTCTATGTTGATATTGAGAAGGATCTTGGTTTGGAACTAGGGGGAGGAATTTCTTTCTCTCCTTCATCATCCTCAAATCTCCATGCATTAGCTCTAGTATTTTCCATAACCTGAAAAATCATAGGCAAACATTAAAAGAAAGACCTACTAGAGCTAAACTTTTATGGCACGACTAAAAGAATGAAGAAGTGAGATTGTTCCTAAGCATCCAATAGTCTCCTATTCATGAAACGTGTCGTGACTAACACCCATGAATAAGACTCTACGTAGACGTGGTTTGCAACATCCTAAAACTTTTCCAAAGCATTATGCTCTAATACCAAATTTGTCACGACCCGAGAGCACCTCCAAGTCATAAAACTGTTAGGACCAAAAATAAGCAGGTGTAAACGCGGAAGCTAGCAAAGCGAACCTCAAAAGACCACGAGTAAGAAGACAACGAGAAATACACCAAAAGACACAAAGATTTAACGTGGTTCGGTCAATCGACCTACGTCCACAAAGGAGATGAGCAATCCACTATAAATATGAGAGTACAAAATACAGAGAGAAACAACCTCAACCAATTCACTCGGAATACATGGAAGGTTCACACAAGTGATAACGTATCAAGCTTGTGACCCATAAATTCTCCCCCTAACCAAAACTCTCAAAGCCCTTAAGACTACATTGTGAATGCTAATTAAGTTAGAAGGAACATGTCTCTATTTATAGAGTCCTAAACCTTTTCCTACATGAAAAAGGATTAGTCAATCCAAAACCTTTTCCTAAAAGGAAAACCTATTTATGGTAAGAAATCAGGGCAAATAAAACCCAACAAATCTCCCCCTTGGCCTGAATTTCTGACAAAATAAATTTGTCCACCTTCTTCACTTAATCTTCAACAACTTGCTTCTCCTCTCCATAATCTCCTTTGCAAAATTTATGTCTCAACACAAAGAACCTCTGAAATAATTTCTCCAACAAAAATCTTCATTACTGTCAAAAACGTTGCTGCTAGAACTACACCCGCCAAGATGAATACCTCTTTCTAACCTGGTTCAATCATCGTTTATCAAACCACAAAACCTGACTCCAACATTGAATCTGGCTATGATACCACTTGTTAGGACCAAAAATAAGCAGGTGACCGCGGAAGCTAGCAATGCAAAGCTCGAAAGACCACGAGTAAGAAGATAACGAGAAATATATCAAAAGACACAAAGATTTAACGTGGTTCGGTCAATCGACCTACGTCCACAAAGGAGATGAGCAATACACTATAAATATGAGAGTACAAAACACAGTGGGAAACAACCTCAACCAATTCACTCGGAATACATGGGAGGTTCACACAAGTGATAGTATCAAACTTGTGACCCACAATTCTCCCCCTAACCAAAACTCTCAAAGCCCTTAAGACTACATTGTGAATGTTGATAAAGTTAGAAGGAACAAGCCTATATTTATAGAGTCCTAAACCTTTTCCTACTATAAAAAGAATTAGTCAATACAAAATCTTTTCCTAAAGGAAACCTATTAATGGTAAGAAATCAGGGCAAATAACAATAAAGAACACCAAGTTTAACGTGGAAAAACCCTTCAAACCGAAGGTAATCACCACGGGATCGACAAGATCCGAATTGCTTCACTATATCAATAAGAGGGTTACAAATATTCTTCTAATGGCTACACAACAAGTGCCAAAAGAGAACAAACAATAGCTACACCAACAAAAGATAAATAGAAAGAAACACCACCCAAACCCAATTTCTGTTCGGGACCTAAAATAGGATCTTTCTGACCTCCGAATCCAATCTCCACCGTTAAAATCAACCAACAAGATGTCATAAACACTCAGTCCAAATTTCAGCCCGATCCAACGGTTAGTTAATCGGGAAATACGATCTGAACGTTGCTGGTCGGAGAAAAAGACTGCAGCAAAAGAACCCTTTTTCTTCTCTCTTTTCTCTTGTTGAAAGCTCTCTCAAAAAACCTCTCTTATGTACTAATGTCTTTCAAAGACAATACCAATGAGCAATTGAATTATTCTCTCAAGACCATCCTCTATTTATAGAGTTGTGCTTTTTCCTTACAAAGCCAAAACCAACTACAAATAGGATTACAATTCCAATCATTTTCCTAATAGAATTGGAAATCAAATAAAGAGAATAATTCCAATCCTTTTTTAAGTAGGATTAGGCCATGGGCCTTTGGATGGAACATGGGCAATAGCCCAACAAACTCCCCCTCCAGCAAAGGGGCCAAATGGACTTCAATTGGAGGAACTTTTGACAGGCTTCCTTCCTGCCACACTTCTACAAAACTCATGCTTGTCTACGATGAGTTCTTTCCACTTATCTCTATGAGTATCTAACATGACTTCATCATAACCTTCAGGTTCTCCCATGTTAGTCAATAGAATATACTCATCATGAGAATAACGTGTTGACCTTCGCTTCTCTCTAGTAGATCTTCTACAAGAGATTTCTAGAGCATCCGAAGCGGTCATCCCAACATGAGTTGGTTGATTATCAACCACAACATCATCAGTAGGAACAATTATATGTTCTACACTCTGATCATTATCTTGGGTTCCTTCATGTGCAGAAGA
Source organism: Solanum lycopersicoides (assembly GCA_022817965.1). Taxonomy (NCBI): domain Eukaryota; kingdom Viridiplantae; phylum Streptophyta; class Magnoliopsida; order Solanales; family Solanaceae; genus Solanum; species Solanum lycopersicoides. Next base: position 64,703,960 of record CM040629.1, on the reverse strand, counting down.
TGTATCAATAATAGGAATTGGATCAACATTAACTAAGCTCTCATTAGTCTTGTCAATATCTTCAATAGTTTGATCTTCAAAGAACGCAACATCACGACCTCTAATGAGCTTCTTATCAATTGGATCATAAAAGCGATATCCAAACTCATCTTGACCATAACCAATGAAGATGCACTGCTTAGTTTTAACATCCAATTTCGACCTCTTATCTTTTGGAACATGCACACAAGCTTTACACCCAAACACTTTCAAGTGATCATAAGAGACATCCTTATCAAACCAAACTCTGTTTGGAACATCACCATCCAAAGCAACAACAGGAGACAAATTGATAACATAAGCAACAGTGTTAAGTGCTTCAACCCATAAAGAATTTGGAAGTTTAGCCTCTGAAAGCACACATCTAACTCTCTCAACTAAAGTTCTGTTCATCCTCTCTGCCAAACCATTTAATTGAGGAGTCTGTGGAGGAGTCTTCTGATGACGAATTCCTTGCGATTTGCAGTAGTTATCAAAGGGACCAATATACTCACCACCATTATCAGTAAGAATACATTTTAATTTCTTTCCCGTTTGTCTCTCAGATAAGGCTTGAAACTGTTTAAACACATCAAGCACTTGATCTTTGAATTTTAAAGGATATACCCAAATCTTGCGAGAACGATCATCAATGAAAGTAGCAAAGTAAAGTGCACCACCTTTTGACTTCACTTTAAAAGGACCACACAAATCTGAGTGTACTAGCTCCAATAGCTCAGACTTTCTTGAAGGAGGATGACTGTGAAAAGAAACTCTTTTCTGTTTCCCTGCTAAGCAATGAACACATCTTTTCACCTTTGCTTATTTCATACCAGCAAGCAAATTCTTCTTAGCCAAATAGGTGATCCCCCTCTCGCTCATATGACTAAGCCTCTTGTGCCACAATTCTGATGAAGTCTCGCTCTTCACCAAATTTATAGAGTCACCAAGAATCCTTGTTAGGACCGAAATATAAGCAGGTGTAAACGCGGAAGCTAGCAATGCAAACCTCGAAAGACTACGAGTAAGAAGATAACGAGAAATATACCAAAAGACACAAAGATTTATCGTGGTTCGGTCAATCGACCTACGTCCACAAAGGAGATGAGCAATCCACTATAAATATGAGAGTACAAAATACAGAGAGAAACAATCTCAACCAATTCACTCAGAATACATGGGAGGTTCACACAAGTGATAACGTATCAAGCTTGTGACCCATAAATTCTCCCCCTAACCAAAACTCTCAAAGTCATTAAGACTATATTGTGAATGCTGATTAAGTTTGAAGGAACAAGCCTATATTTATAGAGTACTAAACCTTTTCCTACTAGAAAAAGAATTAGTCAATACCAAACCTTTTCCTAAAAGGAAACCTATTAATGGTAAGAAATTAGGGCAAATAAAACCCAACAAATCTCCCCCTTGGCCTGAATTTCTGACAAAATAAATTTGTCCACCTTCTTCACTTAATCTTCAACAACTTGCTTCTCCTCTCCATAATCTCCTTTGTAGAATTTATGTCTCAACATAGAGAACCTCTCTGAAATAATTTCTCCAACAGAATCTTCATTACTGTCAAAAAAGTTGCTGCTAGAACTACACCCGCCAAGATGAACACCTCTTTCTAACCAGGTTCAATCATCGTTTATCAAACCACAAAACCTGACTCCATCATTGAATCTAGCTCTGATACCACTTGTTAGGACCGAAATAAGCAGGTGTAAATGCGGAAGCTAGCAAAGCAAGACTCGAAAGACCACGAGTAAGAAGACAACAAGAAATACACCAAAAGACACAAAGATTTAACGTGGTTCGGTCAATCGACCTACGTCCAAAAAAGAGATGAGCAATCCACTATAAATATGAGAGTACAAAATACAGAGAGAAACAACCTCAACCAATTCACTCGTAATACATGGGAGGTTCACACAAGTGATAACGTATCAAGCTTGTGACCCATAAATTGTCCCCCTAACCAAAACTCTCAAAGCCCTTAAGACTACATTGTGAATGCTAATTAAGTTAGAAGGAACATGTCTCTATTTATAGAGTCCTAAACCTTTTCCTACATGAAAAAGGATTAGTCAATCTAAAACCTTTTCCTAAAAGGAAAACCTATTTATGGTAAGAAATCAGGCAAATAAAACCCAACAAAAATGAGGTACTTACCCCGAAGTGGTCTCATACAAACCCTTAGGATATTCATAACACAAGACATTAGAGAATATGGAAGAATTTAAAACTTTAAGATATACAATTGAAATCATTATCATAAATCCCTAAGAAACACTTTTCTAACTCTTTTGTCTCAAACCATCTAACTTGAGATGAATATTAAACTTTGGGACACAATTCATACAAAGTCTTAAACATAAAAGTAAATGACGTAAAGGTATGTGGACGTTGTCCTCAAAGATATGAGGAGTACTCACCAAGATCTTCAATCTTCCGTAGATCCTTGAAACTCTAGCCTCCAATAGCAACTCAAAGTTCCTATCCTACATTTGGTTAGAATGTAGGCAATATGTGTTAGTACAAAGGTACTAAGTATGAAAGGTAGCCCAACATCACAAGAGCATCTAAAATGGTTAGTCAACATAAGACATAAGCATAAGACTTAACCACATAGTCATAACATAAACATTATAATCATAGCATAGTCTCCAACATAGGCTTCATATGAATATAAGTCAACATAAGACATAGTTAATGAGCATAGGAGATAAGTCATAATCATATTAACATAATTGACCCTTGGTCATCCCTATCATGATAACACAATTCTCAAGTAACTTCAAAAGTATACAAGTGCAAATCAAGAATAGCATCCCATAATACTATCCAAGCCAAGTATCCCTTTTTAGTCATCTTAATCATACTCTACATTCATGGCCAACTCTAAAGCTTCTCTATGCCATAAGGGTACAATAATTCTAAGTAACCCCAAGACACATTTGTGCAATGCATGAAAGGCATCCCATACTACCCTCCACACTAAGCATAGCCTTAAAATCATCCTAGTCAAATCCACTCTACTTTGTCCTCATTATTAACTTCACTCTCTTAACTAAGGATTCTCTCCCCTTTAGTCAACTATAACTAGGAAAGGCAATTCTAGTCCCATCCTATCTCAAGGCTTCTCTTTAATGAACCTAAGTCATACTTTGCGCAATGCACTCATAGCATCCCATAATACTAGTCATGCTAAGTATTAGTTTTAGGTCGTCTTACTAGTGCTTCTTGGGTTGGAACCTAGTTCCTCTCATTATCTTTAGAACACTATGAGGTACTCTCTCTCAAGCACATCTTAGTTCATCACTAAGTTGAACCCTAGGAGATACTTTTTTTAGTATGTCTAAGTTCCTTCTTCACATTGACCCTATGAGATACTATTTTAAGCATCTCTAGGTCCACCTATACTTTTGAACACTAAGAGATACCACTTTTGGTGTGTCTAAGTTCATCTACACTCTTGAACACTATGATTTACTCCCTTAAGTAAGTCTTAGTTTTTTATGCTTTGAACACTATGAGATGTTTCTCAAGCATGTCTTAGTTCATAGGATATGGAGATCTCTACTAGGAACCTTGACTCAACTATGTGAAGGATCCCATCTCATAAGACCTATATTTAGGAAAACCCACACTCTACTACGTAAGAGTTCCTCCTTTAACTTGGATAGTCCTCACATCAACTAGGTGTGGCTCTCCTTATTGCTTAAATTCCGGACCATATCTTGTGTGGTACTCCATCTCATTGACAATATCCACTTGGAGCCAAGCTTACACCCCAAGGTTTACTTGTCAAGCCTTGATTAACACTCATCTCTCGTGGAAAGATGTCCTTGACAATCCATCCATGTTCAAGTGATCCTATCACTTTTATCTAGCAAGCAATCCTAAGTTAGGTTAGGTTACAAAGGCCTTACCACAATCCAACCTATTAGACTTTTATTCTCTTTTAGAAATTACTATCAAAGACTTAGCGTCACTAAGTAATCACATTAGCCACACCCTAAATCCCTAGCCATCATGATCACAAACCCAACTCTCACGGTTTCTTTCTTAATCTCTTTTTATACCTAGGTTCCATGGTAGTTTGATCACATAATTCATGACTAGGTGATTCAAGTGGCAATTGATCATAAAGGTTCAATTCTAAGTTTGCAATTCAAGACACTTCCTATTCATTCAAGTCTAGGTCAATTCATAATTAGATGATCCTAAATATAATCAATTAGCATTCAAGACAATTGAAATAGAAAGTTCACATTAGAACCTTCTACATTGCCTCTATTTGCATAAACCCACAAAGATCACCTTCATCAACTTAAATTAGGGTTCATCAAGGAATTCAAATGAAAACATCGTATAATCATCAAACAAACATAATTCAAACATAAATGAATGTTATTCACTAGATTAGAGTCACAATCAAGACCTACCCACAATGCAATCACAACACTAGCTAAATTGGGGTATTTGGATTCACTATTGGGGGAAACTATGGAGGCTCCATAGGTAGAAGAACCCATGGTTGAATAAGCTTCACATACCTTGGATAAATTCCCTAAATAAATCTATAATCCAATGGAGAATCGACCTAGATGTTGCCTCCGTTCTTTCTCTTCTTCTTCTTCAATTCTAGAGAGATGATTTTCGGAGAGAGTTTTTGGGTCTTTAGGTGAGTTAGTTAGAATGATTAGGTTAGGGTATATTTAAGCTTATATCGGTGGCTAAATAACCTATTAACGGATTTACATTAACCACTAATTAATAACTAACCCAACCCCTAATTTCTAACTTAAAATTAAAATGCTGAAAATTAACAACACTTACGAGACCCCATCTACGGACCATAGATGGGTCTACTGAACGTAGATTGGTATCGTGGTTTTAGTTAGAGACTCAAAAATATCATGGTGTTGCAGGCCTGACCTGCGCCCATGACCTACGGGACGTAGGTTGATCTACTGAGCGTAGATTGCAACTGTAGGTCACCAAATTGGCAGTTTTAGGGACTGTTTTTGGGGTCCCCTTCAAGGACCCCTTGGGTGGTCCTTGGGGGGTTGTATCCGAACGTTTTACCCCTAATTATGTACATCTATGTATAGGAACCATTTTTCTTGATTTTAACCTTCGTACAACACTTTAAAAGTCCACTACAAGACCCTTTAACACACTAGTTCATCTCACTAGTTCAACTTACTAGTTTCCGGGCATCATGGTCATTTCTTGACGTTTGACCTCTAAAATCACCAAACTAACTTTAATAAACATTTTTCATCATTTAAACAAGCTTACGACTATAAAATCATATGTGTGGTTCTAGTTTCACCTTCTTAATTCCATTAGACAATACATAGGTCTAACTAGGTTTTATGGGGGTATTACACCACATATATTGTATGAGGCACCTTGGTGAAAATCTCAACGTAAATTATCATTGTGGATATTCCCTGTATCTTTACTAAAATGCGGCAAAATCTTATTCTTCGGAGGAGTTTGACAATAATCTTGTAGAATTCAAGAACAAATGTCCCACGACAGTCGTCGTCTTTAAGCATGATATTTGTTTTGTGAAGTGGAGTAGGACAAATTTTCCTGGCAATATATATGATGTGATGAACACAAATATCGCTGAGTCACTCTATGCTATGTTGATAGACGAAAGAGAGTATCCTGTGACATCTATATTTAATCTGATTGCTAATTAAGGAGATACATGCATATATCCTCAAATCAATGGGTAAACAAATGGTGCCGGCTGTCGAAAAGTTGCAAGAAAAAAATAATCGAGGTGACTCTTTGTATGTGGAGAATGTAACCGGGGATGACAATCAATTTACCCTATTCGGCGCAGGTGTCATAGCCAATGTGAACCTACTGAAAAATTCATGTTCCTATAGGGAATATGACTTGATCAAAATACCTTGTGCTCATGCGATGGACGCTATGCTATTAAAGCATGACAATGAGTATGGTACGAGCATTTATGAGTAATCTTTGCCTTTTATGAATTTGAAGCATACCTTCTTGCGTACATGGATTCTATTAATGTTGTACCTCTCGAGTCGGAATGGTGTGTGCCAGAAGAATTTCTTAATGTGAAGATTTTTCCATCTCTTGTCGATACCAAGCTTGAAAAAAAAATAAGAAAATGTGTCAAAGGCATTGGTGAGAATTTCAAGAGCAAGAGAAGGAACAAATATTCAATTTGAAGAGAACCGGACGCAACAAACCACATGTCTGAACAACAAAAAATCTTAAACAATCTTGATTGAATTTGTTTTTGTAATCGAACTACTGCTATTTTCTTCAGCCAATATTTTGGTCAATTTTGTGTCAATTATTATCGTAATTACTCCTGATCTAATATAGATCAATCAAAATATGACATACATCTTGTACGCTATCTATTAATGTTTATTATTGAGTTCACTCGTTCTCTAGTAAGTTGTGTATTACTAATATATCAAAATTTATGGTATTCGTGATGCAATAATTTTTAATGCATGAATTAGAATGATTCAAGAAGGAAGGGCTGTAAAAAATTGTCATAATCTTGAGTTGTGTATTTTAATGCATGTGTACTATTATTATCATATATGCTATTTTCAATGCACAAAATCAAACTATCCATAAGAAATAATCTAAGTATAAATAATTCAAAAATGACTAATGCAAACATTATCTGAATATACACTCTACCAAATGACCCCTTAAAGAATTATAAAGTAAATCAGATGTTACCGTTGAAAAAGTAGCAATTTAAACTTTTATTACCACTGCAAAATTTGTATATCAAAATATTTGCCAGTTGTATAGGGGTGTATTAGGACCCCCGCAGAGTTTGAGTGTCTTTTTGAAAAAAGAGTCATAGTTTAATGGGGTTTCTATGTCTTTTCTCTTAAATAATCAACATTCTTAGAACAATGTTTGAGTATAAGTATGTTGTAAGAATGTCACTTTTTCACCACATCGATCGATCCTTAGAACATAAGCATGTGATCATGTATGAGTCTACATAAATTGGGGGTGGTACATACGTCGGTTTGATTTGTTTTTTCATTAAAAAAAACTAAACAATTATGTAGGTTTATTAAACCTAAAAACCAAGCCAAACCACATAAAGTTAGTCTTTTTGGTTTCGGCTTTAGTCCGTTGCTTTGTTTTTTTTTTGGTTTTTTATTTTTTGGGTTTTTACAACTATACGGTATTTTAAAAGAGATCAAATACTTTTTCACTTACCTGTGTGATAAGCTAAACTTAAAAAATGTTAAATGAATAGGAATTTTTGAAAAGACGATAAAATTTACATGAGTATAATTTTTTTTTTTGAAATATCAACGTTCATTATGATAAATTAATAAGATTAAAGGGTAGAGGCATATTGAATACAAAAAAAGTGTTTACAAAGTAATTTGTTAACTTTAAATTTGAAAAACTATAACAATAAATTGTAACTTCGGATCTTAATACAAAATAAAATATTTACAATTTTTACAAGCCCAATCTAAAATAAAAAATATGAACATTGAAAACTATAAACTAACTAAACTTATATTAACAACGTTGATTTTAAATAATATTTTTTAGCTATAAATAAAATAAAATTATATACATATATATGTGTGTGTGTTTGTCGGTTTGGTTTGGGCTCGGTTTGATTTTTTTCTTTAAATACCAAACCAAACCAAGAGTGGTCGTTTTTTTTTCAACCGTCAAACCAACCAAACCAAACCACAAAACATTTTTTTCCAGTTAGATTTGGTTCGTCTGTTTGGTTTGACTTTATGATTTATCTTGTACAACTCTAATCCTTACAACATGCTTATACTTTCTCAAACATTGTTCTGAGGATGTTAATTTTATAACCACAATTCTTCCTCATACATCTCTAATATCCACACCCAATTTATGTGGCCTCTTACATGTTCATATGACTTGTTTAAACTTATTTAATTGGATGAATTTCAATAATATAATTTACTATTAATTAATTATTGTCTTTTTAAATTTCTACTAGTTTTGGTCTATACATAAGTGTTATATTCTAGTAGGTGCAGTATCGATAATGCTTTAACATAGCTATAAACCCAAATATACTTACTAATTTCAAAGTCTAAATCTCATTGGTCATACATCCACCACACACATAGAGATGCATCGACTGTATAAGGGGTCTATATATTTTGACAACCAGTAAATTTTGATATACAAATTTTACAACGGTAATAAAAGTTCAAATGCTACTTTTCAACTATAATATTTCTCTCTATTCATTGCACTCTTATATCTTTTATTATCAATAATGTTATAAATCAACAGTGATAGCAATATGTAGTATTAGAAATACAACTTTATTGCCGATAATTGACTACTAAATAATTTTACTTTATAATGGTAAGAAACTAAAGTTAAGCAAATATCACACATTAGTAAAATATAGATTCATAAGACATCTAAAAAACCTTCATAATAAAACATGTTAAATTGTTTCTCAAAACCACCATCAACCATATACAAAAACATCTACAATAATTCAGATGTACATTTTCTCCTCAAACCAGTAAACCACTTCAACCATTTTGTTAAAATGTCCATACTTTATAAAAAAATTGTCTTAAAATGCCAATACTTCAAAAATAGTTGTCTTTAAATGCCAATACTTCAAAAATCATTGTATTAAAATGTCACTTTAATTGTTTTTCTCCTCACCATTAATCTCACAATTGAATTTCATAACGATACTCATCACATCCACTGAATAATAAATATTGTAAGCTTTTTTCTCTTCTTCATTCTTCTCTTCTGCCACTTCATCAATTGAATCACTTGTCACTTCATCAACAACACCCGTCACTTCATCAACTGGCACTGGATCAACTGCACCTGCCACTTCATCAACACCATCAACTGCCACTGGATCAACTGCACCTACCACTTCATCCACAACATCAATTTCCATTGGATCAACTGCACCTGACACTTCATTAACTGCCACTTCTTCAACAAAATCAACAACCATTGGATCAACTAAATAACTTGTCACTTCATCACCTGCTACTTTATCAACTACATCTACTGCCACTTCAACCATTGTCACTTCATCAAATGTATCAACTGTCACTTCATAAACTAATTTCTTTCCACTTCATAAACTACAATTTCATAAACAACATGATCTGCCACTTCAGCAACAATACCACATACTACTACATAGACTACATATTGTGTCACATCATCAATTGTCACTTTATCAACTATCACTTGTCACTTTATCAACTACATTAATTGCAACTTCATCAACTAGATCTATCACGACCCATACCTTCGTGAGTGGCACCCACGCTAACCCTCCGATTGGAGAACCATTACTACAGCCCAACTAAGTAATTTAAAACAATGGAAGCAGGTTTAAATAACTAAAGTTAAGGTGTCCATAAACTTCCAAAAGATCTAACAACGAAACTAAACAATGTGGAAGAAATAACCTTGAACCTTAAAGGCAATGTACCAAAACATCTAAAGTTAGATCATAAGTCTAAACAAGAAGGGTTCTAACACCAAACTAATGCACTAATAACTAGCTAGAAAGTCCAAGTCTGAAATGGTGGACATAGAGGAAAGAAATCATGGAAGGCCGGAAGAAGTGACTCACCCTTGAATTCGATCGGCGATCACTGATCTTTTAAGCGAGTTTTGTCAATAGCCGCTTGAAGATTCTCCGTACTCAACAAAGAAAGAACAAGTGGAGTATATGTTTTAAACATGGACACATTAAATCTGGATGAAATCCTGATAGGTTGGGAGGTAAAGCCAATTTATACGCTACCGGTCGTACACATTCAATAACTTCAACGAGACAAATGTTTCACGGACTTAACTTACCTTTCTTGCGAATCTCATCACCCCTTTCATGGGTGATACCTTAAGAAAACATTCTCACCAGTCTAAAATTTCATATCTCTTACCTTATAATCCACATACTTCTTATGTCTACTCTGAGCTGCTAGAAGCTTAGCTTGAATTCTCCTTACCTTATCTTGAGCATCCTTCACTAAACAACCCCAAAGGTTCCACATCTCCAGCCTTGAACCATCCTATGGGTGATCTACATTCCCTCCCGTATAATGCCTCAAACAGTGTGATCTTAGGTGTATCTATGCGCCTAATAACCATTTTATCCCATATATATAGACAAGTTTGAGAAATTTCTTAGTTGGAACTGAAAGTTAAGAGTCTATTGATTCTGTTTCCTCTAACCAATATGATAAGATGGATCATAGTGAAAAACAAAAAAGAATGAGATAAGAAGGGCACCTAGGAAAAAGTCAGAAAACAGAAGACAAAGCTGCTGAGGAGAATGACCAAGAAGCTGGAAAATATATATTAGGAGGGAACACCTCCGTGTCGTGGAGCTGAAACGTGCATACAGAAAATGATGTCTATATAAAAGTGGATTGCGTGTCAAGAGCGCGTCGCGGTGAGGATCTTTTTGTGCACAAACTTTTGCTAGGGAACAACTTCACATCGCGGACTTGAACGCTAGAATTTTATCACGTGCTTTATTTCATACTATAAATAGCCTAGTTGTGTTAATTTATCATTATCCAGTTTTTTTCAAAATGGGAGAACATCAATTTAGGCGATTTTGCTGACACTATTTAGGACTTTTCATCTACTCCTTCATTTTGGTAAAGTCTTTAATGATCTATAAACATTATTGGATGATGTTTTATTCTATGAGTAGCTAAATTCCCTTATTCCAGGGTTGTAGCTGCGATTAATGGTGTAATAATATTTGTTTGTAGCATGAGATAAGTTTCTTATGATTTATTCTTACATTCGTTTTTAACTTTGTTTATGACTGATCGACATTAAAATAAACTCATTGTCCACTTTTGAATACGACAAATAGATAGAGGGATAGACCAAAAATGTGAGAAGCGTGTTCATTCGAGGGTAAACTTAGAGTGTTTCATATAAAGATAGGTTTATATCTATATACTACACTTAATTAATATGAATCTGATAGCTTAATGCTACGCTATTGGTTCATGCGTATCCCCGATCAACGATGTAGTTAGGCTGTTGATAGTGGTAGGCGATTTGAGGTTGAGAGATCATGATCGTAAAATTAACCTTGTAAATCATAATGAGGTTAACTTGTCAAATGCTAGGATAAATTAATGTTATGCTTGAAATCGGTATATGCTACAACCTTGGACTATTTTTCCAAATTGTGAAATTCCGTTACTTAAAAATATCTAAGTGTAGTAATTAATTTTGGAGATTGTTCAACTTAGCAGTTATAAACGAATTCCTGAAATTGCCTGTCGCATAAGTAATTTTTTTAGACACAACATAGTTATTTTTTTTTATTTGAAGTCCTTTGGGTTCGATCCGGATCAAAAGAGTCATTGTACTACTTGAGTGACCACATGAACTTGCGTGTGCTTTGGACGCGACAAGTTTCTGACACCTTTGTTGGAGACTTCATCTTGAGTGTCTAAATTATTTGTACAAGTGTTGACAACTTCATCTTGGCTCTTCATTTTGCAGGTTGTGTCATGTTTTCACATTGGAAGATGACCAGGACTTGGTAGAGAATCTAGCTGAACCATAGAGATTTGTTCGTTACCGGAGAAGGCAAAGAAAATTGAAACACTATGTTCCTCTTGTCGCTAGTGAACAAATAACTCCAAAAGAAAGGAAGGATTAAGTCCCACCTGCAGTGATGGAAAAAATGAAAGTGAGAGATGTGGCAATCCCACAGATAAATTATGTTACCTCAAGTATTCAAAAACATGTAGAGCTTGTGGGAGGTTTGATTTGAAGTAGAGCATGGTGCAACTATTGCACACAAACGGGCGATTCACTCCAACTATTGCACACAAACGGGCAATTCACTAGTTTTTTCATGAGGACCCACGCGTGCATATTCATAATTTCCTTGAGATTAGTGACATGCACACCCCAATCGGAGTGAACTCTGATTATGTGAGGCTTACATTATTTCCATTTTCTCTGCTAGGGGAAGCAAAAAGATGGGTGAACTTTGAGCCAACAAATTCCATATCATCTTGGGATGATCTTTCCTGGATGTTCTTGATAAGGTTTTCCATATGGGAAAATAGCCAATCTGAGAAGCAACATATTAAGCTTCTGACAGAAAAGACGAGAAGCTTTGGACCGGTTTAAGTCCCTGCTGTTAACATTTCCACATCATCATTAAGCTAACGAAGTGTTGGTCCACACCTTTATTGAAGGGTTGGAACTGAACATGAAAATTCTACTTGATTCTTCTATAGGTGGACAAGATTTGGAGAAGACATATGCAGAGCTAATTACATTGCTTGATAGAATTTCACAAGGTAATCCTGAGTGGAATGGAAGAGGAGCTAAATTCGTCGTACAAAATATTGTTGGAGTGATGGAAATGGATGCAGTGACAGCTCTGACTAACAGATTTGAGCAAAGCAGAATATGATGACTACTCATTCCAGCAACATATCACTAGGACAACAACAAGATCAAGTTAATATGGTGCAAAGACAACAAGCTTGGTGTAAAGTATGTGGAGGTGGAGATCATAATACTGAGGTATGCAGAGCAAATCCAGAATTTGTTCATTATGTAGGTAATGCTCAGCAAGGAGGAAATCTTCACAACTATCGAAATACGTAGGACCCAAGCTGGAAGAATCACCCAAGCTTTTCATGGGGTGTAAATCAAAACTATCACCAAGAACAGAACCAATACATGCCAAAGGTAGTGGACAATAATATTATCGACAATGCTAGGGATACCATCAAGGTCATGGTATTCAACAGGAGGCCAAGAAAGGTGATATGAGTGTGGAGGACATGCTAAAACAAATCATGGCTGACCAAGCTAAGTTAGCAGAAGATGTCCGGAAGAAACAACTAGCAACTCAAAATAGTGCACAAAATTACCGACCACAAGGGGTCTACCTCACAATACTAATCATAACCCAAAATAGGTAAATGTTGTGAGTACTCGGAGTGGTCGTCCATTGGAGAAGTTAAGGCCAAAGACCAAAGCTGTAGAATAAAAATAAAAGAACAAGATGAAGCCGACAAGTGAGGAAAAGGTGGATGAGGAACCGAAAGAAAAACCACCTCCTCCATTTCCAGAAATTCAAAAAAAAAGAGAAGGTATGTTTCGGTAAGTTTATTGAATTACTCAAACAATTATACGTTAACTTGCCTTTGATTGATGTGTTACAGGGTATTGATACGCTCAAACTTACTTCTCAAATAAGAAGTAAAGCGGTCGTATCAAGTAAAGAACCCAACTAATGAGGTTGAGATCGATCCCACAAGGAAAATAGTTCAGACTTAACTTTATTCTATTATTACTACTATTTAGCCAACTATTTTCCGAGAAACAAAGAGACAAAAAGGGGGATTTTATTTCTAAATTAATGAAAATGATTAACTAAATAAAAATGGACAACTAACAGATTCAGCTTTCGAAGTTTAATCAAATTATAAAAGTAACTAGGGCTTTAGTGTTCCCCACAGGTTCCTAACTTGGTAAATCTAACTATAACAATTCTATCCTGATATCTTGCATGTAAAGTGATAAGTTACGTATCTCTAAATCCTTGGTCCGGCATCTAGAGAATTTCACTCTGCACCTTGGTCCGGCTACGTGTGTTGCTATACTAACCCTTATCTTTACCTCATATTAAGCATCGTATTTGGTATTTGACTAAGTTATTAACTCGTACCAACCAATACTAGCCTATTAGATAGTCTACACTAAATCAATGTTGATAATTCTTTTCCTATTATCTACCTCCTTGGTCCGGCAAGTAGCATTAAGGCGATTTATAACGTTGGCCACCGTTAAAAAGACTTCTAAACGAAAGAATTATCAATACATGCAAGACACCACTCTAGAATTGTTATTTAAGTTAGATTATTACCTTGTTATTCACCCATGGTTCCCACAACCCTAGCTATGAGGTTTAGTTACCCATGTTCGTCATTACACAATTCATATTGTTAATGGAAGAATTCATGCACTTACTTCTATGAAAACGAATAATTCCCCAGAATTTAACTTGATTAATCAACGAAATCACCAACAATCAATTCCCGAAAAATATCTTAATTCCCAAAATCGAGTATTCAATACTATAATAGAAGAACTATAAACTAAAAATTATCCAGAAAGTCTAACCTCAAAAACGAGGTTTTTCCAACTATTTATAATAAAAAACGAAACCTAATCAAATAAGAATTCTATTTACTAAAAATCTGTCCAAACACGTCTGGGTTGACGGACCACCTGACGGACCGTCATGGACACGACGGACCGTCATAGACTCCGTCGTCCCATACTTCACCATTCTTCTGTTGCTTTCTTCATTCCCCTCGACGGACAGGTATGACGGACCGTTTCAAGCACGACGGTCCGTCGAGGGTCTTCGTTCCAAAATACTTCAATTCTTGGAATTTGGGTACTGGGACTCTGATCATTACGACGAACCATCAGGACGGACCGTCGTAGCTGTGACGGTCCGTAATGGACTTCCGTAATCCCACACTTGGTCAGACTTCCCCAAATTTGCTTCAGCAACTTCTCCCTTCACTACGATGCCACCTACGGACCGTCACAGCCGCGACGGACCGTCATAGGTTCCGTAGGTGGTCTCTTCTGCAATTCTTTCTCAAAAACTCCCGCGTTCATCCTTGGACAGATTTTCTGCAAACAAAGAGAAACTTATATCAAAATCAACACAAAACGGCTCTCGACACACACTAAACTTAAGGAAAAAACATTAGAAAATACTGTGAAACCACGGTACATCAACACCCTCAACTTAAATTCGTTGTTTGTCCTCAAGCGACGCACTATGACTCATTACAAGATCTTTGTACAAAAGTATCCATATTTTAACTTCCGCAATCATTTGGCTATCAATCCCGATTATTCTCATTATGTTCATGCATGGTATCACTATTAGGCATTGACTTGTGTAGAATCAAACCATGACCCAGACTCACTACGCAATGATGCCTGTCCTCTTCAATTTCTCACCGAGATGCTAATATTTCTGGTATTACAACTCCTGTCCTCACTTAAAATAACATCCTCATTTTTCACAAAAATGATTTTAGTTTCAGTATAAGGATCACTTTTCGACACTCACTCTCAGAACAAATTCACCACTCATTTATACATATTGCCATAGGCTTGCCCTTATTTTCACTACTTCAAGTTCATCATATGCACTTAGGATAACAATAGGACTTTTTTTAGCTTGTAACATAGGCTCAGGGTCAGGTAGGGTGTATTTAGGTATACTCTAGTGACTTGTTGCCCTCCTTGACATATCGTCTAAGCGAACCACCCTTTTATCATCTTATTTCGCCCTATTACTCAATTTTCTTTTCACTTTGCTGTTTTCCCTTTCTTATCCTTATGTGTAAGTGACTTTTCTCTTTTCTTGTGTTTATTTTGCTTTTTATTCATATATATTTTTATTTTTTTTTCAAAATTTTGTTTAGTCACTTCTGTTTTATTCTTTCTTTCTCTTCATTCTTTCAACCCCACTTTCAGGGGTTTTCCTTATAGCAGCCACCCTCAACTCATGATTTTGCCATGAGTCAAGGTTCACAATACCCATGGTTGGGTCAGGGCCAAAACAAGGTTGCTTTCTGCATTAGCCACCCTCAACTTATGCTTTTGGCATAAACTGAGGTGCACATGTCCAAGGAGGGACCAGGGCCAACACATTGTTCCCAGAGAAGATCATTTGGGGTGAAAAAGAAAGATCTATTTTAGGCTCAATTCATTTGGATCAAAAAAGGGATTAACTTCATTTGGTTTTCTGTTATTTTTAGGCTCAAGATTGACTCTTTCGAACAAGGGCCTATGATCCCTTCCTAAGTGATTGTTTTGACTCACTTTTAGCAGGACTAACCAGGCAAGTTCTAGCTCAGTATCAATGGTGGACATTCGATTTAACCTCACACTCTCTTGACATTCCTTGCATTCCCAGATTATTCGACACCTAGTTCAAATCTTAGATTCAGGATCATGCAGTAGTTTAACTTTATTTCATGTTTCAAACCACACAATTTTCACTTACTGTGCCTAGTCATGCATAATTTTGATTATCGAGATATCATATTTATTTTAGCCATCATGCTTCAGATTTATGCTATGTACATAAGATATAACATGCCGGTTCAACAATAAAAGTAATCAATCTTTTGGGGGGAAAAAACACAGGCAAGAAAACCCCAAAAGAGGATCGTGAACTTGGGCTACT
Organism: Solanum lycopersicoides; assembly: GCA_022817965.1. Taxonomy (NCBI): domain Eukaryota; kingdom Viridiplantae; phylum Streptophyta; class Magnoliopsida; order Solanales; family Solanaceae; genus Solanum; species Solanum lycopersicoides. The sequence goes on along the minus strand of CM040629.1, from coordinate 64,687,624 downwards.
CAGAATTCACCCAAGTATTCACTTTCCATTTACCCCACCCCCAACAAAAGATATGCAATTGTCCCCAATGCATAAAAAAACTAAACTACGCAAAAGGGAAGTGAAGCAAACCTGAGGCGCTAAGCGCCGGCGATCAGCAAGCTGGTGGGTCCGGTTCACCGGAACCCACTCCCTGCGTGGTCTGGAAATCCTCAGTAATGTCCTCAGCATCCACAGCACCATCAGTAGTGCCTCCCACAGAATCTACAATTTTGGAGCTAGACGCCCCGGCAGCTACTTCTACAGCCCTCAACTGTCGGGCCTCCTCATCAGCAATCGAGGCTCTCCTCGCAGCCTACATCTCACGGCGCTCCTTCTTCCTCGTCCTAGCCTCATCCTCCTCTCGACCCCTGCGTCGCTTTACATGCTCACGTGGGGGAGGTGGTGGAACATCGGAAGTGGCAAAAAGAGCAGCCATCACGGTGTCATCAGCAGGCTCTGCAGAAGGGGCCTCAGACTCAGGCACCCTTGCCTCTAAGATCGTATCAAGATCAGCCCGCAGACTCTCAACCGCAGCTGAAGGGTCGACATGTCCACCGAGGTGTTGGTCGGGCTAGCACTCGCAACTCAAAAGCGTCTAAACGCTGATGAACCTCTGCAATCTTCCTCTCTGTGTGCTGTACCATCTTGCGCTCCATGCGCTCCTCTGCCTCAGCAATAGTCTTCTGCATCCAAGGCTGTATGTGATGCAGAAGTGTAGCCATCTGTGCCTCGAGTTTCTGCACCCTAGCAAGTGGGACCAGAGTGGCGGAAGGAGCCGAGCGAGAGGAGCTCGAGGCAGTGCTACTACCCGGGATAGACTCGACCGGAGTAGTGTCAGTGTGTGCAGAAGCAGTCTGGGAAGCAGCATGGGCATGCTCTATGGTATCGGCCAGGTTCTCACCAAGTGGGACCACCTCAGGGCGGGGCCCTCTGCGTGGGGCCAACTCATTGGCCTCATCCCTGATGAGGCCGATGTCAATATTTCCTTGCGGGGTCCTGAGCTGGTCAATGTGCCAAATGGGCACACCTGCTGATCTGCACAAAGAAAAAATCATGCAAGGAAAAGGGTAAGTCGTGGTGACCTTGAAGGCCCTCTCGTGCATGACCGCTTGGAGAAGCCAAGCGAAATCGACCTCGAACCCTGCCATCATTGCGGCCATCAACACTGCACGATCCCAGGTGACTATATTATCAGCAGCAATGGGGGAGAGACAATGACGGACGATCAACCAAAGAAACTTGGTCGTAAAGGTCAAGTTGGCCTTCCTGATGGCTCCCTTCGGCTCCATCACCCAATCCGCAGCCTCTCCATCAATAGACAGTGTTGTGCCATCCACCCGCTCTAGTAGGTCCTCTTGGTGGTCTCTCTGAGTGAAGGCTCGCGTAAGAACGGCCCTCTTTAACAATTTGCCACCGGTAATCAAACTCGGCGGTGAGAGGTGTGCTGGTGGAGTCAAAATCCGTGCCGTACAGATATCGGCGGATGGCTGGTAGTGAGATGTCGACCTGGATGCTGCGTATCGGACATGCTCAAGTGGGGCCTGTTTGGCGGGGGCAGACCGCCTATCGATCTGTGAGCGAATAGTGGCCACATAAGAGGCATAGAACTCGCGAACTAACTCCTCACTGTATCGGCCCAAGAAACGAGCCGTCCACTCCAGCCGGTGTCTGGTGAAAAGGGTGTGAATGTCTGGCATGGTGGGGAGACTTCCCCTGTGAGGACCCCCTCTCCAGTGTGAGGGTTCCGTGTCATGACGCCTTTGTCATTGAGCACTTTGGCGTCTAAGTATACTTTGTATTGCCCGTCGACACACCACCGGTTGGGCTGATCGGCAACCTGGGCAGGACTCCAGTTGGTGAGCCAGGGGTGGAGTCAGTGCTGTCAGCCTCATCATACGAGGCAGACTGCGTAGCTGTGGCGGGGGCAGAGGCTTCTGCGGACCGCGGAGGCTTCCTCTGACCACGAAACTCCTAAGGAGCCAGATGCTCCTTCGTCTTGGGCAGCTGACCCAGAAGGTATGCCGGTTCAGTGTGCGCTCCTCATCAGACTGGGAGGCAGTGACTACGCGGCGCCACCTTTCTTGGGCGTGACTCTTGGTAACACGTGCAGCTCGTGCTGTAGTAGCAGTGCCTGGGGGCCGTACTCAGGATCATGCTCATCATCAGAGCCTATTCACCAATCGGGCAGACGGGGCGCAGATTTAGAACGCCCACGTGAATAAACGCGATCTTGTTTAGGTTCTATGAGAGGTAGTACCTGTAACTAATCATCATTAGTAACTTGAAAGAAGATACATGACAAAAAAATGAGACAATAATACACAGAACTCAAACCAGTGATAACAGTTCTGAAGTAGCAGTAAGGCACGACGGACCTGATGACGGCCCTCGGCTTATGACGGACTGTCATGAGGTCCGTCATTAATACTTAGGCAACAAAGAGTATCAGAAAAGAGTCTCTCTAACTTGATAGCGACGCGGTTGTTCAGAGCAGGGCCGTCTGCGTAGACGGTCGCCGTCATAAGTGTCTCGTCATGGACACTTAGGTAAAAGTGTGGAGACCCTTAAGACAGGGTCTCTGACCGATCGCAGACGTTATGCAGGACGGACCGTCATGGGTATGGACGGGTCCACCATGTGTCCGCAGTGGACACTTAGTAAAAGTGATCGGAGACCCTCTAGGACAGGGGTCTCTGACAGTCCACGACGGTTATCACGGACGGACCGTCACGTGGGTATGACGGTCCGTCACATGTGTCCGTCAGTGAGACACTTGGTAAAAGTTGATAGACCCTTAAGGAAAGGGGCTCTCTGACCGTCAACGACGGTTATGCAGGACGAACCGTCGTGGTATGACGTCCGTCGCATTGTCCGTAGTAGAAGCACTGAAAAAGTGTTGAAGACCCTTAGGGAACAAGGGTCTCTGACCGTCACGACGGTTATGCAGGACGGACCGTCGTGGGGATGACGGTCCCGTCGGCATGTTCCGTCAGTAGACACTTGAAAAAGTGTTGGACCCTTAGGACAGGGGTCTCTGAACGTTACGACGGTTGTGCAAGGACGGACGTCGTGGGGTACGAAGTCCGTCATCGGTTGTCGTGCTGTCATCAGAGACAGAACTGGGGGATGCCACATTCACCCAATGTGAGTAAAACAAAGACCCAACAATTCCTAAACAACCTTAACTAAATACCTATCAAATTTACAAAGTTTTAAGCCCCTTAATGTCTCTAAGTTTATCCAGGCATTTTGTGAATTATACCCTAGGTTTGACAACATATTCAAAGAGCAAAAGACCCATAGCCTAATAGTAAAAGAAAAAAAAACAAATTAAAGTAAATGGGTGGAGTTTGCAGGAACACATACTTGGAAGAGGAGAAAATAAGACGAAAGTGATGGCACCCAACGAGAAAGACTGAGAAGCCAGCAGCAGACCGACCAAGAAGGGAGATTTGGTGAGGAAAATGGCGTAGGAGTTTGGTGTAAATTTGGAGGAGAAGGAGTTGAAAGGGGATAGGAAATGGGGGAAAAAGGGAAAGAAAAAGTGTTAATTGAAGGGGTGGTTTTTTTTTAATATATGCTCTAAATGACGCAAGCTTGAACTTCTAATTAATGCGACTCGATGAGCCGGCCGCTGTAGAGCGAGAGTTCTTTCATATTTTTAGAGAAGCCTATGCGGATTCCCACACAACACCACGAAGTCCGGCACTTTTTATGTCCGTCATGGTCCGCTGGGAACGCCCCTCTAATTTTTTGTGGAGGGCGGTAGGGCTACGGAGCGTCCTGGCCGACGGAGTCATGTGACGGTCCGTCACAGGCTGTGAAGTCCGTCGATGAATCCGTCAGTGAATGAGGCAGAGAAATTTAGTCTGGCAGACTTCCTGTACGCTGGAGAGCATGCGTAGCTACGTGTGAGTATAGTCGCGAGGTGAGTAAGAGGGGTAGAACCACTGAGACTCACACAAAAATTGTAGCAGTGCTCTAA